>VXBP01003041.1:62769-321142 GCA_013400115.1 Rhinopomastus cyanomelas | reverse complement strand
CATTATCAGAAAAAAAAGGAGGGGGGGGGGGAAAGTCCAACTTACCAGCAAGCGAAGAAGCAGTTCAGTCTGGTTTAAAGGAAAGGGAGGGAGGGAGGGAGAGAGACAGAGGGGGGAACAGGGACTAACTCTGGAGAGAAAATAACAAACTTTAAGTCCCGAGGTCTTTCCTCTATATTGAAAAGGCAGTTTGGAAAGGAAATTAGTAAAAACAAACAGAAGGTGCCAAGGTTTCTTTATCATACCTGGAGTAGGATATGCTAAATTCCACAAGCCCTCGCACTGGCGCCTGGTCCTGGCTTGGAGGGGGAAAAAAATGGTACCCACGGCTCTATAAAATGATCTATTGGGACTTCAAAAGTCGTGGCAGCCCCGTGTGGCACAGGATGTGCTCAATTAATTATGTGATTTTTAAATGACAAGGGGTTGGGAAAAGTAAAAATAATAATTTTTTTTTTAAAAGGGAGGGGGGGAAGGGAAAAAAAAGAAGAAAAAAGGTTTTTAAAGAAAATAATATTTTTTTTAAAAATGAGAGAAGTAAACTGAAAGGCCTTGTTGTCTGTCTGCCAAACAGCAGCAGCAGATAAGGTCCATAGTTGCCGTGGAAACTCAGGCCCGTAGGAGACAGAATCCAATTTCAGAAACCACAAAATCAACATAAACGTGTGCAAAAATAAAAAGGTTTGTTTGGCAAGTAATAAGTAGAAGGCTACCAATGTATAAAACAGATGAACCGGGGTGACCTTAGCCAACTTTAAGCCATAATAATGACGATGTCCCACGTAGCTTTGGCACCTCTGAAATGAGCGGTAACGAGGCGCCGTCCGTGCTGCCGACTGTTATCATCTCATTGCCACCCTTCTTCTGGAATAATCAGAAAAATACTCCATCCCCTCAGGTCTTAAAAAAAATACTCAAACCCCTCAAGTCTTAAAAAGTATTCCAAAAAATCTCCAAAAAAAAGTCCCTCAGGTCTTAAAAAGACCCAACTCAATCGTCTTGGGTCTTAAAAATTTACTCAATCCCCCTGCCCTTAAAAAAACAAGTAGTGAGGAAGGAGAAATACTCCTTAAAGCAGTGTTAGTAGTCTCATTTTTATTCCTCAAAAGGCTCAGGGGCTCAGAACTGATTGTCACAGAATCACAGAATTATTAGGGATTGGAAGGGACCTCAAAAGATCAGCCAGTCCAATCCCCCTGCCACACCAGGATCACCTAGATCAAGTCACACAGCAACATGACCAGGTGGGTTTTAAACATCTCCAGAGGAGACTCGACAACCTTCCTGGGCAGCCCCTTCCAGGGCTCTGTCACCCTCACTGGGAAGAAGTTCCTTCTCAGATTGATGTGGAACCTCTTCTGTTCCAGCTGACACCAGCTGCCCCTTGTCCTATCATTAGATGACACTGAGAAGAGCCTGGATGCATCCTCTATATTGTCTCCTAATTGTGTGAAATTCATATACAAAAACTCATTCTCCTCTCTTTCTCTCCATCAGTTGCCATCACAAAGACTCAAAACATCTCCAAGTCTAAGAAGATGTCAGTTCCTTTGCAGTCTTCTTGGAAAACAGTTTTCCAGCGACAGCACTGGAGAGACACTAGAACATCCTTCTGGTTCCAGCTCTGGGATTTCATTAGTGAGATGGCTTTGAGTCACTTAGACAACTTTTAAACCAAACTGTATCAGTCCTGGGTTGAGTGGGATGACCAAGACTTTCCCCATCTTATCTATTTTTGGAAATGCTATGACGCACCCCTAAAAAAACAGAGGAAAACCAACCTCTACAGCCTTAAGCCAGGCTTGGTGCCCGCAGCAGGATGTAGTGGGATGGGTAGAAGCTCTGCTCTGCTCCTCTGCAGAACAGGGGTTGACTTCAATCAAACAGCAGAAACAGCACACAGGTGCTTTGAAGCAGAATCAGCAGCAGCAGGTGCAGACAAGCAGTGGTGCTTAGGTCCAAGGGTAAGTGTGCTTTAGCAGAACATGTCTGCTGGGAGCCCCTGACAGCAGCAAGGGGTGAGTTCACTTCAGTTGAAGGGTCTACTTACAAGAGAAACAAGAGCACATACCTTGCTTCAGGGCTGGGTGACTTCTGGTTTAGAAGACTTTATCTTTCCTATCTGGTGACCTTTCTGTGTTTCTTCTTCCCCGGTATCATGACCAAGTCACTGTGTGTTAGCCCAGTACCCAGAGCACTGCTGTCTACTGGGGAGGACAAAACAAACCAGAGCTCCGTGCTGGACACCCATCACACTGCTCCTCATCTTTAGGATGAAGACCTCTTGCTCAGTTGGTTGATTCAGAGTAAATCCAGTGTGAAACCCTGTACTGGTGCTGACTAGGGCACTTCTTGGCAGTGAACTTGGGTTACTCACTGAGAACAGCAAAGCTTAAAGGCCAATAAGCTGAACAGGCTCCTCATTTCTGTGTCAGAAACCCTCTAACTCCTTCTTCCAGCATTAGTTTGATTTTAATTGTCCTCGTTCAGGCACAATGCAGTTGGCCTCAACACTGCCCAAGAAACTTCACCAGAGATTTGTCCCGATGGGCATGAAGGGAGGATTCCCCTGTACAGCACATTCAAACCAGTGTTTATGGGCAGGAGAGGTTTTATGGGGCTTTGCAAGGCCTGACAATCCTCTGCACTTCATACAGACCACCAGGATTTTGTTTCATGCCGATATTTTCCTGCTTCCAACAGCGGCACTGGGGTCAACAGCCAACGGCTTCTTCAGCGCTGCTGTTCGTCGCTGATTTAAGAGCTCAGTGACACAGCAACTCAGAGCTCACGTTGCTCTAGCAAGGGTAGGAGATTGGGGTGGAAGGTATGGGACTGATGTTTTCACAATTTGCATATCTCCAGTAATTTTGCTTCATTGGAGCTTTCACCCAAAAGCTTGTCCTCCTCTAGCTGTTTCTTTAGAGCTTCACTGCATGGTTAACCCAAAACAAATTGATTTTCATAGAATCACAGACTGGGTTGGGTTGGAAGGGAGCTCAGCGCTCCCCCATCGCCAACACCCTGCCATGGGCAGCGACACCTCTCACCAGGCCAGGTTGCCCATAGCCTTGGACACTTGCAGGGACGGAGCAGACACAACTTCCCTGGGCAGCCTGTTGCAGGGCCTCAGCCCCCTCGAAGTGAAGAACATCTTCCTAATTTCTCATCTAAACAATTTCTAACCTAAGTTTTCTGGTATTCTGCAAAATCCTGGGCAGCATGACTGAGAGTTTGGCTGCAGCAGACATCTGGGGACTTTCTCCTACCCTCTCCACGGTTGCCTTTGTGAGGATAAAGCCTCACGGTGGAAGCAGAGAGGAGCTGGGAGGGAAAAGCTGAGAAATACAAGAGCATCCCTCATCATTACAGAAGCAATTTGCACTTTCAGCTAAAATCACGGCAGCTTTCCAGCGAGTTGGAGAGAGAAGCGTTTCTGTGTCACTGCACAGACTCAATCAGAAGGGGTGACAGCATGGGGTTTTCAGGTCTCGCTGCATGGGGACTCCCTGTGCTCAATGTGCTTTGACCCTGCGAGCTGCGGGGCCAGAGCTGGGCTGGGCGGGTTTTTCTCCCCTTTGCTTTCCCCAGACTCGCTCTGTCAGCAGAATCCCGCCGAGGGTGGCTCAGTTGCCATCCGCAGGCCAGACCTGTCACCAGCGTCCCCAGCGAGGGGAGCGATGCCAGGTTCCCACACTCTGGGCATGCACAGAGCAAACAGCCAAGGAGGGGGTGGTTGTTTTTTCTTGTCACCTGGGCACCGCAAGTTTTTCCAGGAGCTGATCCTCCTCCAGGGGTTTTGTATGACTCTGCACGAGCCCAAGCGGGCGGTGAAACAGGTCAAAAGAGAAAGGTGCCCCCTCACAGCATCTTGGAGCCAAGGGATGCCGGGGCAGCAGGCACGAGGGGCCGTCCATAAAGAGGTCTGTGTTCCCATCCGGTGAGAGAGTTATTTTTGCCTCTGCCTTCCAAGGTGCCCACAAGCCTGGGCACAGCGGGTTCTGCACGGCCGGCTGGGCTGAGCTGCATTCCCAACCACCTGGTTCTCAGAAGCAATTCTGGCCCCAGAGATGTAAAGTCAAGCTGCGAGGAGGAGACGCTTGTTACCCGCAGGCAGACACCAAGAATTAGCGGCAGCTCCTCTGCCCAGGTCCATGGTTTGGGGAGAAGATAATTCCTCCTTCTCTCCTGCACATCTGCACAGGGCCAAATATAATGGAGCCCTCTATTTGAATGGGCAGCGATGTTTAACATTTGACATTAGGTAAATAGACCTTCCTCGCCGCTAGAATAATTTCATACAGATTTTAGGGTGGAGCTTTGAAAAGCTGCTGGGTAACGGAGTACGAAACCCGACGGCGCTCAAGGCTGACACTGTTTGCAAAGTCCCACCCTTCATCTCGGAGCCGTAGAAACTCTTCCCCAGCCAGTAAATCTCCACCGCCGAGTTTTCAAGAATGGTTCTGCCACCAACAAAATAAAACATTAAAAAAAAGCAAAACCCCAGACCCCAACACCTGAGGTCACAAACCACCCCCCACCCCGCCCCAACCCCGTTCTGGTGGTGTTTCTGAGGACAAGCGGTGATGTCAGACACGGGGGGAGCCGGCGGGGGGAGAAGTTCTATTTATGCAAAAGCTTTGGCAATGCAGAGCAATGGAAAAGGACATAAAGAGAGCGAGGATGGAGCTGCAATGCAAATAGCAGTTTGTATGAAATATGTCCCCAAGCTAGTCCATGCCCGACCCAAACAGCTTCTTGAAACACATCTGG
Organism: Rhinopomastus cyanomelas; assembly: GCA_013400115.1. Classification (NCBI taxonomy): domain Eukaryota; kingdom Metazoa; phylum Chordata; class Aves; order Bucerotiformes; family Rhinopomastidae; genus Rhinopomastus; species Rhinopomastus cyanomelas. Next base: position 316,369 of record VXBP01003041.1, on the reverse strand, counting down.
CTGCATTGTCCTGTCTTCTCAGCTTTAAGTACTTTTCCAGCCTATCTACGGCCGTTGGGTGGATGTCGGCGGCAGCTCTGCGTTTCGAATGATAGATCTTTTAGAATGAAACCATAAATCTTGATGGACTTACAATTGACTTCCTTTTAAAAGGACGTGGGGAACAGCACATGGAAATTTACAGCCAGGGGATGGGGGTGTCTGGGCTTCGAGGAGCAAATATGCATCTGCCGTCTCTTAAAGGTGGGGGGACTCTCCTCATCAGCATCAAGTGCAGGGAAGGCATCAGTTGGGAAAGGCACACGAGAAGAGCTTATGGAGAGGATAAAACATGGACCGAGCTGATCTCACCTTAAAGGTAGTGCTGAGGGCATAGGACTGTGAGTGATGGATTTAGGGGCAACAACAAACCATCTATTAAATAGAGTAGACTAGAAAAATAGACATGATGGGGGATTTTCGAGCACTTTTCTGCAGCAGCGTTAAAGGTCTGGGCTTGGTGGGGATCTGAGGGAATCCAGCCCAGTGCTGCTGTCAATCCGGATGTGAGGAGGTGCTGATGTTCCCCTGCTGATGATGCTCACAGAGGTTCCCCTGGTTCCCTTGTGGTTCCTCTGGTTCCCTTGTGGTTCCTCTGGTTCCCTTGTGGTTCCTCATGTTCCCTTGCGGTTCCCTGGGTTCCTTTCCGCCTCTGATGCTACCGAGTGTGGGAGTGGGAAGACAAAGCAAAGTCAACCCAGGGCTTAACGCAGCCAATCTATATTTAGGATGGGGAGGAGGGAGAGGAAGGGAAAGTTGTCTTGAAGCCACAACACCAGTCCCATATCGAAACCTGGGTGAACATGACGGATGTGGAGGAAGAAAAGCTCCTGCACTGCTGAGCCAGAAGGTTCCTCTGGTTTGCACAAGGGAAGTGGGGAAATGAGGGTTTAATAAGGCAGTGAAACCGGCCTCCGGGCTTCACCTGCCCTCGCAGGGTTCAGAAATCACCTCTGCAGTGTTTCATAATGAGACCGCAGGCACCGAAGACGCTTTCTGTTCCCAAACACCGACCTTATGACAAGGTCATAAGATGTCTCTTCCACTATTTTTTTGAACGAGATAACAATAATAATGTAATAAATTATCCTGAAATAGAATAACAGAGCCTCCTTAAATCATAACATTGAGAACCTGAATTGTTTCTCAAAAGAGAGTTTAGGAGCCCATTATGTGATTTATTCTCTCTCGCTGCACACGCGAGGCAGAGCTTATTTTTCCATTAACATTTCGCTGGTCTCCAAGCACAAGGAGGAAAATCGCCTGCAAACACCACATTTTTTTAGGGCTGGTTGAGTTGGAATAAACTTCAAGAATCACCTTTTAATATTTAATGCATCTAACAACACTGTGCTGTCTCATTTGAGGTCTGGTTTTTTCAGGACCCTAAAACCAACCTGAGGTTTTGCAGCTTTTCTTCCAGGGAACTGACTCAACTCGACGATGGGAGTTTGGTCGGTGTGGGATTAGAGTGAGTGGGTGCCCAGCATCGTCCACAATAACGGTGCTAAGCTTAAAAACAGGCAGGGAAATAGGCTCTGGGCTGTGGGGGTTTTTGTGGGGTTGATTAAGCAAGACAAAATCAATTAGTGTCTGAGACCTCACAGGTTTCTGGAGGCAAATTGTTCCAATTACCGGCACCCGAGAGCAAATTAGGAAGCAATTAAAAGGAGCAGCTGCAATTTCACTACAGTTACTCCTGTCACTGTCATCCACGTTCTGCTCTGGGCTCATTAAAAAGGCATTTTGTCATTTCAATTTTTCTTTACAGAAAAAAACCTAGTAAAAAGGCTGAAACACAGACATTGGGGAATATTTCCTGAACTGGGGACGGGAGAGGGTATGTGCACACGGACACTTCTGTTGAATGTGGTTCAGGTCAACCCCTCTGAGGGGCTGTTGCTGCTACTTATTCACAGAATCCCAGAATGATTGAGGCTGGCAAAGCCCTCTGAGCTCATCCAGCCCAGACCAGGACCTAACATCACCCTAGTAGCCACACCAGGGCACTAAGTGCCACAGCCAGGCAGCCTTCAATACCCCCAGGGATGGGGACTCCACCACTGCCCTGGGCAGTCCAGTCTAGGGACTGAGCACCCTGTCTGAGAGGAAGGGCTTCCTAACATCCAACCTAACCCTCCCCTGGCAACCTCAGGCCCTCTCTTTCTGGAGCTGGTTGCCTGGGAGAAGGCCCCAACCCCCACCTGACTACAACCTCCCTTCAGGGAGCTGGATAGAAGGAAGAATGTCCCTCCCGAGTCTCTTCTTCTCCAGGCTAAATGCCCCCAACTCCCTCAGCCTCTCCTCATCAGCCTTTCCCTCCAGTCCCTTCCCCAGCCTCGTTGCTCCTCTGGACTCACTCCAGCACCTCAACATCTTTGTTGAAGTGAGGGGCCCAGGGCTGATTTGCATTTCAGGAAAAAAACAGAAATAAAACCAAGAAAAAGATAAAAAAATCCATTATCTGCCCGTCTTCTTGACTCCAACAAAACAGCAAAGTGCAGGGGGTTTTGGCATAAATTCACACAGATCAGGTCCAACCCACACTCAAGGGTCTACTGCTGTGAAGCCTTCAGTCAAAGTCTTGTTGGAAGTACGGATTAATGATTACGCTCCAGTTCTGCTTCACAAAGTGGGGAATGAAGCTTTGAATTACTCAGCATCGTGCAGGAAACAGGAATCCTAACCCAGACTATTTCCTAAACTATTTCCCCTCCCTTAACTCGTTCCCATTTGAAAGGAAAATCTACCCTGTGCAGCCTGGCACCGCCAAGTCCAGCTTTCCTCATCTGACTTCTGTCCCTCAACACTGTCTGCTGTCACCAGCCATTCTGCCCCACTCCTAAACCTTTTGGAGATTCTCCATCTTCTGCACCTCCAGCCTCAGGGCCCTGGCTAATACCAGCTTGTTTAGTGCTCTGGGTGCTGGCTGGTTCCCTTGGCCGTGGAGCTGTTCAGTGGGGAAGGGCTTCGAGCCAAGGAGGGACTGTTTCTGGTCAGTGGGAGACAGGAGCAGCCCCAAGTGTGGGGAGGAACAAAGACACAGTTCTTGCATTTCACCCAGGGAAGGATCCACCCCGTCTCTTCACCCAGCCCATAATTTCAGCTGGAGCAGCCCCCGCTCAGCGCTGAACCCAAATCCCCTTGTCAGAGCGGAGGCAAATCCCATTAGGAGCTGAGCCGAGGCCAAATGTCCGGAGTGAGCTGCTTTTTGGCGAGAGAGGCATTAGAAGTCAGACTGAATCACTGCTCCAATCCATCTTGTCTGGGGGCAAGGGAGAGAAATGGCAAAGGGCGATGGAGAGGAGACCGGAGCTCCCCTCCAGCGCTTGAGGAGGTGGCATCTTCCTGTGTAAAGGGAGCTGGGAGAGCCCCCCAGCCCTCGAGGAGGGTAAGGAGATCCAAGGCTGCAGCCCAGAGCAGGAGCAAGGGAAGGACGGGGAGATTCAGAACCACCCGTTTCAAGGAGCTGGGATTGCTTTTGTTCCTGAGGATTTCGAAGGCCAGCGGTGTTCTCGGTCAACCCCAATGTGTTAGTCTGAGAGGTTCCACTCAAGGGAGAAAAAAAGAGGGGAGGAAAAAAAGGCAAATTAAAAAATCAGCCACACACCCACTAGTCTGCAATCAAATCTGCTCCGTCATGCCGAGGGACTGTGGAGGAGAAGGAAGGAGAGGAGAGGAAAGCAGCTCACTCCAACTCTAATAATTCTGATGATTCATCGCTCCGAATTAACAGAGGTCTTTGGGGACAGGAGCAACGGGATCACACTGCTTCTTTAGGGATAATAAACACTCCTGGTAAACACGTCTTCCCCGTCCCCTAAACCTGCACCTCGTGCAAATATCGTGAGTCAGAGATCCCACCCAACGGCAGCTCAGCCCTGCCTTCTGCACAGAGCTCCTACCGCCCAGCACCGACCCTCCCCAGGCTGATGGAAGCACCCGGCGTTGGCGCGTTTGGATGGAGATGCACATCCCCACACGCCCCACACAGCCCCACACGTGCGCCCCTAGAAGAAAGGAGGGTTTTTACCACTTGTTTCTGTTTTTTCAAGGGAGCACGGAAAGGCACCCTGCCAAAGGACCGCCGCTAAGCGGCGCGTTCCATTTTAGGTGTTGACAGTGCATCATAAATCCCAGCCCTACCTACCATTTACAGGAACATTATAAAATAAGTGAAACGGCGTGAGCTGGTTCCCGGGGCAACCAGACAAACACAATAAACAGGCTGCAGAGGCAGGAGTAAGTTACACCACGCTCCTGGGTCTCCAATATATCACTTTACATTAGCCCGCTGCTGCTGCTGCTGCTGCTGCTGCTGCTGCTGCTCCTGAAAGCTCTNTGGGGGGGGGGGGGATGTTTAAAAAAAAGAAAGGGGAAAAAAAAGGGCTGGTATTTTGTTAGTGCAGATCAGCGTGAAATCGATGAGTTCCTTTGGTTGCTTGTCTTTATAGGTCTTTTACTGCACATTAAAGCCTCTGTGAAAATAATAATAATGACTATTCATAAATCTTTCTAAAGGATTGCATCCCCCTCCTGCAGAAGAAGATTATGAATAAGGTGTCTAGCAGCCCAGGGCTGTTGTTGGCCAACTAGTAAGTAGGATTGGAGGGTATTTTTCCTCGGTACAGAGTCAAAAGTAACTAAAACATATGGGGTGGCTGAGGCAGCTTTCCCTCAGTCCAACGGCCTTCCCACTCTTCTCCCTCCAACACAGGGTGTTTCAGAATCATCACAGAGAACATTAGGGATTGGAAGGGACCTCAAATGATCATCCAGTCCAATCCTCCTGCCACACCAGGATCACCTAGATCCAGTCACACAGGAGCATGACCAGGTGAGTTTTAAACATCTCCACAGAAAGAGACTCCTCAACACCCCTGGACAGTCCTGTCCAGCGCTCTGTCACCCTCACTATGAAGAAGTTCCTTCTCAGATTGATGTGGAACCTTCTCTGTTCCCGCTCACACCAGTTGCCCCTTGTCCTATCACTAGATGACACTGAGTAGAACCTGGCTCCATCCTCCTGGCACCTATCCTTTCCATATTTATCAGCATTAATGGGGTCATCCCTCAGTCTCCTTACTTCCAAGCTCAAGAGACCCAGCTCCCTCAGCCTTTCCTCATCAGGGAGGTGTTCTACTCCCTTCAACATCTTTGTGGCTCTGGGCTGGACTCTCTCAAGCAGCTGTATGTCCTTGAACTGAGGGGCCCAGAACTGGACACAACATTCCAGCTGTGGTCTTACCAGGGCAGAGTAAGTGTTTGGGAGTTGTAGGGAAGAGGATTGGACTTGATGTTCTTGAAGGTCTTTTCTAACCTGAATGATTCTATGATACAGCTTTGGATCTGGCTGTCACCAATTTTAGAGGATAGTTCTGGATCCAACTGGGTCATTACACCTTGGGCTCATCTGTAGAGAGCAACAACATTATTTGTCCCACCAAGTAGCCAATAGATTTCCCTTCACCTCCATACTGTGGGTCTGTGCTATCTCACATCAGGATCTCCAGGTAGATTCTCAAATACATGAGATAGGAGAAAGAAGTTGACAGTTTTAGACAGACACAGAAGCTGGGAGAGTTTTGGGAATGACAGGACAACTGTGAAAAGACAATTTTAGAAGTTCCTCAGCTTTTAGAACCACCCACAATTGATTTATCCACTGATGCATCCTCAGTACTGCTGCATCATAGAATCATAGAATAATCAAAGTTGGAAAAGACCTTCAAGATCATCAAGTCAAACTATCCACCCTACCACCCCCATCTCCTGAAATGCCCTGTCTGCCAATTTGCTGAAGTCCTCCAGAGATGGTACTGGGTTGGAAGGGACCTCTAAGGGTCATCTAGTCCCACCACTCTACACCAAGCAGTACCATCACTCACCAGACCAGATTGCTGAGAGCCCCATCCAGCCTGACCTTGAACAGCTCCAGGGATGGGGCCTCCACCACCTCTCTGGGCAGCCTGTTCCAGTGGTCCTTTAAGCTGAGCTTGACGCTCTGTTACTAAAGCTTGTTGAGGCACCTTTTTGTGGTTTCCAGAACTGGTTTGGCCTGTCCTGATTCAGGATGGGCAAATACAGGGAGGCTCCATCTCACAGAAGAGTCCTGGTGATTCTGCCTGCATATAAACCGAGTGAGTCAAGCGCAGCCTATGGAACATGTGAATCTGGAAACCCTAAATGAAGCAGCAGGACTCACTCAGTTCAGCTACCTCCGCTTCTCCTGATCTAACCTTGGGCGAGGAACAAGTGACCAAAAGGGAAATTGCTTGGAAACGAGGGGGTGCCAGCTAACAGCCCCAACATTTTGAAGGTGTTTCAGCAATGACTGGAACCCTTCTCGGGGTGTTGTCCAAGGTTTTTCTGCACAGTAATGACATTTGGACGCGTGGCTACCAGCCTGCCTTACGAGCGAAGGGTGGGGTAATCACATGCTCCTGCTTTCCTTGCCATATTTAGCTCCATCCTTTCCAGACTGCCGCAGCTTACGGGCTTAGGATGAGTGGCCCTGCCAAGAAACAAGCTGCTGGCCCACAAACACCAGGGTGGATGACTGCTGAGTGAGAACAATCCACCCGCTCCAGCTTGGGAGCGGAGGCAGCCTCGCCTGCAGTGACTGGGTAAGGCAGAGCTCAGCGAGTGGAGGTGGCTGTCTTTTTTATTTTATGACTAAATCACCACCCTATTGATGAGTAATTAGAGTGAGTGAGGGCCAGATGGCCAATTCCTTTAATGAGGCAAATTAAGGATCCACATATTTTCATATGGAGCCCTTTTTCCTAGAAAGACTAAGCAGCAATGGAGGTCCCACCTTCTGTTCCAGACCGAGACCAGCAGAACGACATCAGATTACATGAAAAATACACGGAGAAGACGATAAGGACAGAGCAGGGTAGGTTTTCAGTGGGGAGCCTTTGTGTCCTGCCTCAGCCTCCAAGAATGATGCCAAAGTCCACCTCTGAACACCTTCTCCAATCCAAAACCCCTCTTCTTGGTAGGGCTGCCCAGCTTCACTTTCTCTATTTTATTTTTAATGTCCTTACTTTTCCTGCTGCCAACTCTGTGCTCCTGAGTCATGGACATGAGGAGAGGAGCCCTAATGCTGTGAACCAGAATTTCCAATTTCTAACCTGCACAGCGAGGAGCTCACAAGGTTTCCACCCTTGTTTTGCAGGTTTGCAAGAGGGTGTCTAAGCAACTGGCTTTGGAGTGTTTATTTGAACTGAAGGAGCTTCCTGAGGCTCTGTTGTCGCAAGAGCAATTTCTGTCTGGCCACCTGAGGTTTACAGGATGGCCATCTCTACCTTACAAGGCTTCCTGAGGACCTCTGGGGTTTTTAGGCTGTTTCTCCTCATGCAATCACCTGGATTTTACAGGATCACAGAACATTAGGGATGGGAAGGGACCTCAAAAGATCATCCAGTCCAATCCCCCTGCCAGAGCAAGGGATTGGACTAGACCAAGTCGCACAGGAGCAGAGAGGGCACCTGGGAGCAGGAGGACTACTTGGGTTGCCCGGAATGCAGAGAACAAATCAGAGAAAAGAACCTAATTTCCCACCTCCAGACTAATATTTAGCTGCCAAATCAATCTTCTTGCTACTGTTTGCCATGGACATAAAGGGAGAAAACAGACTCCAACCCCATCATGGGTCAGATACCCTCAACATTTACTCTGGTTCACAAATTCTTATTAAAATGCAACTGCACGGCTGTGCTTTTGGAAGAGATGCTCCAATGAAAACCTCCCACTAACTTCCCACTAACTGCAGGGATGCAAAATGTTCTCCATCCTGAACAGGTCTGCAAGCCCAAAGCTTTAACACAGGGCTTGGTTTTCTTTCTAAATGAAACTGCTGACATTTTAATCACAGAATCACAGAATATTAGGGATTGGAAGGGACCTTGGAAGATCATCTAGTCCAATCCCTTTAACCCCTCTATTCACAAAAAAATTCAATTAAAAAAAAAAGAAGCAAAAATGTCACTTTTACTGATCCAAAGGACTGCAGAAAAAATTCCATTTCAACTTTTCCGATAGCCGGGGTAACTCCACCTGACTGTCAGTTCACGGGTAGCTGAGGGCTGCCTGAGATGATTTAGGGTCACGAGCTCCTCAGGTGAGCGAGCCCTCTCGCCGGGGAAAGGGCAGCAGAGGAATGCAGTGCATTCCAAAATGTCTAAGGGCTACTTGGAAGCGGCCGCGTCTGAGTGCACTGGACTGCAGCAGCCACAGACGTGATGAGGTTTGCGGTGAGTCTGAGTGTAACAATAGCAGCCCAAGCCTATACGAGATTTCCCGGACGTGCAGGGCTAATACACATTACACATGTTCCACTAAAGCTGGACCGGGGCTGCAGCGCCGTTAGCTCCTCAAACACGTGGGAATCACACCGCTGCTGCCAGGATTCAGGACTAGGTGGGATTTTCCATGATTCTCTGGTATGTTTTTATCAGAAATGCAGTAGGTAGGGAGATCTACCCTTCACATAGTCATCCACACAGCCCTGTACTGAGAGGTTGGGTCCCACGCCTGGTAAGGACCACAGAGTGATGAGAGCTGCCTCCTGCAGAACACAGGAGCCCAGCGTTTCCTGTGATAGGAGAGATGGGTTGTTTCTTCCATCAAACCTTGTAGAGTTGATCACACACACAGAGAATCACACAGAACATTAGGGATTTGAAGGGACCTTGAAAGATCATAGAATCATGGAATCATTAGGGATTGGAAGGGACCTCGAAAGATCATCTAGTCCAATCCCCCTGCCACAGCAGGATCACCTAGACCAAGTCACACAGGAACACACCCAGGCGGGTCTTAAACATCTCCAGTGAAGGACACGCCACCATCCAGTTCAATTCCCCCTGCCACAGCAGGATCCCCGAGATCCAGTCGCACAGGAACATGGCCAGGCAGGTTTTAAACGTCTCCAGAGAAGGAGACTCCACAACCCTCCTGGGCAGCCCCATTCAGGGCTCTGTCACCCTCACTGGGAAGAAGTTCCTTCTCATATTTATGTGGAACCTCCTCTGCTCCAGCTCACATCCTTTCCCCCTTGTCCTATTTTGATGCTCTAAAAAGTTGGAGGTAGAAGTAAGCTTTGAAGCCCTGGGCAGATAGAACTGTTTCAGAAATGATTGACCAAGGAGCTACTGGAAGCATCGCTCTAGTTTTTCAAGATTATGTTGGGTGAGTATGAGGAAATACCTGTCAGCATGAGCTTTTCCCCCAAATTCCTTAGCAAATAAAGTGAATAGAAATAGATGCATGCCTGGAGAGAAACCCTGGGCATTAGGTTTCATGGGCAGTGAAGAGCAGCCCAAATGCTCCATCTGAAGTGAAAGTAGAGGCATTGACTTTCACTTAGATTAGGAAGACATGAATGAACTTACAGAGCTCTTTGTTGGGTTGATAAACTCAGAATGTACCCAAAAAAACACAGAATCAGAGAACCACAGAATGTCAGAGGTTGGAATGGACCTCGAAACATCATCTAGTCCAAACCCCCATGCCACAGCAGGATCCCCTAGACCAAATCCCACAATAACATCCAGGTGGATTTGAGTTCTATCCAGAGCAGAAGACTCTATAGCCTCTCTGGGCACCCTGGACCAGGGCTCTGGGAACCTCACTGTGAAAAAGTTTTTCCTGATATTTCCATGGAAACTCCTCAGCTCCAGCTGGCACCCGTTGCCTCTTGTCCTGTCACTGGACTGAGCACTGAGCAGAGCCTGGCTCCACCCTCCTGACACCCACCCTTTTCATATTTATCAAAATTAATGGGAGAGTGTGACAGAGTGAAGAACTTTGGTGTCCCCTGGCCCTGTGGGTCCATGAGCAGATGGAGGCTTGAAGGAAGCACAAGGCCATCTGAGGGCAGAAAAGTCTCCTGGGAACTTCTGACGTGTTTTGGGGCTCAGCTGCAGCAAACAGTCCTTGAAACACAGAGCAGAGACAGTCTGAGAACCCAGAGGCTGAGCTCCTTCTGTGGTTATTTGTGGTGTTGTGGTAGGACTTCACTTGTGGTTTCTATTGTTTCCCTCATCCTTAAAAAATGTGATGAATTCAATAAAGATTCTGACCAGCGATCAGGTCCAGCACTGCAGAACCAGCCAACCTTCCCCATTCCCATAGACCCTGCTCTTAACTGGGTCATGATGGGCATCTGCAGAGTGTCAGGGTTATCCAGCTGGTCTTCAAAGGCTTGAGTCACATCTCTTTCTATTTACTTTGCTCTTCCCCAAAATCTTTGGGCATTATCTCCTCCAGCTGCTGCCCCTGCATCCTAAAACACCTTTTCCCTAAACACCCTTCCACCACAGCCACATCACCTACTAAGTAGCAATGGAAAAGCCACCAAATTCCTGTGTAAACCACCTTCCCTTTGATCAGGTGCTCCGTGGTCTTCCCCACGTTAATGCAGAAAGGATGGCTTGGAGAACTAGACAGAAAGGGACATTTTCTCTCCACCCATGTCAGTGCTTCAAGCGAAACCCAAACCCTTTCTCCAGATGCCTCTTTCCACCAATAATTTAATAAGGCAGATCTGAGACTCAAAAACCATCTGCAGATGCTATTTACTGACACTGCATGGTCACTGCCCCCCACGCAGGTGTCCTCTGAGCTGCTGCTCTGCCATGTGTGGGCAGGTTCTAAGCACCTATTCAGTCCTTATTTGAGGAGTCTCTTCCAGCATCAAGCTGGGTCATTTCCCTCTACACACTCCTGGCAGTTCCATCCTACTGCTCTGAGAGCCCCCTGGCCAGGCTGGTTTTTAGGATGTTCTCTCTCAGGTTACCTTCTAGTCTTACCTGGTCCAGATCCTCCAGGTGTGCTCTTCTGGTCCTCTCTTCCAGCTGAGTCTGGCTCTGAAGCACCAAGCAGATCATTTCCTGGAGTATAGTCTTTCCAGCAAGGCCATGCTTTGTGGAAGAGCTCAGCAATCCCACCTGCTGCTGGACCTGCCTCCCTTCCTCAGGCACTTTCTTCGTTCCCATGAGCAAAAAGCTACAGCCCTGCACGTGCACCCGCACCCCAGAGCGCCTGGAAAGACAAAGCATCTCCTTTGTGACCTTCATCTGGTTGCAGTCCAACAAAGCGGTGTTTAAACACCTTTGTGTCCATAAAGCTGAACACCATGACGCAACACGACTCTGGTGACCGGCTCTGAAAAGCACCCACAAGCCAAGCTTGCTTCCAGCTTCCTTATCGCCGTCGCCGCTCCACACGCACAAGCGATATGATAGAGGTGTTTGCCAGGAGCAGCCCAACACACTCGCATACAACTTCCTTAAGGACTTCCTTAAGCTCTCGGGGCCAAAATCCTCCCTGATACTGCTGCTCTGGCTTCCCTCTGGTGAAATCAAGTCTTTCCACCTGTCTGAACGTGAACTGTCCTTTCTGTTTGTGCAGTTAGTGGAAGAGGTAAGGGATTGGGTGAGAGTTTTCTGAGAAGTGCATTGCAAACCCACCCTAATCTTCTACTAGACACCTCATTGTTCTCCACATCAGATCCCCCTCCCCTAAGTTTTGTTTGGATGTCACAGGGCAGGCTGGACTCAGTGCCACCTGACGTAGCACCAGGAGAGCCAAATCACAGAAAACTGGGGATTGGAAGGGACCTCGAAAGATCATCCAGTTTAACCTCCCTGCCACGCCAGGATCCCCGAGATCCAGTTGCACAGGAAGATGGCCAGGAGGGTTTTCAATGTCTCCAGAGAAGGAGACTCCACAATCCCCCTGGGCAACCCCTTCCAGGGCTCTGGCACCCTCACCATGAAGTTCCTTCTCAGATTGATGTGGAACCTCTTCTGTTCCAGCTCACACCCACTGCCCGTTGTCATATGATTAGATGCCACTCAGCAGAGCCTGGCTCCATCCTCCTGACACCTACCCTTTCCATATTCATGGAAATTTCCATATTCATTTCCAACATTCATGGGGTCACCCCTCAGTCTCCTTTTCTCCAAGCTAAAGAGACCCAGCTCCCTCACCCTTTCTTCTTCAGGGAGATTCTCCACTCCATCATCTTTGCAGCTCTGTGCTGGACTCTCTCTGTGTCCTTCTGGAACTGAGGGGCCCAGAACTGGACACAATATTCCAGATGTGGTCTCACCAGGGCAAATCTCACGTGTCTTCTCAAGATCCCTCAGCCCAGGGGGAAACGCTGCATTGTACCAGGAAGTAGAAACCAACTACAATAAAAGGCCAAAATCTTCCTGAACTCTGCAATCCATCCATCCATCCTGTGTCCAGCAGCAAGAGGGGTCTGAGCAGGCTCCTGGTACAGCAGTGCAGCAGCACCCAGAATGTTGTTAATTCACATGGTTCTGGTTATTTCAGTGTTGGCTCCAGCAGTTCTCAGCTCTCCCCTCCTTACCGCAGGACACCAGCAGTGGGAGAGCAGCCAGAAACTTCCCTCAGCTTCTGGGCAGCCCTCAGCCTGGCCAAGTGATCGCCGTGCTCCTTGTGGAAAGTGCGGTGCTGGTCTCTTGTCCCAAATTACTAATGATAGGACGAGGGGAAATGGCCTCAAGTTGCATCAGGGGAGGTTTAGATTGGATCTTAGGAAGAAGTTTTTTGCTGAGAGAGTGGATGGGCACTGGAACAGGTGGCTGGGCACTGGAACAGGCTGCCCAGGGAGGTGGTGGAGTCCTCATCCCTGGAGGAGTTTAAAAACCAAGTAGCTAGAGCACTTGAGGCCATGGTCTAGGGGTTAGGGAGATGTTGAGATGAGGGCTGGACTTGCTGATCCTGGAACTCCTTTCCAGCCACGATGATTCTATGATTCCAAAATCATCTTGGTTCCAATGAAATTGGATGAACTCTGCTGTTTTACAGCAGCAGAGGATCTCGTTCACCGACTTCTCCTATCTCCAGTAGATTAAAGTTTTTCTCCACTAAGCAAATCCCTCTTATACAAAGGGAATATATGGGCCAGAAGTTTTGAAATCCTCTCAGCACACGCTCGGTTCACAACAATTTTAATCAGAATTTGACATTCAAATCCCTTAGGCAGCTTCAGAAACTGTGAAGCAGTTGCACCGCTGGAACCCCAATTAAAAGCTCCGTTATCCAACTGGAAATCAGACCAGTGGTTCCATGACAGCACTCGTAGCCCACAGTTTGTTTTACAAACCTGCAGCAATCTAATTGCATCGCCTGCGCAATGGAACACATGAGCCGTTTGCTAGCAATACTTCCAACAAATGTCAGAGAGGTTTGGGTTGTGTTTTTCTTCTTTAATAGAAGGAAAACTCCAGTCTCGAGTTTTAGACAATAAAATCTGTTTTACTAAGTTTCCCTGTTGCCAAATTAATGCTGAGTGTGCTTTGCTGTGCTTCTCTGTTTTGCTTTTATGTGTCTAAGTTTCCTAACTTAGGGGGTGGAGAGGAGCAGGGATGGAACAGAGGGTGTTTATTTTCCAATAAAGTGATGAATCCTAATGACAAATAGAAACAAATAATCTATACTGTGGGGTTGCTGCAGGAGATCAAGATGCTCCTGCTGACTTGTAACAGAATAAAAGCTGGACTAGATGACCTTTTGAAGTCCTTTCCAATCCCTAATGATTCTATGACTCCATGATTCGAGAAGGAAAATTGACTTTCTATCAAATCCCATCCAGCTCCAGAGAAGTTATTTAGAGTCAATGAATAAATAAATACTTCATTAGGCTGCCTTGAGGTTTATTGTTTAGAATTAATTTAGGGTAAAATTCAGAGCAAAGCCTGAGCTAACTATAGATCCCACAGCTTACGCTCTTCAGCACTGGTTCTTGGCTCCCTTCCCCCTAAATGACTGGGACTGGTCTTAGACAGAACCATGGGGGGTTTAGAAATCCAGCTGATGCGACTATCTGCATTTACCTCTCACCTGGAAATGTTAAGAGGTTCTTGTCTTCACTGAAAGCTACAACATCTCATAAAAAACCTAAATAAATCCTGCTCAGAAAGATCATCTCAGTGTTTCTTGGAGGGGCTTTTCAGCTGCCTCCTTTTGCGTCTGTGAGTGACTCTCCTGGACACATGTCCCCTCATGTGATGCTCCATTTCCCCTGCAATGAGATGGGAGCCTGGGGCTCACTGGAGGGGTTGAGTGGGATAAGGTGAGTTGGCCCATGAAGGAAAATTGTGCTTTAATTCATCCAAACTGCAGCTCCCCCAAAATAATTTATTTTTATTTAAAAGAAAGAACAAAATTCTTCAGTTTTCTTTCAGCCAATTAATTAAGAAACCTATTAATTTCCCCTTTGGTGACCTCCACCATAACCTCAGCTATTTGGAGCAATGGGAACTCGAGTGAGTGGCACAGAGCTGGACTGGGGTTGTGGCTTGTGTTGGAGAAATTATGGCTAAATTAGCATCACAAATGGAAAGTGTCACAGGATAACAGAGTCACAGAATGATTGAGGCTGGAAAAACCCTCTGAGCTCACCCAGCCCAGACTAGGACCTAACATCACCCCAGCGGCCACACCAGGGCACTAAGGGCCACAGACAGGCTGTCCTGCAACACCTCCAGGGATGGGGACTCCACCACTGCCCTGGGCAGTCCAGTCCAGCCTCTGAGCACCCTTTGCATGAGGAAGGGCTTCCTAACATCCCACCTAACCCTCCCCTGGCAGCTTCAGGCCCTGCCCTCTCCTCCTGGAGCTGGTTGCCTGGGAGGAAGATCCTGATACCCACCTGACTACAACCTCCCTTCAGGGAGTTGGAGAGAGGGAGAAGGTCCCCCCTGAGTCTTCTCTTCCCCAGGCTAAACACCCCCAGCTCCCTCAGCCTCTCCCCATCAGCCTTTCCCTCCAGTCCCTTACCAGTCTCTTTGCTCCTCTGGACCCACTGCAGCCCCTCAATCTCTTCCTTGAAGTGAGGGGCTCAGAAGTGCCCCCAGTACTCAAGGGGAGGCCTCCCCAGTGGCCAGTACAGGGGGAGAATGATGTCCCTAGTCCTAGTGGCCACACTATTACTGATCCAAGCCAGGATGCCCTTGGCCTTCTGCGCCACTTGGGCACCCTGCTGGCTCCTGTTCAGCCAGTTGCCAACCAGTGCTGCCAGATCCCTCTCTGCCAGGCTGCTCTCCAGGCACTCATCCCCCAGTCGGTAGCCACAGGAGGTTACTGTGGCCCAAGTGTAGGACCCTGTCCTTGGCCCCTGTTAAACCTCTTCCCATTGGCCTCTGCCCATTGACCCAGCCCGTCCTGATCTTTTTGCAGTGTTTTCCTAGTCTCCCTTCATCTTTGCAATGGCAGGCAGGAGAACAAAGTCAGCACATGCAGGTTGGGCTGGTTTCTCACATTCTCCTTGCTCACCCGATACTATTTTGATCTTCACTGGAGGTTCTGTGTCTCACAAACAATCCCCTGCATGTGCCGTAAACAATCCGTTGCACGTTCTGCAGCTTCGATGAGGTTTTCAGTCCTGCCCTCCTTGTAAACAAGATATTTTGTGGGGGGACCTTGACTTTTTCCTTCATTTCTCCTGAATTTTAGTGCTTTTCACTTCCCGTCCTAAATTGTCCCAGCGTGGCTGCCCATTAGCAGCCCCGCTGCGACTCTGAGAAACACTTGGCAGTTTGCAGAGCAGTCGGGTTTCTCCTGGATGAAAGGCGCTGGAGAAATGTGAGGTCATTCCCATTCAACGCTCTCTTTTCAAGCGGCATGTTTACAGTCTCTGGCAGGGGGTCCACACCACTATTTTTCTGTTTCCACCCCTGTGCCTTCCCGACTTTCTTGTGTCTCTGTGTACAGAGCAGTCCTGGACGAGAACCAGCATTTACTAATTATCACTTTAACCGCCGTCCACAAAGAAGGGGGCAAAGGGTGAAAACATCCAAAGAAAATAGTTCGAACCTTATTACCAGTGTTTCGACAGGGCTGCCTTGTGTTTACAGGAAGGGGTTCCCGCTGCGACAGAGAAGGAAAGTTATGATGGCTTTTGCAAACAGAGGAGGAATCGGTTTTCTCTACACAACAGTCTTCTCTGTATAGGTTCTCCTGAGGGAAACGCCGCTCTACGGGGGGAAAGGGACCTCGGAGCAGAGCAGGGAAGCAGGAGGGTCTGGCCGGATCAGACTCGCCCACCTCGTGCCCTGCATTGTCATAACCCAGCGGACCACACGTTCAGACACCCGCGAGACCCAAAGAAAGGAAAACTTTACATCAAAATGCCAGCTGAGGCTCCCGTTTGGAAAGTTCTGAGTAGGGCACGATGCTGGCTTCTCTTGCCTCTCCCACCAGAGCCTCTAGCTATGGCTTTCCCCACATCTTTTGCAGCTCCCCCAGCAGAAACCTTGTCAGCCCACAGTCATCTGTTTCTGAGCCAAGAGCGTTTGGCTCTTGGCTCAGAAACACTTTGGCTACCTCAGAGAAAAGGCAATGCCCAGGCCCTGGGAAACCATCAGAGGTAATCGATCAGGTGATGGCTGATGTTGTGCTGGCACCAACCGCTCTCCCAGCGCTTTGGTTGAACGAAGAAGTCCTCTTCTGGTTTCAGCCTCCATTACATGCCCTGGTATTACCACCACGAGTTGTTACCTGCCTATCGTCACTACACCGCACACTTCATAACTTCCTGGACCTACCAAACCCTACCTCCCGCTTCCCAGCCGTGTCCTGGGACAAATGCTGGAAAAAGCATTTGCCAGTCAGTTCAGGAGGGCTTTAAAAATCAAAAGGTTCAGAAATTAGGGCTTTTCCTACTCTCTCCGTGCCCACAGTCCTGCTCTGGTTTGGGGTGGGCTGGGTTTTTTTCCAGTGAACACTGAGGCCACTAACTCTTACCTGTCTGTGTTACTACACCTCTGTAGAAGAGCTCTGAGAGGCTAGACCTCATGGAGATGGAGGGTGGTTAGAGGTGGGATGTGAAAAAACCCACTGGAAGGGGGCAACCAGGGCTGTGTCAGCCCATGGGAAACAGCTCTGCTGCCTCCCAGTCGTCCTGCTGAGGGAGCCCTGCTTTTCATCAGGGCAATGTCACCCTGTGATTGCTCTGAGGTGAGTGTAAGCCCCTCTCCCTGTCCCCATTAGCCAAGCCACATGTGTAGCCAGGTCAGTCCTCCCCACACCACAGCTCCATAACCCGGACATGGCCAAAACCTTTTTTCCCTCTCCTTCTACCCTATGTCTTCCATCATTACTGACAGCAGGAGGAAGCTGCTTTTGAACCCCTTCAGAAGTAGCTGAGAGACAGCAGTACAAAAGGATGAGCACATTAATGTAAAAATAGCCCCAGAAAAGAGGGAATTAAGAGTAAAGTGTCTTACAGGGACCTTTAACAGGTCTTCTCACACCACGAGAAACCAACAGCAGCCCAACTGCAGCCCAAATACAGTCAGAGCATCCTGCCGTGGCACATCCAGAGACTTCCCACACAAAACACTCCTTGGCACAAACATTCACCTACGTGAGGTGCCTCGTCTGAGGTCTGCATTTTCCTTTGGGCAATCTAATGGTGTCCAACATAAAATATCTATGGGGTTAGCCGGTGGTTTGCTCTGGATTTGAAGCTGAGGACACTCCAATTACTGCTGGCAGCAGGGGAAGTGAGGGCAGCCCTGCTGGGGACAGGTGGTGCAGCAGAACCTTCCCTACACCGTGAGCAAATGTCATTGTGAAAACATGGGGCTGCACCTACAACAGGAGGTTCTACCTGAAGAATTAGGACTGGAAGTTGATATTTTAGGCAATGCTCAACTTGGTGTCTCATGATTGCTTCCATGCTGGGTTTGGCTAATGTTCTTGAGTGATGTGTGACGGCAGGGAGATGGTCCTGAGCAACCTCATGCATGTTGTCAGTCATCTCCATCGACTCAACTTCTGCGAGTGTTCTGAGTGCACCCTGCATGTGCTGATCAGGCATAAATTCTACTAAACTGGACAAAAAAACCAGCTTTCCCACTACAGACTAAGAGTAAACTGGTGTTAGATGGAGCTATAGTGCTCCTGAATGGCAAAACTTACCCTCCTTGGGTTAAAACAGAAGAACAAAACCCAGAGAGTTTGGCACCTCCCTCTTGGCTCTCAGAGAAGCCTGTGATGCTTTCTGGAGGGCTCCTGTAATACAAGTGGACAAGCAGTTCCCACCCAATAAAAGGCAGAGACACGCATCCATAAAATCTTTGTGTCTCATCAAACACAAGATGCAGTTGCTAAACCAGAAATTCAGATCTTCCATGAACTTGGCTGGATGGAAAAGGAGACTCCAAATTGCTTATTATTAACCACAGTGTGCCGGGCTGGTTTTGGGGTTGGGCCTTTCCCCCCAAAGCCCACTCCCATTCCTGCTCTTTCTCACACCAGTTTTTCAACCACAAATCCCAAGTCCCAGTCAGATTTGTGTTTCAGCCACAGCTCTCCTGCCCATTCTCCTACTCAGCTAAAACAGGGCAATTAATTCATTGTGGTCTCCCCACAGTTGTTCTATTCATCATCGCTGCAGAGCTCCTGTGAAGTAGCTCCAGAGAGGTAACAGCAATCCAACACAACCACCACGATGAAAGAAGGATGAGAATCTTCCAGAGATAAAATTTCTTCCAATAAATCATTGTTTCATGGGATAATCAGCACAGAGACTATTTAGTGAAGAAGCCACATCTGAGAAGAGTCAGACAGAACAAACATCAGTGGCCAAACCCAGGATGAAGGAGATTAAGCTGTGGCAGACTCACTCAGTGCACAGAGATCTGCTCTTACCTTGCTGTGGGTCTGGGATGAGAACATCTGAATGTCCTGGAAGTATGTGGATGTCCACAAGGAAACAATCACAGCTATTTCATGGATGGTGGGGGGACGTTAGTGGGTGGACCCCTGCTCCAAGAGACAGTGAGAGCTCTGGGATCACCTGAGGGTTTGAATGCCTTTGTCTGTCTATAGGGAAAAGGCACATTGAGGTCCTGGGGTTCTCAAAGTCTGATTTTCCCTTTAACGTGTTTCGATAGACTAAGGCAATGTGATGGTTACTGAACGCTTGAGCTTCCAGGAAGAAAACACAGATCAAATTCACAAACCATCACTCTGAACGAGCTGCTGTGGGGGTAGTTATCCTGCTTTATGGAGTGAGGACTTGTTTGACTTTGGTTACAATTGCCAGGAGAAACCTTGACACGGGTGTCTGGCTTCTCTGGGTGTAGTAATGCACCTAAATTAACTCTTGCTACCTAAAATGAGTCTAACTCATGGTCTACAACCTGTCTCACTCCCTGATTTCTCAGGTCAAGTTGGAGTGCTGAAACAGAATCACAGAATGTTAGGGATTAGAAGGGAACTCGAAAGATCATCCCGTCCAATCCCCCTGACACACCAGGATCCCTGAGATCCAGTCACACAGGAACATGGCCAGGTGGGTTTTAAATGTCTCCACAGAAGGAGACTCCACAATCTCCCTGGGCAGCCCCTTCAAGTGCTCTGTTACCTTCACTGGGAAGAAGTTCCTTCTCAGACTGAGGTGGAACCTCCTCCGTTCCAGCTCATACCTGGTTCTCCTTGTCCTATCATTGGGTGGACCTGAGCAGAGCCTGGCACCATCGTCCTGCCACCCACCCTTTCCATATCTATCAACATGAATGGAGTCACCCCTCAGCCTCCTTTTTTCCAAGCTCAAGAGACACAGCTCCCTCAGCCTTTCCTCATCACAGAGATGCTCCACTCCCTTCCTCACCTTCGTGACTCTGTGCTGGGGTCTCTATTTACTTTTTTATTGCCAATTATTTTCAGTCAATACCTGAAACCCTCTGAAGTGACATTAGCCTGGGCCACTGGCAAAGAGCTGCCACTCAGCTCCCAGTCTGTCCCTGCAGCCCATCAGCTCGTGCCCGTTCTCTTTAATGGCTGTGCAGAACACGAAAAGGGTCTCCATACACAAAAATAAATACAAAGACTTCACAAAAACAAGCAGCTGAAGTACAAAACTGGCCTCACTGTCTCACTATGACATAGTGCCGTCAGGTTCCCAGACTGCTGCTAAGAAAATACAGCTCATCCGCATCGTGCCCCTGCCCAGCGCTGCCTCATCTGCCAGGCGATGTCGAAATGGGGCCTTCCTGGCGCTGCCTTTATTTACCACAGTGGCACTGACTTCATGAGCTGCAGCCCTTTCCATTCGGGTTGCCTCAGCCAAGGTCATCATTGCGTAAAGCATGAGCCCGCAAATAGCCACTTCTTGCTATTCCTGAGGAGAATTACTAGTTCTGTTTGCATCGAGGACTGTGAGGAATCCCTGCTACACTTGGGACGTGGCAGAGCTGACTTAGTCAGAGTTTCTTGGATTAAGTAGTAAGAAAAAAAATAGTAAGAAATTAGAAGGATGAGTCACTAGTGAGTAAAAATGTTCTCTGTAGCTTCTCATGGCAATAGGGCTGTCTCTGAACCCCTGTGATGTGCCCCTGGACGTCCTTTTCCCATGTGTCAATATAAAAATGATTATATGTGCTCACATAAACATGGAAAGGTTCACATCCACAATAACCCAGAAAGCTTCGCACCTGTAAACACATAAATTGATCTAAAACCAGATAAATTATCTATAAACAGATAAATGGACATATAACCAGATGGATCCATAAGCAGATAAACTGATCTATAAGCAGATAAACAGATCAATAAACAGATAAATAGATGTATAAGCACATAAATGGATCCATGAACAGATAAATGGATCTATAAACAGGTAAACAGATCTATAAACAGGCAAATAGCTCTACAAACAGATCTATAAACAGATAAATAGATGTATAAACATATAAATTGATCCATGAACAGATAAATGGATCTATAAACAGATAAACAGACCTATAAATAGGTAAATAGATCTATAAGCAGATAAACAGATCTATAAACAGGTATATAGATGTATAAACATATAAATGGATCTATAAATAGAGAAATGGATCTATAAACAGATAAATTGATCTATAAACATATAAATGGATCTATAAACACTTAAATGGATCTATAAACACATAAATGTAGGTGAACATATTCCCCATGGGACATCAAACCTGAAGCTACTGAAGGAACCGTACAGGACACCATCACGTACACCTGGTGCCCACCTCACAAAAACAATTAGTGCTTTAGGAAAATGAATTCTCATGAAGAAATGATCCTCCATGTAAGGGCCAAGGCTCATCCCATCCAGATTCTAAAGGTATGTGAGTGCCCAGCTCTTGATTGAAAGCACAAGGCGGATGCTCTGCTCATCCCCTGGCACATGCCCAGAGCAACGCAGAAGCTCTCAGACCTTTCACAAGTGTGAACTGCTGACTTCAAAGCGATGTGTCACCTCTTCATGGCTTTCTTTTGAATTTTGCCCTTCCCAGGCAGTCAGGTCCTCAATATTACTGAGGAGAAAAGCACAATGTCCTGTGGGTGAAAATTCCTAATTCAGGATCTGATGACCAGTAGGAGTCTTTCTTCACTCTGAAAAGCGATGTTGTGAGAACTCTTATCAGCTGAGGAGGCTGCGTTTACACACTGGGGTAACTCTCACAACTCTGACATCATCCAAAGTACCCTACAGGTTGGGGGAAACATTGATGGGAAAAGTAAGGTTGTTCCCTTTCCAATAATTCTGGGGGCACATCCAGTGAAACTGGGCTATTTCAGCCAAGCCTTGAAGTGTTCACAGATGTCCAACAGATACGCAAGAGCACTGCCTGAGGAGCTTTCACAAGATGCTGCAAACCCCAGCCTCTCGCCCCATCCTAAGAACTCTCTCCCACATGGTCACCTCATGACCAAGAGACACCCCTATAAAACACAGCTGCAAACTCTTCACACCAGTCCCAAGTCTCCCAGATCACATTTATGCAGAGGTCCTGCAGCAGGGAGATTCTGACCGTTGGACCCTGTTGGCGGAATGTCATTAATCAGAGGATAATGGACAGGAAGGTGGGTGGCTGCTGATAGTTTTGGCTCATTTCAGAGGGCTCTGGAGGGCTGCCAGATTGCGTGGAGAATTTCTGAAATGTTTGAAACAATACTGGCTTTACAATGTCATAAAAATGCTGGGATGGCTCGAGTGACTTCCAAACGGGCTCCCGGCCAGTAAAACCTCAGGATTCAAGTCAGCTGTAACCTGGACTCCAATGTGCGTCTGGGGTGGCTGAGGTCACCCCTTGCACCCTCCCTTGTGTTTGGCACCATCGTAAGGCAGACGGTGCCCTTTCGCTTGCTCCAAAACCTAAAGCTTCCAGCTCATCTCTTTGTGGATTTGCTGCTGCAACGGGTTCCCCTTTATTGTTCACGGAGATCCCCTTCCACGCCAGTGAAGATGTTACAGTGTCTAGTACTGAAATAAAATCACAAAATCACTGAACCACAGAACACTGGGGATTGGAAGGGACCTCGAAAGATCATCCAGTCCAATCCCCCTGTAGAGCCAGATCACCTAGACCAAATTGCACAGGAGCATGTCCAGGTGGAACACTGATGATCAGCTAGGGCTGAATCGTCCATCATGTTTGAGGTTGGAGTCCAAAATCTGTGTTGTCACAACGGGAAACAGTGTGTCATGAAGCATAGGCAGATGCCTGCAGGGACACAAGTAGTTTCATGCTGCACAGGGATGTGCAAAATCAGCCTTAACCCAAACGAGAATCAGGTCTGCAGTCATCAGGTAACGAATTATTAAAGGCTTTAGGTTCTTCCTTTGATTCCTTTTTGCTTTTCAATGCCTTGCACTCATCTGCTGGTTAGGAGCAGCTCTGGTGAGATGATCTGACCACATCATATGACCTGCTTCAGCATGGAAGAGGCTGCAAGGCCGAGCAGGACCTCATGGGCTCCTCGTACCTTGCAAATCACAGGATCACAGAACATTTGGGATTGGAAGGGACCCCAAAACATCCAGTCCAATCCCCCTGCCACAGCAGGATCCCCGAGATCACGTTGCACAGGAACGTATCCAGGTGGGTTTTAAACATCTCCAGAGAAAGAGACTCCACAACTCCCCTGGGCAGCCCCTTCCAGGGCTCTTGCACCCTCACCATGAAGAAGTTCCTTCTCAGATTGATGTGGAACCTCCTCTGTTCCAGCTCACACCCGTTGCCCTTTGTCATATGATTAGATGCCACTGAGCAGAGCCTGGCTCCATCCTCCTGATACCCACTCTTTCCATATTTATCGTTTATAACATTATATATATGTTACAAACATTATTCATATATATTTTTATAATTCTATTTATATGATTATATACTTACATATATTTAACAGATACACAATTACATATAAACATAAATACATAGAACTGTGCCAGCTCCCACCTTACACAGCTCCTTACTTCAACTCCTTCTGAACCAGGGGACCACTCACACTCGGTGTCCTAAGTACTGGCACCCCATGTGCGAGAAGCAAGTACAGAGCCACGATCATATGGTTTGTGAAGAATTATGAGGCTTGTTTCTGGGCACGACTCATGTCTTTTTGTCTCAACCTTATTTTTCTAAAATACCATCATGGATTTTTTTTTTTAAATATATTGGTTTTGTTATTGAAAGAGATTCCACTTCCAAACGAACCATGGCTCAGAAGGTTCTATATGCAGGAAAGTAAAACCTAAACCTGAAAGTCTCTTTTCCTCCCTTCTGTGTTTCCATAAACCCCATTTCTCCCAATAGAAGAACTTGTCATAATATCACTCATCAAAGGGAGAGTGATAATGCCAGACACTTTGAGCCACGTTTGCAAGGAAAACACACAAAGAGGGAACAGAATGCCCTGAGAATTGTCCAATTTTCATTTCTTATCTTTCTTATCCTGCTGTTCCTCGAAGTGAAGGTGTCCCTGCTGATGCAGGGGGCTTGGAACCAGGTCCCTTCCAACCCTGGCCAGCCTGTGATTTTTTGATCATGCTTCAGCAGATGAAGCTGTGATATCATAAGGCTCTTGGTGTCACCTTTAGAGAAAAGCAATTAACTATAGAAGCACAATGTGGTCATTCCAGCATCATCTGTGTGACACTGTATAAGGGAAAGCCCACACCTGGGGAAGGAGCTTTGCTGTTCTTCAAGACAGAACCATCCTCCTGAGCAAGCCCATTGCATTGCTTCCTTCTTTCCTCATGAGACTGTGCTTGAGCGCACGGCACAGGTCAGGGACACGCTGTCTCCTCTCAGCAGAATTTGATCCCACTGTGACCCAAGACACTGAAAGCCATCAGTAGTCACAATGGTGAGGAGTAACAAGCACCTACTAGTGTCCAAATAAAATAAACTGATCATGGAATCATAAAACCACAGGGTTGGAAGGGACCTCCAAAGGGCATCTAGTCCAACCTTCCTACAACAAGCAGCACCAGCCCTCACCAGACCAGATTGCCCAGAGCCCCATCCAGCCTGACCTTGAATGGCTCCAGGGAAGGGGCCTCCACCACCTCCCTGGGATCCCCTGCCCTCAGATTCCAGACCTTTTTTCCTCATGCCCAGCCTAGAAGATACAAAAGCAAACCAGGCAAGACAATATTCTGAATGCTACTGCCTAATCCTCTGCACAGAATTAGACGTTCACACTGGCAGTGTAAGGGTTTGGTCTTCCCAGGTGACTTTTTATGCTGGGGTTTGCACAGCCCACCTTCTCCCCAGCCAGCAGCACAAGTGCTCACACACAAAGTGCAGAACACAGTGATGCAGGAATTCAGATATCCATCCCCATCTGAACCCTGCATCTCAGTTTTGATCATTTTATAGGGCTCAAACACTTGGAGCTGCTTCCAGCTACTTGCGCCATTTGAAGAAGGCTACTTTGCACACTTGCTTCTACTACACATTTACTACACGTACTGAAGTACCATCACTTGAGACCTCTCTTTCACAGCTCTGCTCCCATTTCAGGCCAATTGGTTTAAACAACAGACTTCAACCTGAGTTTCTATTTGGCTTTACCTCTGCCAAGGCAGTTCTCCTGATACCCCTTCAGTGCATCTCAGCCCCGAAAGCCTCAGGCTCACCTCATCAGCTCTGCCCCGGCTGCTGCACATCCCCAAAGCTATGAAGTCGTTTTGTTAATAAAAATTATACCACAATTATAGAGCAGCTTAAGAAACAGTAACCTTAGAAGTCTCTTCAATACTCCCCTCACACTAAAATAAAATCTACATTATTTTGAATTCCCAGAAACACAATCTTTTCTTGGAAGTAAACTCGTGGCACATAACGGCACGCTCCTCCCCGCCAGCGAGGGCACTCCCGCCTCTGATTCACATTTTATGTTGTGAGCAGCTTTTAATGACAGAACAGGGGAATATATTGTGGTTTCACACATACACAGATTTTACGGTCACTTATTCCTAACTAGGAGATAGAGAGACATAGCAGAGTGCTCCTTCTGCCTTCCAAGGTCCTGCACCTCTGAGCACAGGAGGTGGTTCCCTGGATTATAAAGTAATAGAGGGAGAAGGAAGCAGATGAAAAAAAATCATCCCAGGGGTTAGAGGATGGAAAATTGTTTTCAGAGACTTCATTGCGGCCCTAATACCTGTGATCTGGGCTAACTGAACATTTGGGTTTATTGCCTTGCCGCAATAATTCATCAAATTAGCCCTCTTTCCCGTCTCAGTGGGCTGAATGCTGCGATGTTACCCGACTTGTGAGCAGGTAATTAACAAGCTGGGTCATTAGAGCCATTGGAGACGCACAGAGCAGATAATCAACTTGCTGACAAGAAACCCAGACTTTGCAAACTCTAATCCCACCGGATTCCCACTTCCCTCCGCAAATCTTTTCAACGGCTCTTCATAATCTGGGCTGTAAAGGAGCTGAAGTCGACTCACTGTGCAGAGGTGGCTGGGACCTGTAGACAGCACGTGGAGAACATCCTGGAGCTCTGCTGCAAAACTACATCACATCCTGTGTATTTGAATTTTCCACACTGACACAGAGGTTTTCAGCCTTCCTGCTCTTCATTAGAAGTGCCAGAGCACCTAAGGTTTTTTATGTGGAGTGGACTTCAAGTAAATGACTACTTCTAGGAGCTTTAATAAATAAATAAATAGTTAAGTGGTTCATGAGTAAAAGTCCCTTGTCTAAACTTTCTCCTTACTACCCTCCACCCTGCCCTGGTGAGACCACATCTGGAATCTTCTGTCCAGTTCTGGGCACCTCAGTTCCACAAGGCCACAGAGATGCTTGAGAAAGTCCAGCACAGAGCCACAGAGATGATGAAGGGAGTGGAGCATCTCCCTGCTGAGGAAAGGCTGAGGGAGCTGGGGCTGTTCAGCTGGAGAAAAGGAGACTGAGGGGTGACCCCATTACAGAATCACAGAATGTTAGAGGTTGGAAGGGACCTCGAAAGATCATCTAAGTCCAACCCCCTGTGCTGGAGCAGGGTAAGCCTACAGTACTGTCTCCATATGTCCTACATGAGGCTCAAACCCATGACCCCAGGAATTCAGAGTCCCACGTGCTACCAACTGAGCCAACCAGACTTAATGATGATAAATTTGGAAAGGGTGGGTGTCAGGAGGATGGAGCCAGGCTCTGCTTAGTGACAGACACCTAATGATAGGACAAGGGGCAATGAGTGTGAGCTGGAACAGAGGAGGTTCCACATCAGTCTGAGAAGGAACTTCTCCACAGTGAGGGTGACAGGCTGTGGAGTCTCCTTCTCTGGAGATGTTTAGAACCTGCTCGGCCATGTTGCTGTGCAACTTGATCTCAGGGATCCTGCTGTGGCGGGCAGACTGGATTGGATGATCTTTCAAGGTCTCTTCCAATCCCTAATGTTCAAAACATCATTCTCAGTCTATTTTCGAGTCACTTCAGTCTCTTCTTTCCACGACCTCTTTGACATTCCTATTTTACAGGAATTTGCCTTAAAAAAGGCAACGAAGAACGCATTTCTGAAGTAAACACTGGCTAATTTGGTGCTGCTTTTGATTGGCATTTCAGGTTCTCTTTTCTTTCTTATTATTTAGGGGAAAAAAAAGATCCAAGCTGGGACATTAGGAGCTCCTTTATAAGCTGCAAAAATCAACAAGGAAAAGTAAATGCAAGCCTTTGTTTGGGACATTTTCCCCCTTTTTTTCCTTTGGTTGGGTTTCCATCTGAATGTATCGGGCTGTCTGGGGTGAATCAAGGCTGATCCTGGTGCAAAAACTATTCTCCACCAGATAGCCAAGCTGCTTGAACAAATGGTTCGTGTTAGCTGAGAAAGACACTGAATCTAAACCATGTGCTTCTGGGTCTTGTGGTTTCAAATTGAACCACAAACACTCAGACAAGCTGTCAGTCTCTATTCACAGTTTCAACCAACCTTGCAGGAAAAAGGGGGGTGTCTTCGCCCACCAATCGTGGTTTTAACCCTTCTGTGATTAGTGGGGAGGCTTTCATGCTTGGTGTTGGGGAGACACACGGCTTCTGACACAAGAAGTCAGCAGACTGATGGCCTGGGAAAGCAAACACTGGATGCAACGGGGATGAAAATAAAGATGTTTAGAATCCTACAAGGTAGGGCTGAAAGAGACCTCAAGAAACCATCCAGTCCAAAACCTCTCTAAGAGGCAAGACCATACCTAACGAAATCCTTGGCAGGTGCCTAATTCCTTCCACAGGAGCCCCAGCAGAGCAGCTTTTTTTCCACACAAGAGCTAATCTATAAAATAGATTTTTGCCCTTCTCAGCAAGCAGCTGTGAAAGTGCTGTTGTAGCAGAAAGTCACCTGTGAGAGCAGACTCGGGACGTTCTCCATGACAGGAATGTGCTGTTACCACCCAAGCTACAGAAATAACCACTGTGGGCTCGGGCAGCACTTACTGCTCTGGACCAGAACCCTAACGACTGGGGTTTTGGAGCAAACGTCCTGTTTGCTCGCTCTCACTGTTGGTTTAGGTCACACAACTGTGAGCTTAGAGGGTGCCATAACCTCTACCCCTTCCACTCCCACTGCTTTGTCAGAAACAGAGCAACATGAATCTGCCCCAGCCCAGCCTTTGGGACAGCTAAGCCAAGACAACCACGAAAGCCGTTGCAGCGAAGATGCCTGTCTGTGTTGGAGGACATTCTGTGAAGCAGCTATTTGCAGGTCCCTTGTTTTTTTTCCAGCCTGTAGGTGACTTACGTGCAGGGAAAGAACTGCTTGTTCAGGAACTGAAGCTGCTGGGGAAAACACATGGGGACAAGCTGCATCTGTGTTCCAGGAATCACGCTGAGCAGAAGCCCGCTGCTGCACAGTTCAGACACACCTGGTTGCAAGCCCAAAATGGAAATGTGCAAGGGTTGAATATTTTGTGAGGACATGTTCTATAACAGCATTGTTTGGGGGGCTCAAAAAATAGACTCCTCACTGTAAGGCCTTGGTAAATCTATATGTCCCACCTCAGCACTCTTGCAATGCCATAGGAATGCTTGTCTCCTGAAGTGCTGGATCATATTTGAGACTGCTTAGAGGACTGAAGGCTAAAGGAGGGGAAAAGAGGTAAAGGTTAGAATTTGTAAATTTGAATCTCGTTAGAGGTTTGTGTGTTCAAATGAGTTGCAGTCTCCTCCCTCCTCACTCTGCTTCCCCACCTACACAGTGAACTGCACCACTGAGATCTTCTCAGGGCTGTAATGAATTAGTCTGTACACAAGAGTGTCTCTTGCTTCCCTTTCTATTTAGAATGAAAAAATCATAGACTCATTAGGGATTGGAAGGGACCTCGAAAGATCATCCAGTCCAATCCCCCTGCCACAGCAGGATCACCCAGACCAAGTCACACAGGAACACATCCAGGCGGGTCTTGAATACCTCCAGTGAAGGAGACTCCACAACCACCCCGGGCAGCCTGTTCCAGTGGTCCGTCACCCTCACTGGGAAGAAGTTCTCACCCCCCTATGTTCCAGTTTACACCCATTGCCCCTCATCCAATGACTAGATGACACTGAGAAGAGCCTGGCTCCATCCTCCTGACACCCACCCTTCAAATATTTACAGACTTTAATGAGGTTGTATTTGGAAAGAAGGTCCAATGTAAATTTAACCCAATTTCACTGCAGTGGAGCGGACTGATTTCAGCAGCTGAGGATTTACCCTGGTTCTGAATCAGACTCACAGAACATTAAGGATTGGAAAGGACCTTGAAAGATCATCCAGTCCAATCCCCCTGCCACACCAGGATCCTCTAGATCCAGTCGCACAGGAACATACCCAGGCGGGTTTTAAATGTGTCAAGAGAAGGAGGCTCCACAACCTCCCTGGGCAGCCCCTTCCAGTGCTCTGTCACCCTCACCATCAAGAAGTTTCTTCTCATGATTATGTGGAACCTCCCATGTTCCAGCTGACACCTGTTGCCCCTTGTCAAGTGTAAGCTGGTAGAGTGAAGTATTCAAGAAGAACTTGGGGAAGATATAAAATCAGCTCCCATGTTGCAAGGAACAAAGTGATGGAGCCTACTGAGGGTGAGCTGGGCAGGTAAGTTGTTTAGAAGAAACTAAGACTGCTGGTTTGCCATTCGATCTGCTTAAAGGACAGTGTTGCCCCTGTTGAAGTGACTCCCATCACTACTTTTTCACTAGAAGACAGCACTTATGACAGCCTTCAGGAATTGTTCCTCATTACAGTCATTTCTAATCTGCTCCATAGTCCAAGTCTGGCAGACTACGCTCAGCACCCTCTGTGCCTTCCTTGTTCATCCACTTTCTTTTAGGGATGGAAATGGGCTCAGGGAGATAACGTGGAACCAGTTTTTACCATCTCAAGGTTTTCACCAACAGTGCTGGAAGACCCTCCATACCTCAGCACCAGTCAGGAGGAGAATGAGAACTACTTTTACGTGGGGTGAGAGACAGACGTTGTTCACCTTCTCACAGCACATGGTCCCTTATGGTGACTTCCCACTGTTAACTGATTCTGAAGGTCATCTGGTCAGGCCTATGATCCATCTTCTTAAGCTCATGTTTCTCCCTTCACTTCCATCACCTCCACTTGGAGAAGTCTGGTGAATACACCCTCAACTTTAAGCAGAGCTCTGGACTAATTGCTGCAGTCCAAAGCTACCTCAGATGGACACTGCTGTGAGCGAGGGCTAGAACCCTTTAAAAAACACCCCTTTTCAACACTGCATGAAGGTTACATGATCCTCTACTTAATATGCACATGAACTGGGATGCCACAAACTTCCCTGGGGCTTCCTGAGGGCTGAAGTAAAACTTAATTATACCAATTGGTTAGACAGACTGTTAAAACTTTTGTTTCACATACACTTTTTATTCCCTCTTCTCCACCTTTTCCCATTTGCCAAAACCTCCTGAAGAGAAAATAGAGATTATTTTACTTTTTACCTTAAAGGGCTCCTTGTGTGCATTTGCCTTATTAAATAACTGCCAGAATATCTAATATTCCATGGACAGCACTGATGAAAATGAAGCATAAGGTTGGTCAAGCGAGCGAGTTTCACGCGGACCGTTGTCCCTCATTTGGTCGGCAGCCAACGCAAATTCTGTACCATCAATCCGTTGGCTACAGATGAGTCTGAATTTTAAAAGGGCCTTAGAACAAGGTAAGACTTCTCCTTTTCCTTTGGTCACAACCATAACCCATTCCTTTATGCCTCGCTGAGCACAATAAGGTTGTCAACCAACCTTCAGTCATCTTTCATCTGACACTGTACAGGGCTGAGTCTTCTCTCCCTGATGCTGCTATTTTTGACAGAATGAAACAGAATCACAGAACATTAGGGATTGGAAGAGACCTTGAAAGATCATCCAGTCCAATCGCCCTGCCACACCAGGATCCTCTAGATCCAGTCACATAGGAACATATTCAGGCAGGTTTTAAACATCTCCAGAGGACTCCACAACCCTTCTGGGCAGCCCCTTGCAGTGCTCTGGCACCCTCACTGGGAAGAAGTTCCTTCCCAGATTGATGCGGAACCTCCTCTGTTCCAGCTCACACCCATTGCCCCTTGTCCTGTCATTAGATGACACTGAGCAGAGCCTGGTTCCATCCTCCTGACACCCATCCTTAACATGTTTATCAGTATGAATGGGATAACCCCTCAGTCTCCTTCTTCCAAGCTCAAAAGACCCAGCTCCCTCAGCCTTTCCTCATCAGGGAGCTGCTCCACTCTCTTCATCATCTTTGCAGCTCTGCTCTGGATTCTCTCAAGCAGCTCTGAGTCCTTGTGGAACTGAGGGGCCCAGAACTGGACAGAAGATTCCAGATGTGGTCTCACCAGGGCAGAGCAGATGAGAAGGAGAACCTCTCTCAATCTACTAACCACCTCCCTTCTGATTCACCCCAGGATGCCATTGGCCTTCTTGGGTTTTATGCCCCGAAAGCAGCACATTTGGGTAGAGCAGAGCTGAGTTCAGCAACAGGTTATTATTATGGATCACAACTGCCTCCAACCTTCACCAGCTCCAAAACAGTAGAGGAAAAGGCACTTATTCCTATCTGGTGAGTCTTAGGAGGAAACACGGAGCTTCAACATCTTCAGAGCAGCCAGTCCAACATCCCCAGTGCCTCCATGCCTCTGGCTCTCTGCAGACTGATGATGCACCATTAAGTTCTCCATTAATGATTTAGAGGGGAAAAGGCCTGTTGCTGGATTTCCACAGAAGGTTAATTTTTCCCTTTTCTGGCAGATCTGCAAGGCCCTTAATGGCAGAGGGAAGGAAACGGCGCTACCTCTCTGCACAGACTTTTCTGTAGTTAGACTGCTAATGTGAGGACCACCATATTCTTATGTTTTACCTATAAGAAATTAAACACCGGCCATTAATAAGTTACCTACTGACGGCAGCTCAGTTCCTTTCCTGTAGCGCTGCCAGTTGTTAACTAGGAGGTTCCATTCCCTGACTTCAGACAGGGATTTCTTCCTCCATGGTAAAACATCGCCTACCTGAGGCACCGGGATCTTGTTCAGCGTTTCGGTCCAGAAACAGCAAACACAATCTAGCTGTGGCAAGCAGGGGGAAAACTGGAATGCCAAGGGCAGGCTGGGAATCCAAACCACGATCCGTTGGAAACAAGGCCGGTTCCTGGAGAAGCCAAGAATTTCCACCCTGTTTGTTTGAAAAGATTTCACTTGTCTGCGGAGACGGGACAGGCTCGAACACAGAGCTCCGGTCGGTCCGCTGAACGGCCTCGCTGCAAATCACCTTCAGCTTCATCCCGCATCTGCATCATGAATTTAAAGCAGTTTCTCTCCGAGTCCATCACTGTGGAGGGCTGGATTGCTTTCAGCCTTTAAGAAATCGTTTCTGGTCATTAGTTTTGTACTCCTCGTCAGCGACGGGGCCACCAAACCACTCGTGGGAGCTGGAACAATGATCATCTTATCCTGGATGAGAAGACATCTCCAAACCATTTCCACTGCCTTCTCCATTCAAAAATGTTTTAATTCAGTGTGATTTGTCTTTGCCTTGTTCTGCAGTCGCTCTTGCACAGCCAGAACCCTTCTCTCGCTGACAAGTGAACCACCTCTCCTTTTTTTTCCATTTCTTCTCCTTTTTGGTTTCTAAATGAATTACGTTTTCTGTTGCACAACTTATATCACACTGGCAGCCGTCTCGTAGGAACCAGCTTTAAGCCAGGCCTGCAGTCTTGTAGAGCAACGGGGGAATGAATGGCCCATTCAAGAGAACAGGACCCATTAATCCCACACAAGAGGGAATTATCCATTGGAGCATCTGTCAGCATCACAGGTTACTGCTCACACCAGCAGCGCTGGAGAACCGCAGTGAAATCATGGATCAGAGGAACAGAGGGGGATGAGCTTTTACAGAGCCAAGCGCAGGGTCCTACACTTGGGCCACAGTAACCTCCTGTGGCTACCGACTGGGGGATGAGTGGCTGGGGAGCAGCCTGACAGAGAGGGACCTGGCAGCACTGGTTGGCAACTGGCTGAACAGGAGCCAGCAGGGTGCCCAGGTGGCGCAGAAGGCCAAGGGCATCCTGGCTTGGATCAGTAATAGTGTGGCCACTAGGACTGGGGCATCATTCTTCCCCTGTACTGGCCACTGGGGAGGCCTCCCCTTGAGTACTGGGGGCACTTCTGAGCCCCTCACTTCAAGGAAGAGATTGAGGGGCTGCAGTGGGTCCAGAGGAGCAAAGAGGCTGGTAAGGGACTGGAGGGAAAGGCTGATGGAGAGAGGCTGAGGGAGCCGGGGGTGTTTAGCCTGGGGAAGAGAAGACTCAGGGGGGACCTTCTCCCTCTCTACCGCTGCCTGAAGGGAGGTTGTAGACAGGTGGGAGTCAGGCTCTTCTCCCAGGCAACCAGCTCCAGGAGGAGAGGGCAGGGCCTGAAGCTGCCAGGGGATGGTTAAGTTGGATGTTAGGAAGCCCTTCCTCAGGGAAAGGGTGCTCAGGCTCTGGACTGGACTGCCCAGGGCAGTGGTGGAGTCCCCATCCCTGGAGGTGTTGCAGGACAGCCTGGCTGTGGCCCTTAGTCCCTTGGTGTGACCACTGAGGTGATGTTAGGTCCTAGACTGGGCTGGCTGAGCTCAGAGGGTTTTTCCACCCTCAATCATTCTGTGACTCTGTAAAGGACTAAGGATTTGAGCAAAGTCTCCAAGGCTAGAGGAATCGAGGCTAGAGTTTGACTGGAATTTTGTCGGAAAAGCTTTAATTAGTCAAAGCAAGAGCGATGATTGCTCTATTTACTTAATCATTTGTATAATGATTGCGAATTGGTGCCTGTAAAAAGAGCTGATCCAGCGTTTCTATCGCAGTCTAACTGGGTATCTCAGGCTTAAGCAAACAAACAGAAACCAGGAGAAGTTGTTCTAATTTGTTTTGATCTGGCATGAAATTCATGCATCAAAAAAAAAAGGGTACTTAGAGAACCCGAGTGTTTCAGAAAGATTGGAAATACGGACGTGACACATGTTACTGCACGCTGAGTAATTTTCCATGGAAACAAGAGGAAAAAGAGGGTTTGTTTAATTTCAAAATAATGTATTTGTTATCCTGGATTGCTGGGAAGAACATTGGCTGTTGGGCTGCGACGGAACCAGCTGCCAAGAGGAAGACTCCCAACAAGGAGGCTTAAAGAAGGATGGGCTGCATCATATGAACTGTGACCAGCAGATCAAGAGAGGTGATTCTGACCTTCTGCTCAGCCCTGGTGAGACCTCACCTGGAGTATTGTTCTGGAGTCCCAGCACAAGAAGGATGTACACAGACTGGAGCAAATCCAGAGGAAGGCCACTAAAATGATCAGGGTGAGAGCATCTCTCATATGAGGACAGGCTGAGACAGTTGGGGCT
Organism: Rhinopomastus cyanomelas; assembly: GCA_013400115.1. Lineage (NCBI taxonomy): Eukaryota > Metazoa > Chordata > Aves > Bucerotiformes > Rhinopomastidae > Rhinopomastus > Rhinopomastus cyanomelas. The sequence goes on along the minus strand of VXBP01003041.1, from coordinate 282,143 downwards.
CCAGAGGGACCTTCTTTTGACCTTTGAGTACCTGAAGGGGGCCTCCATGAAAGCAGGGGAAGGTCTTTTCAAGAGGATTTGTACAGATAGGACAAGGAGCAATGAGTTCAATCTGGGAAAGGAAAGATTTAGGTTGGATATTAGAAAAAAGTTCTTCAATGTGAGGGTGGTTAATGGCTGGAATGGGCTGCCCTGGGAGGTGGTGGGAGTCTCATCCCTGGGGTCTTTTAAGGTCAGGTTTGATGAAGCTCTGAGTGGCCTGACCTAAGTAGAGTTGTCCCTGTGTAGGCAGGCTGGGTTAGATGACTTCTAGAGGTCCCTTCCAGCCTAGAACACCTATGAATATTCTATGAGGGCTTCATTTCTAGAATGTGACTTCTTTTAGGAGGCTGCACAAACCCAGAGCAAGAGAGATGCCAAACAGAATCGAATCTGTTGCTGGAAGCAATGTGCTTTGAGTATCTCTCAGTTCAAAGTCTCTCTATGCATTTCTTTCTGTTGTACAGCCCTTCTCTGAGGATCTTTTTAAAAGGCATCATGAAACCCAAAGAGTAAAGCATCTTGATATGATTCTGATCTGTTTGAAACAGAGAGAATCACAGAATCACAAAACATTAGCAACTGGAATGGACCTCGAAAAATCATCTAGTCCAAGCCCCCTGCCACACCAGGATCACCTAGATCAAGTCGCACAGGAACATGGCCAGATGGGTTTAAAATGTCTTCAGAGAAGGGGACTCCACAACCTCCCTGGGCAGCCCCTTCCAGTGCTCTGTCACCCTCACTGTGAAGAATCACATAACATTAAGGACTGGAAGGGACCTTGAAATATCATCCAGTCCAATCCCCCTGCCAAAGCAGGATCACCTAGATCAAGCCACACAGGAACACATCCAGGCGGGTTTTAAACATCTCCAGAGAAGGTAATCTCTGGAAGCAAAGGGTGACAGTTCAGACACTGAATCACAGAACTGCCACCACTGGAAGAGACCTCTGGGGATCACCTAGAGCCCCCTACTACAGCAGGACTGCCCAGAGCACTTTGGTGTTTTAGTATCTCCAGAGCAGGAGACTCCCCAGCCTCTCTGGGCAGCCTGGGCCAGAGCTCTGCCACCCCCACCACCAAGACATTTTTTCTCGTGGTCAGCTGGAACCTCCTAGGTTCCAGTTTGTGCCCACTACCCCTTATCCTGCCACTGGGCACCACTGGAAACAGTCAGGCTCTATCCTCCTTCCCTACAGGCATTTAAAGAGAAGGATAAAGTCTCCTGTCAGTCTTCTCCAGGCTAAATGGTCAATCATTTTGGTTGACCTTAAAGCCCTTCAAACTCATCGAGTTCAACCCTGAACCCAACTGTCTCAACCCACCCTAAACCCTGTCCCTGAGCTCCAGATCTTCCCAACTGTGAAACATGGCCAGGAATGGTGATTCAACCTACTCCCTGGGCAGCCTGTTCCAAAGGCTGAGGGCCATTTTCAGGAAGAATTTTCTCCTCAGGGGCAACCTAAACTTCCCCTGGTGCAACTTGAGGTCACTTCTTCTTAGCTCCTTCTCAGACTGATGTGGAACCTCCTCTGTTCCAGCTCAAACCCATTGCTCCTTGTCCTATCATTAAATGTCACTAAGCTGAGTCTGGTTCCATTCTCCTGACAACAGCCCTTTACATATTTATCATCATGAATAGGGTCTCCATCTCTTTTCCAAGCTCAAGAGACCCAGCTCCTTCAGCTTTTCCTCATCAGGGAGATGTTTCACTCCATCATCTTTGTGGCTCTGCACTGGACTCTCTCAAGCAGCTCTGTGAGAACTGCATATCCACAGATAAAAACCAATTCCCCACAGTGTGGAAACGAAACAAGAAATAAGACAACAACTTGGTCTGGGTGATCCTGCTGCTGTGGTGGGGGGATTGGACTAGATGATCTTTTGAGGTCCCTCCAACCCCTAATGTTCTGTGAAAAAAGATACGGAAGGTTTAGCGATGAGAGCTAATTTAGGAGAGTAATGAAAGTTAGCAGAGTTTCAGGTGTAAAACAGTCACACTGCACTGTGGAATTCAATTCCACTATCCCCCCTCCTGAGCTAAAACCGCTCAGCGATCGTCACAAGGAGCTAATGTTGGTCCTTCCTGAAAAATTCGCCTGAGACAGCAAAGAGAAGTCAAAATCCGTTGCATTTCCACCTCACAAACAGCTCCTTTCCTACAGGATTTCCACCAAACCAGACAGCACAAGTACAATACAAAACTCTTATTTCCAGCTCTACTTAGACTGAATTATTTTCTTTCTTTGCACAACCTCCTGTCTCCTGGCTAATGGTGTATTTTGATTATAAATTATTTTGGCCTGCCATCTCCTCGCCGTGTATCCCTACACACACATCTATATATATCTGCTCGTGTTTTCAAGTGCACTGCCAGCAGTCCTTCAGTTTTGATTAAGCTTGTAAATTCTACTAAAAATTAACTCCTGAGTGTAAATAATCTCCAGTCTGCACTGAAGTCTTCTCCAGATTCCACATGGGGATGATGAAAATAGGCAGTAACAGACAATACAAGGCCAGCCCTGCAGATCAGCTTTGCACAGGATGTGCTGGGGAACTCAGAACTTAAACCAGGGGTGCTTCTGGTGCCTGGTACTCCCCACCCATGGCACTGGGAGAATTAACCATTTTAATCTGAGTGAAAATTGCTATCAGGCTATAAGAGATGACATCTGAGGCAGAAGTCCATTCCTGTGAGGGTGCTGAGGTCCTGCAACAGGCTGCCCAGGGAGGTTGTGGCTGCTCCATCCCTGCAGGGGTCCAAGGCCAGGCTGGATGGGCAACCTGGTCTGGTGAGAGGTGTCGCTGCCCACGGCTGAGCGCTGAGCTCCCTTCCAACCCAACCCAGTCTGTGATTCTATGAAAATCAATTTGTTTTGGGTAAACCATGCAGTGAAGCTCCAAAGAAACAGCTAGCAGAGCACAAGCTTTTGGGTGAAAGCTCCAATGAAGCAAAAATACTGGAGATATGCAAATTGTGAAAACATCAGTCCCATACCTTCCACCCCAATCTCCTACCCTTGCTAGAGCAACGTGAGCTCTGAGTTGCTGTGTCACTGAGCTCTTAAATCAGTGATGAACAACAGCATTGAAGACGCCGTGGGCTGTTGCACCCCAGTCCCACTGTTGGAAGCAAGAAGAGCAGGGAGCTAGAACTGGGTGATCTCTGAGCTCCCTTGCAACCCAGATCATTCTATAATTCCAGAATGATTCTAGGTGAGTTATTAGGAATCAAACCTGAAAGTGACTGTGCTGCATGACCAAAAAAAAGCCATTTACATTCTCTGCCTAGAGAATGATTTTTTTTCCATTATGGAACAATTTCAGTTTACTTTTTCTTTTCTTTTTTTTTTTAAAAAAAATTTAACTGCAGCCCTGGGAAGCATTTGAGGCCATTTTGTACACCTGCTAGCCCCATTTCATTTGTTTAAGCATATTTTTATAACTCCAGTTTATATATTTTTTCCAAGAAAATAAAAATGCTAAAAATATAATGTGGCGGTGTTTGGGAGAAGGTAGGTGGCAGGGGGTGGGGGAAAGGCAAGGGGAGGGGGGATTGGAAGGAACAAGAGGGCCTCATCTTGGCATAGGTTCCACTTTATGCCAACTGCAGCACATTCATCATGACCAGGGTGGACGGGGATTACCTCTACGCTCATTCTCACTCACACACACACGTTTCCCCTCTGCACCAAAGGGTATAATCGTATATGGGACACAATAGACCTATTGGCCATGGGTGCTGCTTTATTGCTAATTACAGCGTTTGCTTGGCCAAGGTGTTACTGCTATTAGCCTTGAAGCAATTTTCTGCTCCATTGGTAGGATATGCCTCAGCCCTTTTGGTGCAGTCATTGTTTTGGAGCGCAGCCAGCAGGAAAGGGTTGCTCTACCTTAAATGCTGCAGTATTCACCCCATGGAAAAGTCTCAGCAGGGAGAAGATCTTGAGATTGCTATTTAACACGGGGTCTGTGACAGTCCTGTCCCCTAAACCTTCTTGTTTTCACTGCCACTGACTGCAGTGTCTGGCTCTTCAGCTCGAACACTGTAGTTGCCGTTACTCGTTGACAAACAAATGAGAAAAAAAAAGGTGGTTGAGCACTGGACCTTTTCTGTTTCTTGAGAAACAAAGATTTTGGAAAATCCTTTTCCAGAAATGCTGAGGTGATATTCCCAAGCCTTCTATCTGGTTGTAGAAACACAGGAGAACAAGGAGCTCTGGATGCTTTCAGCCCCGCATCGTCACAAAACCAGATTATCTTCCATAAAACTCCTTTCAGCAGTGTTGAAAACATGATCTGATTCCAGACCAACTACTCTCATTTTACAAAGACAAGACTAAGCATCATCACTGCAGGACCTTACTTAAGGTCTTCACAGAATCACAGACTCACAGGATTGGAAGTGACCTCGAAAGACCATCTAGTCCAATCCCTCTGCTGCACCAGGATCCTCTAGATCCAATCACACAGGAACATGGCCAGGTGGGTTTTTAATGTCTCCAGAGAAGGAGACTCCAAAACCCCACTGGGCAGCCACTTCCAGGGCTCTGTCACCCTCACTGGGAATGAAGGTCCATCTCAGATTGATGTGGAACCTCCTATGTCCCAGCTCACACCCATTGCCCCTTGCCCTATCATTGGGTGCCCCTGAGCAGAACCTGGATCCATCCTCCTGACACCCACCTTTTCCATCTTCATAAGCATTAATGAGGTCTTCTGTAAACCTTGGGACAGAGACACACAATTCCACAACCTCTGCCTGCTAGTCTCAGCAGCTCCCACACTACACTGACGATAAATTATGACCCTGCTTCTGTTCTGAGTTCTAGAAAAGGGAATGCTTGGAGTTACTTCAAGATTCATGGACCACTGTGGTTCTCTCCATCTATCAACATGAAAAAGTTTCCTGACCACTGTATCTGTGGCTTAAACAATGACATCACCTCACCACAGAACATGTTCCCTGGCACAAAGAGATCTTTTTCCTTCTGAGGGAGTTGGTGTTCTTCGACTCGAGCCCTTGACTAAGGCAGCCAGCATGATTCACATCTGCCAAACGACACATTAGCATAATGCGTGGAGAGGGGAGTCTCCGTTCCCAACTAACGCTGATTTGGCTTGGCATTAACTATTCCCTCCCTTCAGCTCCCTTCCCCCAGTAAAAGAAACCCATGACCTTTGATTTTCTTTTCAGTTTTCACCCTCCATAATCCCTGTGCTCTTCCCAAGGTGACTCTCCTCTTTCCTCTGAGTGATGGCAGAGGGTTCCCACCTCCCAAACCAGTCCCTTCCTGGTGCCGCTAAGGTGAGAGATAACAAAATAAATTAAAAGAAACCCAAGCCAAGAGAGGGTTTCACCTTCTGCATTTGAAGAGGAAAAATAATGGCCTCAGGACAAGAAGACTCCCTTATGGCCAAGATGACTGACAAATTCTTGTGGTTTTCTCCAAAAGTCAAACCAAAACCCAAGCGCCAGCCAAGCGGAGTTCTGGCAATCCTGCGTTGCCTGGAAATGAGCACAATCGTATCCTAATAGCTGTTTGGATAATTGTCCGTAGGAGCGATCTGCCAACCAATGCTGGAAACCAGTCTTTATTACAAATATAGCATGAAGCCTAATCTGGAATACATTAACGTGTTATTTCTGTAGCTGCCTTTCCCCCAAACTTTAAATAATGGCTAAACCATTTATCAGCTTTTGAGGAGAAAGGTTGTGTACACTGGACTTCCAGAGCAGAGATGAAGTCTTCAATAAAAAGTATTCTCCGCAGAAACTGGGTAATTTCTGGTTCCCTCTACGTGGCTGAAAATGATGACAAATCCATTTTAGATCTGCCAAAAGGCCGTGGTGTGAGGAGGACATAATAACCAAACCGGCTTCCTAGGCACCTGCTGCAGGCCCCTGCTGGTATCAGAAGATGCAAGTGGTCAAAGTAGCCATGTCCACCCAAGTTTTGTAGATTCTGTGTGGAAAACATTTAGTAAGTTTGTGAGTGAACATTAATAAGACATTTAATAAGATGTGAGTGAACAACCCACTGCAGAGCCTGTCAGCAAGGGAACACAACGGTGACGGGCACTGTAGAAGCAGTATCGCTATTGCTTTGGGATCTACTTGACTTTATGAGTCCAAGCACAAAGGAATTTTCTACCTGTACATGGTTCAGGAAGCTGTTTTACCTTGAGGTTTGATACCCACAGGTGTTTGGAGAACTTTGGAGAACACAGTTGGACTAGATCGTCTTTAACAGTCCCTTCAGAAGTTATGCAGACCTGGAGCTTAGGGATACAGGTGGGCTTGGTACAGTTGGGTTAATGGTTGGACTCCATGACCTGAAGGGTCTATTCCAACCTAAATGATTCTGATTCCAACCACAACCATTCTGGGCTTCCAACCCCAACCAATTCTAACCTCAACCATTCTGTGATTCCCACCCCAACCAATTCCAACCCAAACCACTCTGTTTCTTTTACATTCTTTTCCTTCTACAGATTTCTATTTTTAAGCAACTTTTTCTTTTTTAATTATTATAATTTTTTTCTTTCAAATCCTGTTTTTAATTATTTTTAAAACTTTTGGGTCTTTTTCAAATTTTTAATTTTAATTTTTCTTTTTACAATTTTTTCTTTACAAACTTTTTTAAAACTTTCCTATTTTTTTCTTTTCACATTTTTTAGATTTTAATTTTTGTTTAGAATTATTTAATTTTTTTCTTTTTAACTTTCCTTTTTCCCTGTTTCACATTTTTAACTTTAAATTTTTTTTTAGCTTGTAATCTTTTCATTTACATTTTTTCTTTTTATAACTTTTTTCTTAAATTTTTAGCATTTCTTATTTTTAATTATTCTGCTTACAAAATTGTTTAGATTTTTCTTTTTTAAATTTTTTTTCATTTTCTTTATTTTTTCAATTTTTTTTTTCGATTTATGTTTATTTTTTATTTTCAGGAAATCACAACCTGACTTCTTCAGAAAACATCTGCCAAACACACACACAACTCACAAGGTGCTTCCAAGATTAGCTGCAGTGGCAAAGTCTCAGCTCTGGAGGTACAATCCCCCCTCCTAATTCCTTATGAACAGCCGGAGCGGTGGGTAATTCCCGAGGAGCCCGGCACGTGTGACAGAACTCCTGTTTGAATTGACATAACGGGAACATCCAGCCCTGTGTTTTTCTCATGTTCTCCCTCACAAGCCTTTTAAATCTCCTGGTGCAGGAAGATGCTGGGTGCTGCAGGTACTGCCCCTGCCCCACACCCTGCTTTCAGACCATGTTCCAGTCAAAGAGGGTGGCAGGATGCTCTCTGTGCCCCATCAGTGCCCACTCGGGGATGGCTGTAGATATCTCCAGGACATACCCACCCTACACTGGGAGGCTGGGATCACACAGAACTTAAGGTTTTGGCTGGTAGAATCACTCCTGACTTTCATCAGGCCACAGAAATAAATAGAATCACATCCCAGCATATCTGTGGGGGACATTAGCTAGGTCAGGGTGTCCATTTTTACTGGGTTCAGGCTGAAAATTGTCGTATTAATGTTTTTAGTCTCCCGTAAGAGTCCTCTCTGCACATTCCTCACTTCTCAGCACCTTTCTTACCCAAAGCCATCAGCCTTCCCGACTCATACAGAAAACAAAAACTGATTTTTAGAGCCTTTGAGGGGAGGTGGCTCTTAATCATTTCCTCAGAGAGGTGAACTGGTACCTGCAAACCCACTGATATGCAGGGAAGTAGCTGCAGACGCCTGGAAGCTTGAGCCCACATGCCCTGGCTCCCCACTGCCGGGTGCAGACGTGCAGCCCTCACCCTGAGCCGAGAAAACCTGACACAGCCCAGACTGCCAGCACCTGCCCCGGGGACCCATCACAGCCCAGACACTGTGCACTGAACCCATGAGCTCCTCTGGCTGTTTCAGCCCTTCCTAGTCTCATACTACCAGGTCCTGGCTGGCCCTCACCCTACAAACCCCAAGACCTCACATACAGGACACATTAAGCCCCTGCAGTGAATGATATTCTCTCTTGTCTTTGGTTGGGATGCAGAAGGTTTTGTCACCCGTATCCTCTACCCTCCCCACAGTCCCCTCAAAGGAAAAGAATTTATAAAGTTATTTGAAAAACAAACATGGAATCGCTTTTGCTGACCATGAGCTGGAAAAGTTTTCTACCCGCTTTCTAGCACCCAGCACCTTTTGTTCCCAAGGGGGTTTGTTTTAATGTTTCTGCATGAAATTAACACTTGTGGAAGAGAAGGGATTACTGGAACTACCTGCTGGAGCCAGGACTGGTGCTGGTGGACTCTGTACAGGATTTTTTTCTTAAGTAGCTTTGCCTGGGTTTTCAGTTCTGTGCTCTCTGTATCTGCATTTGGCATCCACCCCACAGCAAAAACCCCACACAAGTCCCAGATTTCCCAACACACTTTCATTGCTGACCTACAACAACCTTTTAGTAGCCATCCTTCCCCGAGCAGCTACCCACATGTGGCCATGCCCAGGCTCCACGGTGTCAGTGATGTGTAACTGGGATCAAACCCCTGATGAGGAAAGGCTGAGGGAGCTGGGTCTCTTGAGCTTGGAAAAAAGGAGACTGAGGGGTGACCCCATTCATATTGAGAAGTACAGAAAGGCCAGGTGTCAGGAGGATGGAGCCAGGTTCTGCTCAGGGGCACCCAGTGACAGGACGAAGGACAACAGGTATGAGCTGGAACACAGAAGGTTCCACATCAATATGAGAAGGAACTTCTTCCCAGTGAGGGTGACAGAGCCCTGGAAGGGGCTGTCCAGTGGGGTTGTGGAGTCTCCTTCTCTGGAGACATTTAAAACCCACCTGGACATGTTCCTGTGCAACTGAATCTAGGGGATCATGGTGTCGCAGGGGGATTGGACTGGGTGATTCTTTGAGGTCCCTTCCAAAGTTCTGTGTTTCTGTGATCTAAACATATCGCTCAAGCATTGTCCTTAAGAAGTGCCTGGCGGCGCCAATGATTCCCTAGCTGCAACCTTTGTTCTGCATCTCCAACCTTCCTGCTGGTTTGTGGCAAACGGAACTTGACTTTGAGTACAGCATTAGGAATTCCCTTTCGTTCCGTGTCCTCACCTCCCAGCCATCCCCAAATTTATGAAAAGAAAGAAGATCAACCCTAAATCACCTTAAAATAATGGTTCTGCTCTGCCTCAGCACTCATTTTCTGAATGGTCCATGATACAATAGGATGCCACGGCCAAAACCCCTGTGGTGGGCACAGTCTGGTCTGTGGATGAGATGTTTTTAAACCACAGTCTTGGATATTAGCAGAGAAGAGTCCACGATGTCATCTGTAAGTCAAGTGAGGATTCTTCTCCTCTCTCTGCTTTTGTGAGACCCCACCTGCGGTTGTGACCTGGAGCTGTTGAAGTGTGTCCAGAGGAGGCCACAGGGATGATCAGAGGGGACAGAGGTCCTCTGCTCTGGGGACAGGCTGAGGGAGATGGGGCTGTTCAGCCTGGAGAAGAGAATGCTCTGGGGAGACCTCAGAGCAGTCTTCAGTTCCTGAAGGAGCTCTAGGAAAACTGGAGAGGGGCTTTTTCTGAGGGATCTAGTGCTAGGACTTGGGGGATGGTTTCAAGCTAAAAGAGGGGAGATTGAGATGAGATCTGAAGGAGAAATCCCTCCCTGTGAGGGTGCTGAGGCCCTGGAACAGGCTGCCCAGGTAGGTTGTGGCTGCTCCATCCCCAGGAATGTTCAAGGCTAGGTTGGATGGGGCTCCGGGCAGCCTGGTCTGGCGAGAGGTGCTATCCAGGTTTAGATTATTTGGTGCCAACTGGATTTCTCTGGGTCATAAAGAACAGAAATCAGGAGCAAATCTTATTGTAAAGGAAAAGATAGAAATTCCATTAACAGAAAATAAAGGAAGGGTTTGAAGGACAGCTTCTGCCCTCTTTGGTATCTTTTCCCCGATCCCCTTTCCTTTCCTTGTCCCGACATGGACAGCATGTTGCTAACATCATGAAAATGGAGATCTTCTCTAAGACAGATATAGAAGTGAGAGAGAGAGAGACAACTAACTGTCAGAGCAACAACAGAGGGCAAGAGGGATCTCTGGATGCCCAAGACCCTTCTGGATTCTTCTTGGGTGAACAGGATCACGGGAAGGGATATCCGGCTGCTGCACTGAACCAGAGCCAGACAAAAGTAAGGTTTTATGGGAGTCATGGAAAACGAAGGTGGTCTAGATGTCCCCATGACATGTGTCCCTGTCCATGGCAAGGGATTGGAACTGGATGATCTTTGAGGTCCCTTCCAACCTAACCCATTCCATGACTCTATGACAGTCAGAGATATTCCAGGAGGCTATTCAGGGATGCTCAGCATATGCCTTCTCCATAGACTGGTGGCCACGAGGGTGGCTTAACACCATCAGCCTCGTTATCCGAGGGTCACCGTAGTGGGATGTTTAACATCAGGCATCAACCTACAAAATCCTGGGCAAACCCTGCTGAATTTTAACTGTCAGGGACTGCTGGAACCTGTTTGCTCTGCAGGGCTGTGAGTGGTGCAGCTGCTGCCTCTCTTTTGGCAAACACCCCCCCCCCACCCCCCAAAAAGTAAAAAAAGCTTTAGAATGGATTCAACAGAGATGAATTGTGCCCGACTGCACAAGCCACCAGGTAGAAGGTGTTTGGTCTTCTTTCAGTGTTGCGTTAGACTCGCAAAGACCCAATAGCTGTGTGGATCAATAACCCCAGTGTTTTCAGCCCCTGCTTATTAAAGGTGGTGCATGGAAAAAAAAAAAAAGAGAGAGAGAAACGTTCTCTATTTATATCTGGAACTTAATGAAGTGAAATTATCACAGCCGAGAGGCGCTAGTGTTGTAATTCAGAGACATGGCTTGGCTTAGAAGGATCTGCAGGCTGTTTTTATTCCAAATAGTAAAAAAAATTCCAACCCCCCCACCAAAAAAAAAAAAAGAGAGTGAAACCTAATCCTCTAATCAGTTCCAATTTACATATTCACAGCTCTTATTTCCAGCCTGCTGGCAGGAAAAAAAAAACCCCAGATAGTGTTGGAGTCACGAAGCGATTATTTGATTAAGTAATTATTAATCCCAGAGTGCTCTGATTAATTCTGGGCAAGTCAAACAAACGTACCGGAGCCGGGCTGCTCACCTCCGCACCATTGTAACACGCAGAGGCAAAGCCTTGCCGAGATGTATTTTTACCTGCCCTTCACTGAGGAGTTTTGTTCACTGAAGGGCTCCCGTTTGCTCCCCGAGGGGTTAATACTCTGCGAAATGAAGTGTTATACATTTGAATTTTATCTGTGGCTAACTGCAATTCCAAATGCTGATCTCTCTTCTCAGGCTGGAAACTCCATCCTGGATCCTGTACACAATCTCATTTTAAAAAAACACGTTTAAATATGTTGTTTGTGTTGGGTTTTTTTAAAGGAAGAAGAAGATCTCGGAATTTTTTTAACACATTTTTTAGCAACTGTTCTGAATCCATAATGTAAAGGATGCTCTATCGGAAAGTGTCTCTGAGTACAGTCAGAGTTTCAAGAGCTGAGACAGACCCTGCAAAATGGGGTGTTTTGTTTTCTAAAAGAAAGAAGCCTGGAATTTGAGTTTTGAGTTGTATTAGAGTTCAGGTATTTTATCCTAAAATGTCTTGCAGTCGCTCGCTGTTATTTCTTCACAAACACACAACCATCCTCAAACACACTGTGCTGCTCCCTTCAGCTTAAAGTCACGGTTTAGGCTGGAAGAGACCGCAGAGATCACCTAGTTCCAATGAAAAAGCAATAAAAGCAATAAACCAGCCCTTTCTCAGCCCAAACGGAGCGAAAAGCGAGGCGATGGGCAAAAAGCTGATGCTAAATCAATCTGGCGGACACTGCATCAAAGGAAAAGGTGAGAAGCACAGTATGGTAGCCCTCAGCCAAATCATCTTGTTGACAACTTGTTGCTAGGACTGGAGTCAATTGATGTCATCTGGGTACATAGTACTAACAGTCAGAGTTAGTCAAATGTTTCAGATGTTTTAAAAACAGTGATAAAAGCACGAAGCTGCTGATTACAGACAGCAGAAAGCGACTGGCCTTCAGCATGGTGGTTGTTGTGACAGAGAGGTTATGGAATTGTACTCGTTATTCATCGACCATTATTGTACCGCTTCACTGGATCTTCTCATCCGATCCCAGCCCCAGCCCCTTCTGGTTAACCACATTACACAAGTGATGAATATTTGGAATCGAGAGTTTTCAAGTAAATTGGAGACCGAGGCCGGCTTCAGAATGACTTGTTAATGAAACACAATCCTCAAAACAAACAATTCTTCCTGCAGGAATTCTTAACGACCCAAGTCTTTCCATCAGCTCAGTCCAACAATAATTCCTAGTAAGAAATCTCAAATCTCCTGATTAAACTGAGTCTTTTCAATTCCCTTCTCAATTTTTAAATCAGAAAAAAAACCATAAATTGTCTTCAACGAAGATGGTTTTGATTTGTGTTTTGCTTTGGTTTGTGGACTACAGCAGAGGGTTCCCATTTAATCTGAATGTTCACCATCCTTCTGAGGAACTAGTGCGGTCTGCGCTCCACTAGTGCTGCAGTGTGAGGAAATACCTGGCCCCAGACAATCCTCACAGCTCAAACTTCCTCAGTGAGTTCAGAAGCACTGACCAAAGCCCACATCCTCTGACACAGGCTACTGTATTTCAGCTGAGCACACGGAGGGAGGTAAAAATGTCTGATGGCCCTCTTCATCTTGAGAAACCAGCAGGGCATGAGAACAGGGACCCAAGGCTAGAACAAAATAGCTCCTCATGAGCAATATCGAGCAGAGTAATTATGGTCAATGACACCATGCAACGAGTGAATAAATCACGCAGAGCCAGCTCTTTCCCTGTCTCTTATGGTGGGATGTGAGGTTAAACAGCTCAGCTTTGGAGGGAAGAAAATATTCAGAGGTTTTGTTTGAGAGAGATTAAAGCTTTTCTTTTGAGTGAAATGGAAAGTTTTGCTTCTCCTCTGCTCTAGCGACGTCTTTGCCCCAGGCGTCAGCACAGTATTTCAGCATCTCAGAGCACAGCATTAAAGGCAAACAACATCTGCTTCCAGAGCAAAAGTAATTCCAATTTATTAATCAACAATTAGCCTGATGTACTGCAGAAACTGCAATAAACACACAAAATCAACCCTTTCCCCGGGAAATGCTGGTTCTGCTTTCTCTGCAGAAACATTTCCTTCAAAATCTTTTACGTAGCTCCCTGTGTGACTGCTGCCTCCCTCTTGAGACTCCAGGAGAACACAGGGAACCACGCTCTGCTGAAGGAAACCCTCAGATTCAGGAAGGTTGCAGAGGATGGACTGCAAGGATGCAAGTTCTGTCTGTACCTCCATGGAGAAGGTAAGAGGAGAAGGTATGAGGAGGGCTCCAAGAACGCGATCCTTCCAGTTTAATGGAGACTATTAGTTAATGCAGAGATGTCCAAAAGGAAAATAAGCACTTAGAATGCGGTTGGGGTTGTTTTATTTTTTTTTGTTTGAGGGGAGTTTTGCTAGTTTGTTTGTTTGTTTGTTCTGAGACTGTGAAATTTTTCTGCTTCTTTGACTTAGTTACCATGAACCTGTTTGGTAAGTGAAGGTGGTCAAAATAACACAGGTACTGGTTTGTAAATGTTCCTGAAGCACATGGAGCACTGAGTGTTTTGTTAGCCGCTGGGTCAGGTAACTGACTGTTCAGAATCACCTGAAAGTCCTTTGAGTTCTTATGAAAAGACACTGCCCTCTGAAGTGAAGGTCAGACTTGAAAACTTCAGCAAAACATGGCCATATGCTGCCCTGAAGTCTCACACGAGAACACAGTGACACGTGAAATGGGCCAACAACTGGGAAGAGACAATGGGAGGCACAGCAGTTTGACATCCAGCAGTGTGCCACCTCAGCTGAGCAGATGCTGGCAGCTGGGAAATCAGCTGAGAAATTATTTATATTTGTCTGGTGCTCCTTAATGACCACAACTGGGAGGTTCCTTTCAGCCCAGCCCGCAGTAACGCGTCTGCTTCTTTAACCTTTTCAGTTGAAAATCACCTCATACCTACTGGACGAAAAAAGAACTAATAATAATAATCACCATCATCTGGGAGGGCGGAACAGAAAATCTGTCAGCCTGACTCAGACTATTGGACCATCAAGCCCAGTATCCTGTCTCTGAAATGTTGTCAGTATCTGACACTTCGGGCTTAGCTGGGATAATAAAACATTTTCCTCAAACTTATGTAACATCTCAGCCTGGCAACGAGGAGATTTAAGCACTGATTCCTTTCCACTCCCCTCAGTCTTATGAATGTGAATCTGACTCTCTTCCAAAATGAACAACTCTGATGAGCTGGAATTGCTTTCTGGGCAGGATGGGAAAAGCTCCTCTCTCGTTCACAGAAAGAATCACACAGAACCACAGAATGTTCGCGACTGGAAGGGACCTTGAAAGATCATCCAGGCCAATCCCCCTGTCACAGCAGGATCCCCTAGAACTAGTCGCACAGGAATATGGCCATCAACTTCTCCAAAGAAGGAGACTCCACAACCCGCCTGGGCAGCCCCTTCCAGGGCTCTGTCACCCCCATTGCGAAGAAGTTCCTTCTCATATGTATGTGGAACCTCCTATGTTCCAGCTCAGACCCATTGCCCCTTGTCCTATCACTGGATGCCCCTGAGCAGAGCCTGGCTCCATCCTCCTGACACCCACCCTTTCCATACTTATCAACATGAATGGGGTCACCCCTCAGTCTCCTTTTTTCCAAGCTCAAGAGACCCAACTCCCTCAGCCTTTCTTCAGCAAGGAGATGCTCCACTGCATCATCTTTGTGGCTCTGTGCTGGACTCCCTGAAGCAGCTCTGTGTCCTTCTGGAACTGAGGGGCCCAGAACTAGACAGAAGATTCCACGTGTGGTCTTTCCAGGGCAGAGTAGAGGGGGAGGAGAACCTCTCTTGATCTACTAACCGGCTCCCTTCCGATGCACCCCAGGATGCCTGGACAGATCTGCTAACCCTTTGCCTCCAAAAAGGGGGACTTGAACTGGGACACATTACACTTCCATCCACAGAATTCTGGGTGCCCAAGGACACCTTTTCACAGGAGGTGGCCATGCACGCCCTAAGGCTCCACGTCTAGTCGCATTATTTCTCCCCCATCATGTCTACTTCCCTTATTTTTGTATTTGTTCAAGCTCTCCATTAGTTTATTAGCTTGACAGCAGCCCAGTTAACGAGATGGTCTTCCCTCCCCCAGCCCAAGCGGTGCATTCGGCTCCCCAAATGCACACAAAATTTAGTGCTGCTGCTGCCGCTGCCGGAGCACTTCTCAAAACAAATAAAAGATTTGCAAAGCAGCCACCAAGCATCCAGAGTAATTAAACTGCATTTGTTACTCTTTCGGTGCTCGCACACAATCGGGGCCTTGTACGGAGCAAGCACTCCCCAATCAGGCTGTTTTTCTTCTGGAGGGAAGGGTGCCAGCAGCCCTACCACCCCAGGTAACATAAGATCCCAACGTGCAGCCAATGGACAGTTGCAGCCAGAGTGAATGGACTGTGGGGAGATCTATATGAATGTGAGTATCTAGAGAGAGCGAGCGAGCTGTAGCTGTATGCAAACATGCCCAAACAGGGCAGTATAGTTCTTTAGGGGGAAAGGGGGGGGGTGGAGAAGAGGCCAGTGGAAAGGCTCCTAGAAATTACTGCTCCACGCACAGGTATGTAAATGACTCTGGAGTCTTGCTGTCCACCACCTCAATCAATTACGAGGTTATTCAAGATAAAACAAACACCATTTCAATTAACTGCATATACAGGAGTGGTTAGAGGCACCGGCAGGGAAGGGGAAGCGGGAGGCATTTTTGGAAAATGGAACTTTTTTCTTCTTTTTCTGCAGATAGGCACTAATAGAGGTTGCCTTGAGGTGCTGTGAGTACGGCCGTGAATGGTCTCAAACCCCAACCTAAAGTCCTCATGGTCTAGAACAAAATGAGGAGGAAGGATGAAAAAGAAAAGAGAGAGAAAGCCCTGAAATATCTGTTTAGTTTGTAATGGCTCAGATCAACCGTTCGTGAGAGACAGTGGGAGCAGAAATCAGGAGAGATGCTCGACTACCGCTGGATCTGCTGGAGCCAGGAGACAGGAGCTAGCTACTCTGTCCCTCAGCAATTCCACAGCACGGTTCTGTGTGAGGATAGATCTTAGGAAGAAATTCCTCCCTGTGAGAGGGTTGAGGCCCTGCAACAGGCTGCCCAGGGAGGTTGTGGCTGTTCCATCCCTGGAAGTGTTCAAGGCCAGGTTGGATGGGGCTTTGGGCAGCCTAGTCTGGTGAGAGGTGTCACTGCTCACGGCATGGGGTTGGCACTGGGTGAGCTCTGAGCTTCCTTCCAACCTCACCCACTGTATAATTCTATCATTCTATGACAGCTTTCTGATCTGTGTGCTTGAAGCCATGCAGAATGAGGACAACTGGATATCACAAAATGAAAACAACCTTTAAAAGAGGTTAAAAAACATTTAGCAGTTGCTTGAGAAGACAGAGCAGCAATGAAGACACAGGGAGTGGACATCCAGCATGAGGGGTCATTTTCCATCAGTGCCACATAGCTCTGTAACACTGAGCAAACCATTCACCCCTCTGCTTTATTTTTCACACTTCTGTGCAAGAGGCAACTAGCCCAACCCTCACCTCGCTGATGCATTTACAATATGATCTTTTCAGTCCACCAGCAGAGGCTTCACTCTCCCACGGGGACGCATGTGCCACCGGGCTATAAATCAGACCCTCTGACCATAATACATCACGTTCTACATGACCAGAGGCATCCGCTCTCCAAGGACAGGGCTGCTTGAAAACCGGGCATATAATGTCTGGCACACTGCTGACTGGATGAAATTCCACTCTCTGTCTTTCTGGGAACTGGCCCATGATTCTATTTTGATTGTTATTTGTCAACTGAAATTACAGAGCACAAGTATCTGGTCAAAGGGGCTTTCTCACAGACTGTTCAGCCATCATCAATACAATGTTCAGCAGGAGATATAGATGAGTTTTCTGCTTCTTCGGCTGATGAAGAAGAACAGTAATGATCAATTGTTGGGGATTTTTTAAAGATCATTCTTTATTAATCAGATATTGCTTTCTTGATGAAGCAGAGCCAGGCCAGGAGAAAGGAATAAAATTTATAGCTGCAAGGTCATAAATCACCATCCAGTCTCTTGCAGCTATCCCCACGATCAGAAGCAATAAATTTATTGCACTCACACACTTTTCATGGGTGACCTCAGAACCCAAGAGCTGACTGGGGTCCTGCTCCTAGCCCAGCACAACAGTGTAACGCAGGTGGATTTGAACCACACCCCATTAGTTTTGCTTACCCCCGTCTGGAGGGGATTGGAAATCTGTTACATGCGTTCTTTCACATCACTTTAATAATTTATATTTGCAACGAGAAACACTCAGTTTCTCCCTTATTTTGGTCCCACCCAACAGGCAGTAACCTCCTGGGAGCAAATCCCACGCTTGGGCCAAGTCAGCCTTCTTTTGGCTGACCTGAAGTGAGAAAAGTCTTTAATTTGGGAAGGAACAGGATCAAAATGAGAGCTGGGGACTATCACTTCTGCAACGATTCAAACCCCAACCCCCTGGATATTTCAAGAGATAGCTGCAGGACAGACATGAAGAAAGATGATATCCGAATCGTGGCCTTCATTGTGATGCCTAGCTAATCTCAGAAGAATCAACTCTTCCTGATCTCCCCTTCAAATACTGGTTTTTTCCTCTTCTCCAGCAGACTCCCTGCAAGAGCCACCCTAAACATCCAGTCAGAGATCTCTGCTGGAGCACAGACACAGCTTTGGGGTTTTTGTGTATTTCCCAGGACTATTAACAGAGTAATATAATGAGAAATGAACTGAGGTTAAAGAATTCAGTGCCTCCTGTATTTTCACTAAAAACACTGACTGCAACAGGGGACCTGCCAAGAGCAGAGTTTAATATCGTATGAGAAGGAAGAATTTTCATAATGATACTTGGCAGTGCCTGCATCCCCCCACCATGAATGAAGCTGCTGGTGCTTTCTCTCCTTCTCTCTTCTATTCTCTCTCTCCTCAGCGCAGTGGCAGAAGCTATCTTCATGTTGAAGTACCTGGGAACCATGATATCTGAGCTTATTTCCAGCACTGGCCTGCTGGGCAGCCTTGGGACACACTTTGAGGTGGTGAGAGGCCTCACACTGCCTACACTGAAGAGACCAAATGGCTGCAGTGCAGGCTCCTGACTTCCAGATTGAAAGATAAACCCACACAACAGCAGCTCTGACTGTAATCACAGAATCTAGAATTCAGGTTCGAAAAGACCTTTCAGAACACCCAGTCCAACCATCTTCTTTGCTCACGACAGCCATTCTGCCTGAAGATATCACATCTGCTGTTTCTTTAAGCCTCTCTGGATATCACTGGGCTAACTTTGCCCAAACTGGATGGTGAAGACAGACGTGAAAGTCTTAATTCTTGATTTTTGCTGGATGGGAAATCTCTCAAGAACACATTCTGCAGAAGTACTGAATCTGAGAAAGATAATTTTTTTTAATTAGTATCTTTAAGTTTCACTTTAGCTTTTGAATAGGAATAACTGGTTCTTCTCTGTCTGGTGGCTCTTCCTTAATTCTGATTCCTGAACCCTAAATTCTGATTCCTAAACCCAGACATGCACCCCAATAGTGATGTCTGAGTGATATTTCTCTGACAGAGCTGCTTGTTCCTTTATTTCTCAGTCCCATGTGCTCATAAACTTCATCCCATTAAAAAAGAGCAAAGAAAACAGAAATGAATGCTTTGAAAAAGTGTGTTAGTGTCTTTTCTAGAATGCTGACAGACATGGCATCTCTCAGGAATACATTCTGGAAAAGCAGTAGAACTGATAAAGAATTTTTCTTTTTTTATTATTTTATTAGTATTTCCAAGTTTCACTTCAGCTTCTAATAAGCAATAATAACTTCTATATCTGGTGAGTCTTCTTCAGTTCCAATTCTGATTCTTGAACCTCTGGTTTTACCCAGATACGCACCCCAATAGTGATGTCTAAGCGATGTTTCTGTTACAAAGCTGTTTGTTGCCTTATTTCTCACTCCCATGTACTCACAAATTTTATCCCATTAAAAAAGAGCAAAGCCAATAGAAATTACGTTTTGAAAAGAGAGAGGCTTTTCCCAAGGGGAACCAGGGACAGGACAATGGGAAAGGGATTGAAACTTAAAGAGAAGAGGTTCAGACTAGATCTTGGGAAGAAGGTCTTCAGTGCAAGGGTGCAGAGACTGGAATCAATTGCCTGGAGAGGCTGTGGCTGCCCCCTCTCTGGATGTGTTCAAGGCCAGGTTGGATGAGGTCTTCAGAACCCAAGTCTGGTTAAGAGACATCGCTGCCCCTGGCAGGGAGTTGGAGTAGATGAGCTCTGAGGTCCCTTCCAACCTTAAACCATTCCATGATTCAATGATGACTGAATACTATCTTTTCTATAATGTTTTACTGTATCAATCCTGTTGGGACTTCTGGGGCTTAACAGCCACCCTCAGAGAGTCTCTCAAATCCCACAGCAGTAAACCTGAACACACTCAATTCATTCTCACTGAATTTCCTGGTATAAAGTAAATGGAAAACTCTTCCTTCGGAGAAAACAGTTGGGCCCTCATTTGCAAGTGATAAATGTCAGAGCTCTTCCATCTGCAGCCTTTCTAAAGCATTTTGAGGCTACAGAGGAGGTGAGAGAGTCCACAGTGACTTGGAGGGCCAGAGCTGGAAGACTGCAGAGCAATCTGAGTTTGCTGTGTCATGAGGGAGTCATCTCCTTTTCCTTTTATATAGCTTTTTCTGTTTTTTTCCTTTTTTTTCAACAAAATGAGGTGCCCCAGGGTAAAGTTAGCAGTAAGAAGCAGCCCCACCTGAGTGTGTCTTGGGAAGCAGCCTACTGCCTGATATTTTTGAAAAAAAATGGGGAAAAAATTATAATAATAGAGCCAAGCCAAAAATATCAAGTGGTTCATAGCTGTTAAAAAGCCAGGGAAAGCTGAGTCGCACCCGTTCAGTGTTGTTCTTCCAAACAAGCTGACCACCCTCCCTTCATAACATCTTATTTATTAAGGTAAGGAGTCGCCCCACTGGAATAGAAGTCTCTTACAGCCCTGCGAGCACAGAGAGATGGAGGGGTGTGCAC
Source organism: Rhinopomastus cyanomelas (assembly GCA_013400115.1). NCBI lineage: Eukaryota > Metazoa > Chordata > Aves > Bucerotiformes > Rhinopomastidae > Rhinopomastus > Rhinopomastus cyanomelas. The sequence continues at coordinate 261,869 of VXBP01003041.1, read as the reverse complement.
ATATGCTGATTTATGGCTGTTTCTACAGAGCATTCACCCAGGGGGGCCCTGGGCATTTTTTGAGGGGTGAATTCGCTTAAAGAGAAAAGCAATTCTAGATAAACTAATGCGCTTAAGAAAGAAGACAGAGAGAGAACAGAGACAGAGGACACAATCTGACCCTGGTCCCGAGCCCCGCCAGGCCGCACCAGCCCGCGCTCCGGCTCTAGGACCAACATCGCGCTCTCCCATTGGTCGGCGCTGCAGGCGCGCGAAACCGCCCACATCAGCCAATCAGCTCCAGGGGATTCGCTCTCCACCCCCTCCTACCCCCGGCCGCGTCTCGGGCGGCGCGAGGCGGGTGGGGCCCTGTGCTGACGGGAGGTGGCGGAGGGCGGGAAACGACTCCGCCCCAGTGACTCCAGATTTGCCCACAGCAGCTCGTTGCTACCGGTGCTGTGTTTGCAGCTCCCAGTGCACCCCCGGCCACTCTCGGTGCATCGTCAGCAGCTCCCAGTGCATCCCTGGCAGCTCCAAAATGGCGCCCGGTTTACCCAAGGGACTCACAGGCTCGGTGGCTGCATGCAGGGAGCTGGTTAAGTAGTTCCATCCTCAACAAGTTCCTCACAGCCTCAGCACAAGATTACACTGTGTTCCTCCTTCACCTGGCGCTTGAGGGCCAGACCAGCAGAGGCACCATTTTGGGGTATTTTTATTTTCTCGTGTGTATTCCATTTTTAAGTAGCCTGTGTTTACCTGCAGGACAGTCTGGGCAGCTAATGAAATAGTAAGAGCCCAGTGGATTTTTGCAAGAACATAAAATTGGAGGTTCCATCTTAAGAAAGGAAAAACTTGGTCGCAGAGCCCTGGCTCAGACTGCCCAGAGGTGATGGGAGTCTCCTGCTCTGGAGAGATCCCAAACCCACCTGGATGTTCCTGTGGGATCTGCTTTAGGGGATACTGTTCTTAAGAGGGGTTGTACTGGATGATCTCCAGAGGTCCCTTCCAAACCCACCAGTCTGTGATTCTAGGATTCTAAGTTTGAACACGGGTAGCGAGATTGAGGTTTGGGTGCTGCCCGTGTCATAGTCCAGCGCACTACTGTCATTGCTCCCACAAGGAGTCACCCCATTGTTCCAAGCAGGAGCAGCAGGTAGAATTTATGAAATGTGTTTCAAGATGCAGATATGATCCCAAAGGGATTTTTTCCAGACAGTTCATAAAACCAGATTGTGAGTCACGAGTGCAAGCTAATGGGAGTAAGGCCTGGAACTTATCGAGGTGCTTTTAATAAATCCTGCTCTTTCCATATTGACGTGATTAAATGCATCATATGCTTTTTTTAAAGCTGCCCCAGTGTTTATGCAGTGCCAAGAGCAGCAATCTGAGCACTAAAGTGCTCTGTACTTCTGGAGAGCAGTTCCTGCTCTGGAGAACCTGAACCACTGATGAGGAAAGGGATGTGCAGAAATGAAGCGTCTTCCTCAGTGTGTCACAGAAGGCTATTAGTATTTCATTTTATATTGATGCTGATGTTCAGATTTTACATTTCAGAAGCCTCCGAGGGTAGATTTGCGTTCCTTAAGTTCACTGAAGGCAATTTCTTGTCAAATCTCACAAATGCTTTATTACTTCTATTACTTCCACTCTCACCACACAAGGAGTCAGAGAAACAGTGTACTTGCAGATGACACCAAGTTGCAGGGGGAGTGTTGATCTATTGGAGGATAAGAAGACAATGCAGAAAGATCTAGACAGGCTGGGTCACTTGTCTGAGGCCAACGGCATGAGGTTTAACAGGACCAAGTGCAAGGGCCTACACTTTGGCCACAGTAACCCCCTGTAGCTACAGACTGGAGGATGAGTGGCTGCTGAGTGGCCTGGCAGTACTAGCTGGCAACTGGCTGAACAGGAGCCAGTTCTGTACTGGGCATTGGGGAGGACTCCCCTCAAGCACTGAGGGCAATGCTGGACTCCTCACTTCAAGAAAGAGACTGAGGGGCTGCAGCCGGTGCAGAGGAGCAGCAAGGCTGAGGAAGGGACTGGAAGGAAAGTCTGATGAGAAGAGGCTGAGGAAGATGGGAGTATTTATCCTGAAGGAGACTCAGTGGGGACCTTCTCCCTCTCTTCAGCTCCCTGAAGGGAGTTTGTAGTCAGGTGGAGGTCCAGTTCTTCTCCTAGACAATCAGTGCCAGGACAAGCGGGCAGGGCCTGAAGCTGCCAGGGGAGGGTTATGTGGGATGTTCAGAAGCCTTTCCTCATGGAAAGGGTGATCAGAGGCTGGAATGGACTGCCCAGGGCAGTGGGGGATTCCCTGTCCCTGAAGGTGTTGAAGGACAGACTGGCTGTAGTCCTTAGTGCCCTGGTCCGGCTGATTGTGATGATATTAGATCCTGGTCTGAGCTGGCTGAGCTCAGAGGACTTTTCCAGCCTCAGTAATTCTGTGATTCTGTGAAAGTGACTGAGGATCATTTGGAAAACTCAGTACTGACACTCTCTCTTCTCACAGAGAAAGCAAAGAAATTCCCTGCTGCTGTTGCCTGTTTGTTGCTCATTGCCGATGCTCATCTGCCACCTTGTTACCCATCACTTTTTCCAGACTGTAGGGTGTTGTCGTGTGGCCCTTTCTCCTGTGTAACTGCTGTGTGTTGTTTCTGGAGAGCATGGTACTACTGCTTGGCGTCGCTTCTGGCGATGGACTCGGAGGTGGTGGCAGGCAAAAGTGAACTGAGCCCAACGCTTTCCCATGAAGGCCTGGCTTCCTTGCAGAGGAAAATCGGCTCAGCCTGGTGGAGCGTGTCTGCCAGTCTGTGGGGAAGAAAATAAAAAGTGATTCGGCTTATTTTTGTTTCATCTTGCAGTGAGCATCGCCAGAAAAGGGGATCTATTGTCGTTCTGTTTGAAACATGTTCTTCACTTACAGAAGTGATTTTCCTTGAATTTTAATTGTTTATTTGTGGTTCCCTTCCATGTATGTGGCTGAATAAAAAGCCCTTTTGTTTTGAAGCATCCCATGAACTGCATGAGGAACAGGGGAAGCTCAGTACCTTCTGGTGGACTGCTCAGGTCTGAATAAAATCCATTCAATGATAATAAAATTGTAGAAGTTTGGAGCCAGAAGGAAACTAAATAGGTCGTGTAGTTGGACTTCCTGCATGGAGGCAGGGTGAGCTTGGATAGACTTGGATGTTTGCCTGACCTGTTCTTAAACATTTTTAACATCTCCAGGCCAACTCCACAATATTGTTAGCGGATCCTCATAATGTTTCACCTCTGTGACAGCAAACATTGCTGAAGTAATGACACATTTGTCAGTAAGAAACACTTACTGTGATTTTTCTGTTTCATCCAAATTGCTCAGGGTTTTGTGACAAAATAATGTGAAAAACAATAGTTTCTAGTGATAAATTCCTCTAAAGCTGTATTTACTTAACTTATTTTTAATTCCTTTATCAAAAAACAGTGAAAAAAATCAAGAAAAGGAAAAGAAGGGATTTTCTGTTGTACATTCATGGGGTGGGGGGAGAAAACTAGTTTAATTGGGATGATTTTGAAGCTTCATTTTAGTATATGACCTGTGTGCTGGTTCTGAACAGCATCTCTGACTGTTGAGCAGCAGTCTGTGATGAAAATTGGGATGACAAGATTGTTTCTTGTGCATTTCAGAAGCTACATGCAGAGGAACAGTTAAGGCCCCATTTTGTCTTTGCTTACCTGAGCTGAACAGTTTTCACTATCGGATGAAAGTTCCTGCATCAGGTTCGATTGAGACCCAATCAAAATCAAAGTGGCTAGAAAAGGAAATCCCAGTTTATGCGAGTCACCATTTTTGTGCAAATATTAACTTTGGCTGATACACGTTTCTCCTTGTATCTCTTTTCCTGATCTGAGTGGAGCTGTACCATGTCTCAGAGTGACTTGTCTTGACTATATTCAGCTGTAGCCCTTATTTTAACAGCTTCAATTTTTATCTCTTTTATCTAGTCACAGTTTTTGAAAGAGAAAGAAAATACCACCCCCCCCACCATGATTCTGCTTCCTGTGATGTAGAAATTATTAATACTGCACTGCTGAAAAAACATAGATTTAATGAGGGTGAAAAGCACAGTGCTGAGGGTTTTCTTTGTTGTGCTAGAACCTGTGGAAAGTCCTGGAAAATCTCTGCTTCCCAGAATGACTCCATATTTGTACTGATTTGTATTGTCAGTAGCTCCTTGGATCAAGAAACATTGGTGGACATTGGCTTTAATTTTTCATGTTGACAAATGTTCATATCCTCTGTCAAAAAGCTCTCTGGGGTTGCTACCACCAGCTCTGGTCCGAGTAGGGGATGAGGAGAGAGCAAATACTAGGTGTCTAGGTCATAGCTCATGCTTATATTCCTGATCCTACAAATCTGATGGCCAACAACTACAAATAAGGCACCCAGGAATGCAGAGTTTGAATCTAGAATGCCAGGTCTCTAACTTACAGCATTATGGGAGAAGAACCAATACTGAAGTTAGTGAGCCACGTCTATTTAACCACGCTTAGCGCATTTGGGCTTCGCCTGGAACAGAAAGCAGTCACTTTTTAATTCTTTAAGTGTCTTTTTCAGTCAGTGGGTGTTAACGTGCTGATGTAAGAAGATAAAGGAAACTGCCTTCCCAGGACTCAGCAGCCACTGGGACACAGTTCCACTGGCATACTGTGTGCCAGGGTTGGAGCTGCAACACTGCGCTGTTCCAGACAGAAAAGCAAAATTAACTTTTCCAGTTGCAGCTCCAAGCAGTATTTTAGGGAGGCTGAATATAAATAGCCAAGATTGGACTTGGACAAGACACCAGGGCTAACACCCATACTCTTGCAAAATGTGCCCTGGGATCTTGAATGACCACAAGTGGTCAGAAGCTTGGGTTTGGCATCCTCTATTGACATATTTTCTTCATGACGTCAGCAGTCGTCTCCCCTGAGGTCCCATCTTCCGCTCACAGTGGCAGTAGCAGCCCTGCAGACTGACAGCTGTGACTTGGGGAGGCTCAAATGATCCAACATTTTTGTCATCTGTTCTGTAATTCTTACACAAAATGGATAGACTGCCCCCCAGATAAGAAACAATCACTCCAAGCCAGTATGGAAAGGAACTGGGAGAGGTTCCATGAGCAGAATTAACTGAACAGTGCAGAATTTCCAAAGGCATCGTCTGGTAGCTCTGTCTTTTTTGCCAAACATCATCAAGTTTTGTTTTGTTTCATTTTGGGTGCTTGTATAATCTTAATTTTTGACTCCTAGGCTCTTGCAACCTTCAGTGTTACCAAGTCCCTTTGCCTCTATCTTATCTAAGTTTCCTAATTTCCACTATTAGGTGATGTCTGACACCTTCTCTACTTGAATCCTGCAGTCTGGACACAGAATGAGTCACTTACTCTCCCCCTCACATCTTCCTGCTGCCCCTTGTCCCTGCTCTGAGGGTGTGACTGCAAGAAGCAATTAAGATAATTTTAGGAGATGAGTGAAATTAATCCTTTGCTGTGGTTACTACAAGCAGCAAACCCCACTGTGAGGACAGTCTTACCAAAACAGTGCTTGATTTCAAACTGAATTTTAAAATTCAGTTCACACTCACTCAGAGCCGTAGTGAGGTACTAGAGGGCACCTTTGACTTGTAACTGGCATCTGGAATATTAATACAACCAGCAATGAAAATAGGGATTAATGGTTGGACTTGGCGATCTTGAAGGTTTCTTCCAACCTTAATGATTTTATAATGTATGATATCCCCCTCAATTATTTGTTGGTGTTTCTGATCAATCCCAGCAGTTAGATTCTGGCTTGAAGTGAGCTGGATAATGACACTGAGTTCATGAGGCCCTTGAAAACGCACATCAGGTCATGTTAGTCCTTTGAGCTGAAGGGCAGAGCCACATATGAGTGGATGGGTAAGACAAAGCTCCCATTGGTTAGAGCTGTGCTGTCTGGAATTCTTCAGGAGCTGTAGCATTTGGTGTAGGAAATACACAGGAGATTTTCATCGTACGGGTGGGTTTGTAGCGAAATCATGCACATCACTGTTCCAGAACAAGAGGGTAACTTCAGAGAATCACAAGGCAAAAAGATGGGACAAGAGGGAGGGCAGAAATCCTGTGAATTCACCCTTATTTGTCTGCTCAGATATGATTCCTGATGAATGTTTTCTCAGTCCTGAGGCTCTGGACACGGTGCTGTGCTCAGCTTCCTCTTCACTTGTTGGTCCACAACATCACAAAAACTAGCTACATGTTCTGCACTGAGCCACTTCTTGGTCCTGAGTGCCAGAGCCTTGTATTGCTCAACAGTAGCTTTGATCCGTCATGAGCTGATCCCACCCCCAGCCTTGCGTTTGTAATTGCATTCCAATGGGTATCTCTAATTCCCTCGGAGCCCAGAGAACAATCCGGCTGAAGTCAGTTGCCGCTTCCTTTGCATTGTGACTACTGCCTAATAACCACTGTTTACTAACTTCCAGTGAGTCACTTGCAAGTGTGATGCTTGGCTAAAAAAATTGCTTCCAGGAACCCTATCATCATTAGTCATGAATTCATGCCTTGGGATTCTGCTGCGAGATATGGTTACCCGCTGTTTGAATTGAGATGGTAATGAGCTGGGTACCTCAGACCCGACCAGAGGAGCGTGTGGTAGATAGAAGATCTAGGTTGCCTGTTCCCATCCCTGCCAAGTGATCCGAGTCATTTAGCAGCGGCAGAATTTGGCACGTTTCCCTGCCCCAAGGAGTTTGCAATTTGAAGAAGTGCTGCTTTCTGCACGCTGCTTGAATCGCTGTTCCCATGTCAGTCAGTGGGATGAATTCCCCTCTCACTTTTATTGAAATGCAAATGAAGTTTGTCGAGACTTTGCCTAACCTGCATGAGCAAAGATGGCTTTAATAGACCAGGATACGTTCTTTCACCCTAGAATGCTGTAACTGCACCTACCTTGTGAGGCGAGGCTCAGAGAGCTGCAGCTGTTTCGTTTAGAGAGGAGGAGACTGAGAGAGGATCTTACACTTATAAATATTTAAAGGGTGAGAGTCAGGATGATGGGAGCGGGCTCTTCTCAGCAGCGCCCAGTGACAGGACAATCAGCAATGGACACTAACTACAACACAGAAATTTCAATTTAAACATAAGGACGATATTTCTCCCAGTGAGGGTCCCAGAGCCCTGGTCCAGGCTGTCCAGGGAGGTTGTGGATTTTACTGATCTGGAGACATCCCAAACCCACCAGGATGTGTTCCAGTGGGATCTGCTCTTGGGAATCTTGGGGGCTGGACTAGGTGATCTCCAGAGGTCCCTTCCAATCCCACACCATTCTATGAAATTATAGTGTGGGGCTTTGAATGGGGAGGAGGAGCGTGAGGGAGGCTGACATGCTCATACTAAGACCCAATGCAGAGTAAAGACCAGCGCTGGCCCACTGGTGGGAGAAGTCAGTGTATGTGATGGAGCAGCTGTGGCTCTCAGACAGTGCTGGTAGCATAGCTGGATTCAGGGGGGGATTGGAATTAAAGCTTCATATAGTACTGAGAAAATGTCCTGACACCCTAGCAGCTGGAGGGCTTGGCGATGGGTTTATGTTGGATTTGAGGAAGCACTTAGTGTGTGAATAAGAGCTACCGGGCTCCTCAGTGTTGCTGGCAGAGTGGACAGTGAAATGATGATTGGTTTCTCGTGGGCAAGACAATTAGCAGGAACAAGTTGATGGATGGTTTGCTGCTTCATTTGAGACTTTGTGTTCTCAAGTGACTCTTAACACTTCCCCCTTAGCTGTTAGACCAGAAGTAAAACTGGTTAATGCATTAAAACACACTTGGCCCCGGTGTATTTTCCCAGGCAATTTCTGTTTTATTGATTAAGGAAAAAAAGGGGCAATACTATCAATATTCATAATTTTAGCCCTTGAAAACCTTCTTTACTCTGGTATCAAGGGTGACAAAACCATCTTCCGGAGCAAAAAAAAAGAGAGAGAGAGTGATGGAAGTCTTTAGTTCCCATAAATTTAGTTCCTATAAAGTCTGGACACCCTGGGCAGACGCCTTGGCTCTGAAATGACCTCCTGGCTCCTCCTTTTCATCTTGGGTTTTAATTGGAGCCAGGAGAAGGATCCCTGCATTTGCCAGGTGAACGCGAGCTGTGCCCTGGCAGGACGCCTGCAGAGCCTTTACTGGTTTGTAGATTAAAATAAGGACAGCAAAAAGGGTGGAGGGGAGTGAGGAGGAGGGAAAGAGAAGAGAGCAAGAGAATAGCAAAACACTTTGTTCTAGTTCAGGTGAAAAAATTTAATCTCAGTGTCTATGCAGCCTGCCACGTACAGGGTGGAGGAGGGAACCAGTTCTTTTTATATATGTGTTATATTCTCTAATTACCCCTGTGGCAGCCTTTAGGAACAACTGAAGGCTGCTGCCAGGGGCTGTGCCTGCTCAGACATCATTCTCAGGGGGAAATGCTGGGAACGCTCAGGCTGCCACGCGATCGCCAGCCCCTTCCAGCCTGAACTCCTCAGCAGCTCTTGGTCCCTGCAGTGTGGCCCTGTGGTTAGAGAGGAGGGTGGAGAGGTGGGAGGGCAGGATCTGTGGGTTCTGTTTGTGCTGCTGTGACTGAACCACTGCAACTTTGGTCCCAATGCTTGAGCTCAGTTTCCTTTAGAATGGGGGAGATACTGATAAGAATATTTACTCAGGAGCAAACAAACTGAGTCATTTCAGGTTCTGGGTTACAACACAGTGACAAACAGATGCTGTTCCTCTGGTTTTTACTCTGTGGTCCAACCTAGTTTTGAACCAGAGTTTTAGATCAAGGGGACTTCACAATAAGGACAATTTCCTCCTGTATTAGGCCTTGAATTTCTTTTACTAAAGCTCTTGATTTTCAGGTTTTTTTGGGCAGGATGGGAAAGACGTCTCAGACTCTAATGCCAGGAGCTGTCTTCCAGCCCACCTCAAAGACTGTACCCAGTAATTTCATGCTGCCACATGAACCAAATAAGAGCACTGGGCAATTTTCCATCAGAATAATTTTCTATTAGAAAATGGCTTTTACAAAATCAAAATTTCTCCTGGTGAATGCCAAAACAATTCAGTTCACCAATGGGGAAACCAAACTGACAGCTTCCTGGCTGCCCATCTTGAAGCCTCACACTATTGATTTTTGCTCTCTTTTGATGACAAAAACTGAAATCAAATAAATATTAAAAATGTAAAATAAAAAAAAAAAAATTAATGAGACTTGACAATCCTACCTACCTCATTTAATTTACATGAGGGCTGTTGTGGCCCTCTTATTGTTCTTTTTGTCTTTGTCAGAATAATTTCCCTCAATAGTATATAATGATTTTTTTTTCTGAAAGAAAATTCCTTTTTCAGCCAAGCTTCCAACTAAGGAATTGAAATTAATGGGGAAGACAAGATAGAAATGGAGAGAGTAGGGCAGAAAGTATGTGCTTGGCCTAAGGTAAAATCAGTTATCTTTACAACAGAAATAACCCTTTGGCTAAGACAGTCCATTTTCTCATGAACTCGAGTTGTTTTTTAATTGGTTACAGGTGAAGGTAACTCAAACATCTGAAAATCAGTGCTTGTATAATTTCTGTTATTGAAGAGGTTCTAATTTCAAACTAAAATTATTTTAGCATGCAGATCAATCCCCTTGAAATTCTCAAAAGAATTTTGGTGCTTAATAACCATGAGGAAACACTAAACTAGAGTGTGATTATTTCTCCTGAAGTGACACTTAAAGCTTCTGTGAGGGAAATTGTGCATAGAATCATTTAAGTTGGAAAAGACCTTCAAGATCATTCAGTCCAACCATGAACCCAGCTGTCCCAACCCACCCCCAAACCCTATCCTTGAGCTCCAGATCCCCATGACTGTGAAACCCAGCCAGGGATGGTGATTCAAGCCCCTCCCTAGGCAGCCTGTTCCAAGGCCTGAGGGCCCTTTCCATGGAGAAGGTTTTCCGAATGTCCAACCTAAACTTCCCCTGGCGCAGCTTGAGGCCGTTTCCTCTTGTCCTATCACTAGTGACTTGTGGGAAGAGACCAACCCCCACCTCTCTACAACCTCCTATGAGGTAGCTGTAGACTGCAATAAGATCTCCCCTCAGCCTCCTTTTCATCAGACCAACCAGCCCCAGCTCCTTCAGCTACTCCTCATACAGTTTCTTCTCCAGACCTTTCACTAACCTTGTTGCCCTCTTCTGGACCTGCTCCAGCCCCTCAATGTCCTTCTTGTATTGAGGGGCCCAAAACTGACTGTTACCCTGCTTCGGGTCCCATCATTATTTTAGTCATACCATCTCCTCCTAAAACACAGCCAATTTCACTTTGATGTGCAATACATTCTACAATTTAATGAATGGCTGTACCCAGTGTCTGGTGAGAGTCACTCCACGATAAACCCCATCCAGAGTTACCTCATGGGTTTATCTGTGTCCTGATACTCGTGAAGCTCATTGGAGAAAAACCCTGACTCTCTCAGGGCTGCTTGTAGTTACTCGACATTGTTTATGCTGGGCAAACTCCTTGGAGACAAGGAGCAAATTCCTCTGGGATCCTGTGGTCGGATCAATTTGTAGAGCTGTTTCCATGTTTTCTGATGCAATCGAGTGTAACAATGTTGTATCCCAGTAAACATGGAAATGGAGCAAGGAAAACATTTCTCAATCCACTTCCTAAAAATACTGCTCTGGGTGGGGAGGGGCTCAAGTTTTATTCCAGGAGCTCGTTCAAGCCCTCATCGGTTTCCACAATGTCTCAGATTTTACTTGGTCTTATATTTCATGTACTTCCAGATTGGGAAACGGGGTGCTGCATGGGCCAAATGCCCATGAGCGTGACATGCAATAACCATTATGCATTCAAATGTACATATGCAGGGATGGAGAGCTGCCAAGTGTGGCTGGAAGCAAATCCAGTGCTTGGCAAAGTGGGCAGATCATCATCAGGGGTGATCCTGGGAGGGTCTACCTTGGATTGCTTTTTCTGATGTTATGTTTGAATACTCTAATGCTTCCTTCTGTAAGAGGGGAGGAAAAAACAAACCAAAGAACTAAATAATGATGTGTTAAAATATTGTGTTAGTTTGGGATTCTGTTATTTGTTTTATCTGGGGATTTACTTCGTTTTAATTATCTTCCTTCCTGTCATCGCTTTGTGGCAAGTCTTGAGCTTCAGGTGGAGCCTGATGAAAATACAAGTGCATAGAATCATAGTGGTGGGGGTTGGAAAGACCTCTGGAGATCATCTCGCCCATCTCCTCTCAGGAGCAGGGTCCCCTAGAGCAGATCCCACTGGAACACATCCTGGTGGATTTGGGATCTCTCTGGACAGCCTGAGAGAAGGCTCTAGGATCCTCCTCGGGGAAAAGTTTTTCCTCATTTGTAAAATGAACCTCTTCTGTGTTCACTGTGTGCATTCCATATTTGTGTTAGATTTTGTCCCATGTGGCTCCAGTGTTCCAGAAACCGCTGCAGCGGGACATGGTGGACAAACAGGGGCAGTTAGATGTGTAACAGTGAGGGGTAGAGCCAGGCTAGGTGGAAGATGCGTAGATTGATGTCTTTGTTCAGCTTCCCCTTCAGCAAAGACATAACCATGTAAACCTGGATCCAAGCATCACATTTAGGCCTCTTCAGCCTATTTAGAGCCTGGTCCAGGGTCTCAGCCCACAGCTCAGTGGTCTCAGCTTTTGTGAGCACTTGTATATGTTTTCTGATTCCAGTGCTTTTATTCCTGTTTTCAGGACATTTAGAGGAGAACATCTCCCAGTGATGAAAAGCCTGCATTCTGCGTTGTAGGGCTGCATACGATCAGCCATAGGAATCATGGCAGGCCCTTTCTGGGAGGGAAGCAATTTGGGCTACAACATATAAGACCGATGTGGCTAATCCAACTTTACCCAGGGTAATTATGTGAAGTGACATTCAAATCTGAGTGGTTTTTCTAGACACATTATGAAGTAAGTACAGCAGCTACTTTCCTCCCGACATGTCTCTAGTGCAGTCTAAAAATAGCCCTAAGCATTCAAAACTGTGCCTTAATCTTTTGACAGGGAAGTGGATGAGGTCACAAGATGGGAAAGGACTTGTTTGCTGGCGGGATGATGGTGAACCTGACACGTCAAGTAGAGCTGAGTGCTGCTGTGGGTGAAGAAAGGTAGGGAAATGGGGCCCAGCACGCTCCTTTTTCCAGTGGTTTTGTATACATCTTTGTGCATGTGAAATGCTGTGGGTTAAAAACCCTTTTGGTATATGGAGGACAGGATGTGAAGGGATCAGCTGTTCTATTTTCAGTACGGAGGCTGCAATAAGCCTGTAAAGAAAAAAAGACACAAGTATATTCAAGCCCAAACACCAATTCAGGCACGTCCAGAGTACAGCTCAGCTTCTTCCCTCTGACAGCTCACTGTCTGCACCAAGAAACTTGGGGTTTCTCCTTCCACACTGTGAGCCTGCTCCAGAGCAAGTTCATTCTCCTCGATTTGGAAAATGTTTGTAGTTTATTAGCATTTAACAGTATGTCAGATGCTGGTCTTCACTTGTTGCTGGCTAACGGTACAGAGCCATGGTAGTAGGCTGGGAGGTACAAGAAAGTACATTGTTAAGACACCCAGCGTCATGGAAAAGGCTACATCATGGTTGTAGCTTCTCAAAAGAGTTCAGGAAAAAAGTATTAAATACCCTTCTACCCCCCCAACACAGGTTGTGTGAGATAAGTATTTTCTGACCTCTCATTTCCTGCTGGTGCAGTGTGGATCCAGGCTATGGCAGCAGTTGGTGTCAAACACTTCTCCATATGCTTGTGGTCCCAATAGGAAGGAGCAGGTCTGTTGGAAGCCTGTTATTTGCATAATTGGGTGCTAACAAAAATAAAGCTAACAAATTGCTGATAATTTCAGAATGTCAACTGCATTGGGATAGGTCAGAGGTGAACTGGAAGGGTGAAGTCTCCAGGTGTGCTGAGGTCAAAAGCAACTTGTTATTGAGGGGAAACTTGTTAGGGGTAATAGCTGTCAGCAGAAACTCAACTGAATAACATTAAAGCCAACCAAACCTTGAGTAACATGTTGCTGCAATACTACAGGAGAGAGGGATCATTGCTGAGAGGAGTAACTTGTTAGTTCTTCATGTGCTAATTGGGGGGGGGGCTGAAAAGGGGCACTAAAAAGAGCTATGAATGCTCTTGTTGTATGGCAAGTGGTACAAGACAACTGTATGGAAGGACATCATCCAGAAAATGTTATAAAAGACAGTGGAGGTTCCAAAATCATTTTGGTACCTGAATGAGTTGGAAGTTATTTCCCAGGAAAATCATGGCACTCAAGATGCCTGGGAAGAGAAATCTCAGTTGACAGTGGTAAGTTGAGGCCCTAGAGGTCACAAGGGAATGAAATTGCTCTGATGCTTTGGAGTGATCCAAAACCTGTTGCTCTTAGGTGCCTTCTACCTACCAACGGTGCAAAGTGTCTGGGTACTTTTGGAAAACACAAAATTCTGGACAGCCTGAGGAAATGCTGTTCATTTTGAAATGGCCTTGGTTTTCACTACCATCCTGTATTGCTTCAAAATCCTCTCAAGAACTTCCTTGTGCGAGTGAAAAACAGCCTCACAAATTGCCCGGGTGGTTTAAATCAACTTCAGTGCAATAAAAGGTATATGTGCTCCCTTCACCAGGGGAGTTGGGAAAAGAGCTATCAATAACAGCGTGTCAGATAAACACTGAGGGCAAAGAGAGGACTTTGCTGGGACATGACTTCTTTCATTCTCTTAGGGATTCTCTTTCTCTTCTGTCTTCAGTTGCTTTTATATCTTTAACCGTACAGCAGCCAAGGCAGGAGAGGAACTGTCTGACAAAGGTTTCATTGACAAAAGTGTATGATTTTTTGCTAGAAAGCACTTCCTTCTCCGCTAAAGGCTTTGAAGTGTCCTCTTTGTTCTTTCAGGCATGTTTAGTTGGGTTTTTTTTTTTTTTCTCCTCTTTAAAAATGATAGATAAAATACTTGAGAGTCATCTCGTAGTACAGGCAAAATAACAGGAGCAGCAACAGAAACCCTTCATTTAAAAAGGGATCAGCATGCTAAGAGTGATGTACTGGAAATATCATTTCTAATCCTTGTTAAGAAAACAGCGCCTTAAATAATTTAGAGCTGCCTGTTGAATTTTAAAAACACATCTAATTTACTCTTCAACCTGTCTAATTCCTCTGCTGACAGTGTGCCCTGTCGCTGCTCACTCTGATCTTTGTACCTCTTTCATGTGGCTGAGTTTTACTGTCTGCAAAACCGATTCATGGAAATGAACCTCTTTGTAAAGCACGGCGAAGCAGCATCAAAAAGTGCTGTAGTAAGGCAAGGGATTATTAGTGTAGTCTGCATTTTAATGGGACTTGTGCAGGACTTTGGGTTTCTAAAATCCTGAAATCCTAAATTATTTCTGTTTTGCTTATTAGCACCAAGTAACCTCTTTCCCATCTATAACTTAAGTCATGGTACCTAACTGAGACACTGTCATTGCAAACATGCAGCTCTCTCACTGCAATTCAGTAGTAACTGCCATGAATCCAGTGTGTTCACCCCCTTGTTTGAAGATGAAATTCCTCCCTTTGCTGAGTAAATGCAAATTTCACTTCTGACTTCACTGGCAGGAGGGTCAGATTTGTTGCAGAGTCTGCAGGATCAGGTCCTACAAGTAGTCCTTGAGGTTACAGGTGAGGAGAGAGACACATGACAGCGCTGCCAACGACAAAGTTACTGTTCCTAATAATTTCAGTCCAGCCAGACCACAGAGATCAGCAAAGCACTGGAGTCGACTTCCTGTGGTTTGAACACTATAATCCTGTCGTGAAACATGACTGTCTTAACCTCTTTTTTTCCCCCCCCTCGATTCACTCGCTTTCCTAACACAACTTTTGAAGTCCATTCTATTCAGGTTGTGATTATCCACCAAAAAGGGGCTTTCTTGGCATGGGCTGGGGAAGGGAAATGTCTTGGCACCTAAGGATGGATAATTGCAGCAGTAATTCCTTTTGCTGCTTCCAGACCTAGCTGTTTGATTCACCAAGCAGTGCCTCTGTCTGGAGCCCAGCAAAGCTCCCAGTTAGGGGAGATAATAGGGTTTTTTATTCTTCCCATCCCACAAATGAGCAGCTCTTCTGCATGTAGTGCTTAGCTGTGTTGTTTGTGCTTTGCACTAACCTGGCAGTTGAGGGAAAGCTCAACAATTGGCCAGAAGTTCAGAGTTGAGCACAGCAGCAGCACAGACTGCTGTGGAGTTTAGTCAGACCCAGGAGCTTAGAATAAAAATGGCAGGGCAAGAGCAGGTAATGCTGTGGGTGGGGTGTTCTGTACCATAGATATTTCATATCATTGGGAACATCACCCCCCCCAACCCCCAAACTGATAAACCCTTTAAAGTGCTAAGGTGGCTTGATGCAGGGGAATTGTCACAGCAAAACCACAGGCTGCCCTTGTGTAAGTGCCTTAAAATCCCGACGGGCTAATTCAGCCTCTTCAGCCATCCATCTGCACACACACATCTCACTCCGTCTCCCTGAGCTTAACGACTGAGCTGGGTGAAATTTTATAAACTGTGAGTTTTCAACAAAACGTTTGCCCAGAATTTGCTAAATATTTTATATAACAATGAAAAAAGGAGGGTTGTGGCTGTTACTGATGGGAAGTCTGTCGCGTTTCTGCTGAGCTGGATTTTCCTTGGCTTTCCTAATTGGGATAGTTGAGAGGTCAGTCTTTATGATCTGTAAGTAATCCCAGTTGCTGGGGTTTACAGGAGAAAAAGAAAATTTGTTGTCCCGTCCCTCCTGCTGCTCCTCCCACTCTTTCAGTGTCGAAGTAGCAGCGTCTTAAAGGAAATAAAAGCCCAATAAACCAGCCTAAACGCTGCTTTTTTTTGGTCAAATCCCCATTCTTAGCATAAGCAATGCTCAGCTGGAAGCCCAATAAAACCTTTGAAGCGGTAATTTGGGCCCATTCTTTTAAAGCCTTTTCCCATTTTAAATATTAGTATAAAAAGGGGATTTGAGGCATCGGTATCGCCAAAGCAAACATTTGACACACTGTTATATTAGACTTATATTATATAAAGCTCAGGCACGTGAACCCGAGCTGCTGCTGCTGCTGCTCTACGGCTCAGCACTTGTGTCTGCAATAGGGACAAAAGAAAATCCTCCTATTTAAGGCTCTGGAGGCTGTTAACTAATTTCTATCATCACAAAAGTGGTGACACTGACACACTGGTTTTTTGCTGTGCCACAGGCGTTTTTATATTTGGGTGGTGTCATGGAAACTAACTGGGCTGGAGGGTTCCTCTGGGTTCTGTTTCTGAACGGATACGGTGTGATACCAGATTTCAAGCCCAGGTCCTCTAAGTGTTTAACTTTATGGGCCAGAGAGCAAAGCTTAATCCCCATGTGCTGCTAGGACTCAACTGGATCTTGGAAACAGTGAGATGGATATAAAAATTCTCCTAGTAATAAACAAGTAGTTTTGTGTTTAACGAAGGCTACTTTTCAATATCTCTCTGTGTCTTTTTCTCCTTTTAAAGTGTTTTCTGCTGCCTCGGGGCAGGGGAGGTTCTCAGCACTTGGGCTCTGTCTCCCCTATGCAATTCCCTATTCCATGAAGTAAGTTAGAAACTTATCCCTGAGGTCTTTACTCCTTTGATGGGTTTGCTTTAACTTAGTAGTGACTGCTTTAACTTAGTAGTGACTGACTGGCACATCAGCCTGGCTTCTGTAGGCATCCAGTTAAAACCTATAACACGTAGGAGAGGAAAGGCAACATGCGGCTCCGATGCTCTGTATTCGTCATCCGACAAATACAACGCTGCTTGTGCTGGAAAGAAAAGTGAGTGGAACACAATAGGAGAAACCACAGAGCCTTGTCTGGAGTTCAGGGGTTTGTGCAGAGACAGGGCTGGGGCTGCTGGAGGGAATTAAGTATTTTCCCATGTACCAGTTTTAAAAGGGACAACCCTGGGACAGGACTATGTGTGAGCTAGGGCAGTCTGCTTGCCTTGCTTGGGGGCAAAGGAGTGGGCTTGGTTTAGTGTCTTCTCCCTATCACTGCTGACATCTGTGTGGTGGGTTCAGTCCTGCTGCACCAAACAAAAGTGTCTGGCAGGGAAATGCAGGCATTTACTCTCTGAATTGAGTTCATTGGTAGTTTCTAGGCTCCCTTGACTCTGCTGGTGCCTGAGCAGTACAAGTACTCATAATACAGTTCTGGCAGTGCAGAGTGAAGATGGACAAAGATCTAAATATGTTTGTTTCTGACAAAAACCCCACACAGGTAGCCAAGAACAGAAGATACTGTTTCATAGAAGAATATTTTTGTGTTTCTGACTCTTCAGACCAAAGAACATTTAAAATTAATGAGTTTATTAAGAGAGAGCAAAAAGTGCTGCTTGTCTGCTGCACGTGGCTCAGGCCAGGTTCTCCTGAGCAAAGCAGGACACATGAAGCAGGAGGTTCTGAGCACCAACAGAGGCACTGATTTCCTCAGGAATTAAAGAAAATGTAAAAAAGGGTACAAGTGAGATGTTGTTGAAAATAAAATCCCCTTTGCCCTTCATCTGCTTCCCCATCCTGTCTGCTGTGTATTTCCCACTGCCCATCTCCTTAGCAGGACACTCTTGCTGCAAGCACAGAGGGACCAAATGAAACCTGGATCCAGAGGTCTGCCACTGCTTTCCCTTTGCTCGTGGCATAAATCAAAAAGGGAAAAAAAATAATCTGTTCGCGGAGAGCTCCGGTTTGTTTATTTTTTTGCCAGCTGCAACATGCTACCCTCTTAGGGGATCACGTAAAACCAGGCAGGGCTTAGGCTGGAGTGACATGTCAAAGCCAAACCGTAGGCCTGGCCCCTCTCAATGAATTACAACCTTGTCAGGAACCTATTATATATAGACATAGATCCATGCATATATGTATTTTTTTTAAATTAAGGTAGGGTTTTATCAAATCAAATACCTGCACACTAAATTATATTCCTGGTGCCAGCCTGGCTCTCCCGCTCTCCCCCTGCTCTCTTTTCCTCGGCGTTGCGATACAGGGGGTTTTGTTCGGAGGAGCGAGGGGGCGAGCAGCGTTGGTGCTGCGGAGGAAGCGCCGTTTGACCTTGCCACATGTTTTGTTTTTCAATATTTACCACAACATGTCCCAGCACTGTTGCTTTAATGATAAAAATATTCCGAGCTGAAGCGTGAATGCCTGGGGTGGTGGGTAAAAGGAAGGAAGGTGAATCACTAATAGAGAACAGCCATCAAAGATGTTTACTCATCTGTTTTCTGAAACAAGTTTGTTTTGTTTATTAATAGGGCTCGAAGTGCCAAGGGGAAAGTTTAAGGTGAACTAAAAATGCCATATGTTCCTCTGGCATGGAGTCTCCTTTTGTACTTACTAAAATTAGTTGGGTGCTGGCTTTTCCCCTTTCTATCCACCTCGTCCCCCTGAGGAATAGATGTTGTTGTTGTTGTTGTTGTAGAGGAGGCTGGAACGCTCAGCAAATGAAAGTTGTAAAAGTTCACTGGAGGTCTGTGTAATCCATGGCCCAGCAGTCAACACGCAAAAGCTACTTCAAAATAGCACACACAGTAATTACGCAAAAACTAAACCGACAGGCTGTCAGCTCGTCCCCTTTTCCGTGGAGGAAAAGGGGAATAATTATTGTGAGCAAACATTATCTTTTACACCCTGTTCTGCATCCAGCCAGGAGATGCTTCTGCAGAAGTTCTGACCTGAGAGGGGAAGAAGTTACACACAGGACAACATCAGGAAAATTAAACTGATATGCAGCCAATTAAACTGATATACAGCAAATTAAACTGACATTAGGCATCCCTGTGCCTCAGTTTGATCATGTCATCTATCCTCAAGAAGGGGAAATCTGTACTTGGTTAACAAGACATGTGGCTAAGCACCGGCCTAACCCCCTTCCTTTGTGTGCTTCTGAGGTTTGGGTTTTATAGAATTCAGAGCACACTTTGGGGGGATTGAGGAGAAAAGTTTTGCTCAAGGGGACCTCCACAAACCGTGACCATTCCTGTTCAGAGAACATAATGTAAAACTCTTACTAATCCCATATCATGCATGTCAGGGCATTGAGCTTGTGAGCAGGCTGAAAGGGGCTCGTGCTTGTAGGATCAATTGCAGATTTAATACAGGGTGGTAGAATGTGCTAGTGCCTGAGCACACCGGCTCTGCATTAGCTTCAGTCCTTGGTTGGGCTGCCCTGTGCTCTAGTAGTTGTTTGTGATGCAGGATGAGAGGATGAAGGAAAGCTTAGGAGGAAGGACCATATTTCACAGACCATTGGTGTAAGTGCCTGTGCTGGTGGGCACATGGAGATGAGGAACAGTGAAGGAGCTCAGAGCAGAGCTGAGAGAGAGCTGATATTCTCTCTTCTAGCTCAGGAAGGGACGTTTGGATTTTCATTATTAAGAAGCTGCTAAGGAAATTTGTGACATTTCTTCATATTTTAGATTGGCAGTGATGGAATGAACTGAAGTTAAGAGCAGAGCTGTAAGGTGAGGAGAGACTAACAAAAATGTGTTAAGATACTCTGTGTGTAGCTGGAAGGAGAATCCATTTCAAACAGAAACAACAATGTGATAGAGATGTCAGAGGTGTAGAGGCCCATTTCTGATAGCTTGGACACTCAGCACTGAACCTCAGTCCCTTGCTCCAACCATGGTCTATGACCAACCCTGCTCTTGTGAGCATTGGTCTCAGCTAAGGCTAAAACCCAGACTAAGTCACAGTTCAGGCTTCTATCATCTGAAGAGGAATGGGTGAGATCAGAGTCGAGCACTGTTCCAGACAGGGATTTAATATGCTCAGGAATCTTAAGTCAACCAAATCTAGCAAGATCAGGATGTTTCTGCAGCTCTTGTCTGATAACTAGTTCATCAATTCAATGAAAGAGAAACATAGTCCTTAACATTCAAGGTCTTACTCAGCATTACTAGTTCATCAATTCAGTGAAAGAGAAACATAGTCCTTAACATTCAAGGTCTTACTCAGCCTCCCCAGTGTCCTTCCTGCTGAGGACCCAACTCCTCTGGTGCTTTACTGTGCCCAGTGCTCTGGAGTGGGACAAGGATCAATCACTCAGGAAATGGCTCAGAGAGAAGTCATTAAATGTGTGCAGTCCTTAATCGCATGGGACCCTTATTAAAGAAAGGTACAGGAGAACATCCAGGTGGCCAGCTTCTAGTTCTGATGCAGATGTTATGTTAATTTATGTACCTGATTATGCCGCTCCTGTGGACCCTCTCGGGTTTCTGAACAGTTTCCAAACTGCCCCCCTCCCTCGGTGTGGAATACTTGGTCGTTTGGTTCTGGTTTCGAAGCGGGGGCCTTCTAAGCCTCCAGTGAACGGCTGCCTATGCTTTCTGCAAGCCATGGGCTGAATCTGGCACGGGGGCTTTCTGGCTTGCTGAAGAAAAGTGTGTTTCTGAGGTGAAAAATTTGCCTTTTAAATTTCTATGTAGCTTATACCAAGATTATAATTCATATCCAGGGCTGAATACCAAATGACCCTGTTACTCATTTCCACAAATACTCTGAAAGGCGAAGTGAGTCAAGGGAAAATCCTGGCCTAGATCCAGTGCTGTTAGAACCCAAAATCAATGGCATTTATATGAAGCTTGGATCTGGCCTCCTCCATCTTCCATTTAAAGCTACAAGATTTAACAGAATATAAATATTGCATGATGCCCCAGAGCTGCACCCGCAAATCTGCTCCAAGATGCATCTTTCCCTATTGAACAAGGCAAATACTGTAAAGTCAAGTCTCTGTAACAAAGACCCGATCTCCTGGAAAAATCATTAAGTCTGTTCTTGAGGGTACGAGGTACTTGTGAAGACTACAACTTGGAGGATGATCTCTCCAGACATGAAAAAGAAGCTCCTCTCTGGCAGCAACCGAACAGTCTGCAGTGGTTATTTACATGATACCTCATCAGTAAAAGTTTTCATCAAACTTAGTCCTTCTGGTTCCACAGCCTCCTGTGTTATCCCAAGAAAGTTTTCCAGAACAAAGGAAGAGAGGCAAATAGGAACCTTTTCATAAGGGAGATAAGCTCATTGGAAAACACTCTGAAGATTTTTCAAGGATCTTGCAGTCGAACAAGATTTACTTTGACATCGACTGGGAACTATGGTTTGTTTCCACTCTGCTCAGTGCTGTGGACAGTCCTGTGGAAACAGAGGTTTTAATCGTGAAATAATAATCTTGCTCTGTAAGGCCAAGAGCTCTGCGTGTCCGTGCCAGGTCAGATGCTGATGGTGATTCTTGTTGAAATGCTGAGGAATGTGGTATGTCCTTGCAAAACCCCATCCCACCATCAGCGCTCTCCCGTGCCTGGAGCATTGACTAGTGACATTCCAAATCTTTGCACTTTGGTTGCCAATTGTTCGCTCACACGTGAATCCCGACGAGGTGATACAGCAAAACAGGGGCCGAGCATGTGTTTCACTCCCATTTTGGACTCGTTGCTCGCTGGGATTGAAATGTTGAGATAAAACATCTGGGTTTCAGCTGCGTCTCTGGGGATGCAGAGCTGCAGTCCCGTAGAACACATATTGTGTGTAATGCATGGCTGTTATTTCTACATTAGCACTGCCAGCGCCGGAGCTGGCTGTTAGCATGTCATTCTCCTGACACGTCATTAATAAACAGGTAATTTCATACCTGATTTCCACAGAGTGTCATGTTGAAAACCACCTGGGTTTCAGTTTTCATCAACATTTAAAATAGAAAAAGAAAAGAAGACGCAGACTGAAAAGTGGTGGCTACACGTGAGCTTGTTGAATAACGGATCAGTCTGGTTGCAAAGAGCAAACATGCTGGAGGGAGAAAAAGCAGAACTAGAAGCTATGGGGGGGGCACCACATACCCAGTTGTGAAGGAGGTTTCCCAGTATTAGCATCACAGTTTGGAACCTTTGACTAAAAATCAGGGATCTTGCCCAAAGCTTTGTTGCTTCAAGCCTTTAGCATATCTTGTCCCATGGACGTCTTGTCCCGTGTCCCAGCGACTGATTCCCCCTTGCAGTAGCGTGTGATGTGTTGTGATGACTTATGTTCCTTCTGGTTTTCCTGGCTTTGGCTGAGTAACTCCAGCTCCTTCCCTTTTCCTGTGTATCGTTTCCCAAAGCCTGACCTGTGCTCGCCAGTCCAAGCCGATCTGGAGATTGATCCTTTTCCAGAAGCTCTTACAGCAGTGTGTATTTGCCAGCAGGTGTCACCATACGAGAACAATAAGATCGAGCTCTGGCAGGCGACTGAGTCCTGCGGGAAACGCCGGCACGGTCTCTACCTTGCCTGCAGCTGAAACTCCTTTCTCCTATAATGATTTGTCACTTCATAGGAAAAGAAACATGTCCTGAAAGCAAGAGACCCCCAACCAAAGGAAAACACATCACGTTTGGCAAAGGAGCCTGGCACAGTTGTCAGGGACTTCATGAAGGGGTTGCTGGCTGGTGGCAGCAGGGTACTGGATGAGGATTCAGGGTGACACAGGCCATTGGGTCTAGATGTCCCATAAACGTAGATTTCTTGTTGGTCCAACAATACTGAGAGCACAGGCAGCTTTCTCCTGGTACAAGCTCTGTTTATAGGTACCTTCCTCTCTGTTTAACTTCCTCAGATCCAAGCGTTTGCGCTCAAGCTGAGGGACATACTCAGATTGGCCTTGAGCTGCAGTTCATTGCATCGATACCCGTGACACAAGTATCTCCTCCTTTTCTTGCTCTTCCTCTCTTCCTCATCCTTAGCTTGCTGGAGGATTTCTGAGTCAAATCACTTCTTGCCCCCACAGTTTGCACAGTGTGAACCAGTGGCCCTTCACTGCCTGCCAGAAGTGCCTTGGGCGCAAGCTGGTTCATCGTGATTTTTGTGTTCAGGGCAGTAACTCACGAGTGCACCTCTGCAGGGGGTTTTTTCAGGGTGGTTCTGGCTGCGTCGGTTGTTTTGTGCTAGCCTCAGTGGCTGCACTACAATCTGCCTTGTGTGAGCTGGAACGTGCTCTCGAAAGAAAATGTTTTCTGATTTTAGTTGTCTTGATTAAACCAGCAGCTGCTGCATAAATATTGGAAATAAAACCTAATTCACACTGAAGGATTAGTGTTTAGCTCTTTATCTAAATACACCCCGGTCTCCCCCGCATCCCCTCCCCAAAATAAAATAGCGTTGTTTGAAATTTCCAGGGAAGTTTGAGGCCTAAAGCATTGGGTGAGATGTAAATTTCTTAAAATATTTATCCATCCATAAGTGGCTACATATTTGACATTATTATAGGGTTTCTCAGTGTTCCATTTTATTAAAAAATATTTATTTGGTTTCTAAGATTACTGCTTCGCTGACCACAGAAAATTCAATTACCGAAAACTG
Organism: Rhinopomastus cyanomelas; assembly: GCA_013400115.1. Taxonomy (NCBI): domain Eukaryota; kingdom Metazoa; phylum Chordata; class Aves; order Bucerotiformes; family Rhinopomastidae; genus Rhinopomastus; species Rhinopomastus cyanomelas. Next base: position 238,471 of record VXBP01003041.1, on the reverse strand, counting down.
CAGCTATCAAATTGGTTGAAAATAAATAGCCTTTTATCCAAACCTGGCATGGGCTGGTTTGCTTTTAATACGTAGCCATAAAAAAAGAAGCTCTTTCCACAGAGAGCTTGGTTGGTTACAGAGCGAGAAGCCAAGGAATACTTTTGCATCATCAGGTTTTATTTAAAATAACCTAGGGAGCAGGTAGAAAATCAGTTGTGAGACTAATTAGCTGTTTGTTTTGCTCTTTTAACAAGTGATGGGAGATGTCTCAAGGTGTTTCATTTGTTACCATAAGCTAAGTCTTGTTTTCTGTTTGCGTGGGTGAGTAGATGTGCAGATAAAGCAAGAGGTGTCTCCTACCTGGGAGGTTGCAAATCACAGAAACTACTGCTGCAAGAGCTGGTTGAGGTCACCCAGTCAACAGGTTTATTAATTGTTTTTCACCTTCGGTGACACAGATTCCATCACATCTCGAGACAACTTGTTGCAGAGGTTTGTTTATTTATTCAAGTAGGCACTTGAATGCGGAGAAGGGCTTTGGCACCTTCTGTGAAGCACCTCCGTCTTTGGTAGATGCCTGGCTCATTCCTTCTGCCACAATCATCTAACAGAGGGGAAACAAGCAGGAGAGGAACATGTTTCAGAAGAATGGCTGTGATTCTCTGAATGTCATTTCCAGCTCTCCCCAAATGATCTGGGATAAGACTTCCCCTCCTTTAATTTGTTAAACAACCCTGTTGCTTTTTCAGTCTGTTCCCTTGCCTGTAAAGTCCCTTCTGCACCCTGTCTGAAGACACCGTGTCTTTCAGCTAAGGTCTGAAAGGCATCAAAGGCTGGAATGTGAAACATCTCTGTCCTGTCGTACGCCAGGAGCTCATCGTTAACAGGTTCTGTTAGCAGAGCGGCTGACAGGGAGTCCTGGCCTTGGAGGGATCAAGGATGCTTGCTGAGAGATGGCCCTGCGGAGGCTCAATGGGGAACAATGTGCTCCTGGCAGACGTTCTCAGGATGCACCAAAACACAGCAGTGGGATGAAAAGCTGTGAGATCAAAGCTCAGAGGAAAGGCAAGGGAGATAATGCAATGGGCACATGGTGTCTCCAAAAATGCAGCTTTGAAAGTGGAATGACTGTTCATTGCTTCAAGGTAACCTGCAAGAGAAGTTAAAGGGCCGTGGAGATTTTTCTAAGAGAAAGAGAAACACGTCAAGATTTTAAAATCTCAGGTTTTATTGTTTTGGAAGGACATCTGAATTCCCTAGAAGATCTGTGGGAAAAAAATTGTCAGCCACTGTGATGGGTAAAAATATTCCTGCGTCTCCCACTGGGCACATGGAGAGAATCACAGCTATAACCATTTCCTCGAAAACTGGAAGCACTTTATACTTCCTATTTACTGAGTTTTCCTCCTTCAAATGTGCACAGGAGGAGATTACCTGGAGCATTACCTGGAGATCTCAACCTGGGTCAAGATGGACAATCCAGACCTCTTCATGCTGAGCCCATTTCTTTTACCCACCCCTCAGTCTTTCCAGCTGCTAAATAGAGCCATTGCAAAGGGTTACATGCAAAGTAAAATTCAATAATGCTTGGAAAGGGCTTTGGGAAGATTTCTGTGAGGAAAGGACTCACTTAGGGTTGAAGAATAGCTGGCTGCTTTTCCATCGCTGTGGTTTTGCAGGTCTGTGCACACACGTCCCATTGTACACAAAAGCTGCTTATTTGAGTTCTTTTCAGCCGGTTGGTGAGTGGATTATATGACATCAAGTCGTCCAAAGAGATTGCTTCAGCCAAAATGGCAGGAGAGAAGAGAGGCTGAGAACCTACGCTTTAATCTCATTTCTGATGCCATTTCCCAATTGCATCAGGAGGCAAAATCGCCCTGAGCTTCAAGTCTGATTTTGCTGGAAGATAACACGCATGAGGGGCTGTGCTGCAGTTGACTTTCCAGGAGACGTCTCCCCAGCTCCCCTGGAGGAGACCCAGCTCCTGCTGTCTCCTGCAGACAGGACTTTCTGTATAGAAAGTCCTTTAGGTATCAGTAATGGATCCTGTGCTCCAGGCCAATAGAGCAGCAGCTCAGCCATCAGCTGTCAGCCCATAAAATCTGTGCTTACTTTTATTTTCCTTTTATTTTTTTCCCCCATTTTTCCATCCTTCGTAAAGTGATGAAACCTAATGCATTTGAGAGCTGCTCCGCAGAGTCCTTTAGCAAATGAAATTTAAAACGTGCTGCAGGTTTGGAGTCTCCTTCTCTGGCGACATTTAAAACCCGCCTGGATGTGTTCCTGTGCGACTTGGTCTAGGTGGTCCTGCTGTGGCAGGGGGATTGGACTAGATGATCTTTCGAGCTCCCTTCCAGTCCTTAATGTTCTGTGATACTGTGACTGCAGACAGTGGTGACCCCACTGCCTTTCTCTGGGGGCTGCTGTCTCGAAGTCTAAGCTGATTCATCTCACTCTGGTGTCCCATGAGAAGCCATAAAATGGAGCAGATCCTGCTGCAGTGAGGTAACCTGTCACTGCAGCAAAAACCTCCCTGCAAGGTTGTTTTATTGAAAGGACTCTTCTCTTTATGTATATTTTTAATATCTACTGCTAGTAACATTGCACTGCTCATTTAAAAACTTTGCCTTGAATAGAGAAGCTGCTTTGGGAGCTTTCTGAAAGTGAGTTAGCACTTAATGTTGCCAGGGTAGCAGGTACCCTTCAGGTTATGGTGTTCCTGGTGATGCCTGCCATCAGCACAGCGGCTATGTCCCCACTCGATAGTGTCCCTAAACTAAAGGCAAGTTTTTTAAAGCTCAATTCATATGAATATTTTTTTTCCTGTGGGTGTGAAATGATTTTGACACAGGCACAGCTCACACCAAGGAGCCTCCAGACTTGTGGCTTCACAGCAAAGAAGGGAAAACATATAGTTTGGGGTGGGGGCAGGAATTAGGAATAATTGAGAGCACCCATCTGTAGGGGATGCTGGGTTCAAATTGACGTGTGAAGAGACGCAGCTATCACACAGCACATGTTCCAGATCTATGGATCATCAGTTTTGACAGATCTTTTGCTCTACATAACCCATATTGGTTATTTTTTCGGATCAAAGACTCCCGAAGTTGTTCCAGCACAGAGTTGTCCTGGTGCAGAGTTGTCCCAGCACTGAGTTGTCCTGGTGCAGAGTTGTCCCAGCACTGAGTTGTCCTGGTGCAGAGTTGTCCCACTACTGGAAATGCAAGTAGATCGGTTTTCAGTTTAGGACACTTCTGGGTTGTTTTAACTCAGCAACTGCTGGTGGAGTGATTGAAAAGGCTTGATGGTTCATTTTGGGTCCATCAAGGGTGGAGAAAGGCAGAAGGCTCCACTTCTTTGCTGAGTAATTGTATGAGCCACCAGAAGGAACATCCCTAGCCCTGCAGCCTGGGGAGATTCTCTACCAGATTCAGTGAGTTCCTCGTCAGAGGAGCTGTGGGGGAGATAAAACAAACTGAGGACTTGGCGCTTGGGTGCTTTCAGAGGGGTCATCCCATCGATTGGCTCGGTGGTTCCTCGGATGATCCTGCACAGCACAGAACACCATGAGCGCTGAAGAACAAGTGCACCCACAGAGAAAAGAGATGTGAAGGGAATACAGACGGTGCCCAAACCACAGAGTGTACAGCTTGATCAGGCTCCAGACCTCAAACATCCCTAATTCAAGGGTTATCCAGATACAGGTTTTTAGGGTTTTTCTCATAATGGAAATTAGAGACTAACTCCAGCGTTCAGATACGGTTCGGATACTCCAAAAAGACCTTTGGAGCAGAGGTGTTAATTTTAATCCATTTTTAGAAAAGCATGAATATCACCACTGTAACTATTCTATTTTAATGCTTTAATTACTCGAGAGCAAACTGCTTTATACAATCCCCATTGCAGCCAAGCACTCTGGGAGCCAAATAATAATCTGGCAGGAGACAGGATGACTTTTTCTAAGAAATCAAGCAAAGGTTTGTGCCCATGAAATGCCAGAATTATGGTCCAGAGTCTGTTCTGTCCATCACTAGAAATTCCTGTAAGATTTCTCTTGAAGATCTGTATTTCAGGTACAAATTGGGGGGGGTTATTGCTGCTCTAACGTGAACGTGGATTACTTTAATTCCAAGTCACACTGTGCCCAGCCGAGTCACTTCACAGCGTCATTTTACAGACACAAGAACAGAGAAACTCGATTCTCCAGTTCCTTCTTACAGGATCGAGTCTGTTGTTCATTGATGATGGTGATGTTCCTTTATTTTACTGAATTCAGCAGTGGGGATGGATGTTTTTACAGCTTATGTTACTCCAACAGTGTTTGTCTGGTAGTGTGAAGCTGGGTACAAAACCCTTCACTGAATGGTTTCAGTGAATGGATAGATGAGAACAGAGAAAATAGCAACTAAGCCAAAATCATTTGTAGTGAACAGGCTTTTCACATGTCTGAGTTTGGCAGCATTCTCAGACTGCTGAAAAATTGTATCTTCATTTTCTTAGTTCAAAATATTCCTTTCCCAATTTTTCTCAAAAATTTTTCCATTTTATATTGAATTTCGTGAGACCTTCAGAAATTTTCCCTCAATAATATTAAATTAAATACACTTCTAATGTCAACAGATGGCACAATGAATAAATCAAAGGGTGCATAAGGATGGGTATTTGGATTGTGTTTTATCTTCTGCATTCTTTGTGATGTTAGCTGTGAATCATGGACCACAGCATGCCAAACTTTCAGGATAAATCAAGAGCTACATAGAACATGGCTTGCTCAGAGTTTCCAACTAATAGCAAGAAGGTTCTGAGTGTTCAGTGACACCGTAAGGGATCAGGAATCAGTGACTCTGAAAGTGCTCAGGCCAATAATTTCCAATATTTATCTGAACATAGAGCAGTTGCAAAGAATAAAGGAGTAAACAAAATCTTTGGCTTTGCAGTTTAAGAGGATTTTCCTAAGGTTTGGTGATTTTTGATAATTCTGAAATGTCTGAATGGGCCTCAGGTGGTTAGCAGATCGAGAGAGGTTCTCCTCCCACCCTACTCTGCCCTGGTGAGACCACATCTGGAATATTGTGCCCGGTTCTGGGCCCCTCCATTCCAGAACGAAACAGAACTGCTGGAGAGAGTGTAGCAGAGAGCTACAAAGATGATGAAGGGAGTAGAACACGTCCCTTATGAGGAAAGGCTGAGGGAGCTGGGTCTCTTGAGCTTGGAGAAAAGAAACGTGAGGGGTGACCTCATTCATGTTGATAACTATGTGAAGGGTGGGTGTCAGGAGGATGGAGCCAGGCTCTGCTCAGTGTCATCTAATGACAGGACAAGGGGCAATGGGTGTAAGATGGAACACAGAAGGTTCCACATAAATATGAGAAGGAACTTCTTCACAGCGAGGGTGACAGAGACCTGGGCTGGGCTGCCCAGGGGGGTTGTGGAGTCTCCTTCTCTGGAGACGTTTAAGACCCGCCTGGATATGTTCCTGTGCGACTTCGTGTAGGAGATCCTGCTGTGGTGGGGGGATTGGACTGGATTATCTTTCAAGGTTCCTTCCAATCCCTAATGTTCTGTGAGTCTGTGATTCAAGCGTTCTAGATGTCTCAGTCCAGACAATTCCCGTTTAGCTAAAACTCTGTATTAGAGTCTAGTCTTAATGCAGCCATTTCCACAGGAATTATACTGGAATTCCTTTTAAAAAATTGAATGCCAGGGTGTGAATTTAAGGTAGGCTGTTGCTTTCAAAAAGAGAAAATAAAGAAAAAGGAAACACAATAAAGGTAGGAATTTAAAAACAAATATTAGAAATAGCGATAGCAAAGTCCCTAGTCTATTCCTGTTACAGTGGAGACCAGTGTGCTCCAATATCTGATTCCAGAGTAGCTCACAGGCAGATTTTCAGGATTTTTCATGGAAATTTTCCAGCCTGGAAGTACATGGGGAGTATGTTCATACAGAAAGAGATGGAAAAGGAGTGATAAACTCCATCATAAATCTGTCAGTAGGAAAGACCCTTGGAATCAGCCTCCTTCTTAGCTTTCTCCAACTACTACATCTCATCTTTTAACAGCATAAATAGCAGAGTTTAAAACTAGATTTCTCAACTGAAAATGTTAAATTTGCTGGCATAAGATGCAGCTTTTGACATCAGAATATAGGACCGATCCCCTTGATTTACAGTCTTGACGTTCATATTCCCTTGAAGATTAAACCTTCATTAAGTTCCCCCTTTCTTTTTCCCCTTTATTTCCTGCCTTTTGCTCACATCACACTATAACTTTCATAAGCACTCTTGGTTTTTTTTTAGTGCTTTAATAAAAACAGCTTTGGTGAGGGTTTAAAGGCACTTCAGAGTCTCTGAAAAACCTTTTGGAAATTCACCCCTAAATCGGTAATTCAACCTTCCCTCCCTATCCCCTTGTCTCCCACCATACATCTTCATTAGGATGCATCTGCAGAAGGCAGTCTGCAATTTAAACAATTACATCAAGGGACTGATTTTCTTTTTCTCTCTCTTTTTCTCTGCACCATTGTTATGACTAGACAGAGGATCATACTGAGTACATTAGTCAGGCAGTGGCTCAGGACACCTACTGCTTGGAATGCCATTGCACTCTGAAAGGAAGGGGATAAAACCGTCTATCCTCCAGCCCTGAACCCCACTACACAGTAATATTTCTGCCACAAAAATACTTTGCTGTCAGCTCCAGCAAGGCAGCACTGGATAGCTGCGGTAGTTTGTTGTCAGAATGAAAAATGGTTCAGTGCAAAAGGTCTCATTGCTGGGATGCTAACAATCAAGGAACACTAAGTCAAGCATTTGACAAGGAACTTTGGTCTTGCTGTTAAATACCACTTAATATTGTCCTGCCCGATAATCCCTGCTGTTTAACAACTGTGCAATCATGGCTCGGCGATGGCATTATGGCTTTTCTGAGGGGAAAATCTCGGCCATATGTCAGGCATTTGCCTGCAAAGAAAAGATGTCTCGTAACATCCAAGGAAAATAGAGATGTTTCAAAAATAAGACAATTGCAAACACATTATAGTCTTGATTCATCTTTGGAGTTTGTGTCCAGAGCAGAGAGAGGAGCATTACAGATCCTGCTGAGGTTTAGTTGTAGGTGAGAAGCTGAGTGACACCCATCCTGGTGTCAGCTTGTACTAACTGCGTGCAACCTAGGAGTAAAGAAATGCATCTCTGCTTTTACTCAACCTAGCAGAAGTGCAGAGCTTTACTGTTGCCATCCTGGTGTCTCCAAGTTCTGCCTTAAAAAGCGCTCCCTCATGGTATGAGTTGTCAGTTCCAGTTAACGTTGGTAGCCTTCAGGCCATGACCTCTCATGTATTCAAACCTTAACTGGTCCTCCTCAGGTAAACCTTGGAGGTCAGTGTAATTTTTCTCACTGGCTTTCGATGAGCTCCTGAGTCAGCCAGCCGCGCAGAGTCCTTGCTCTGGTTTGATGTGCCTTTTGGAGGGCTGAATTCCTTGTGCCAGCCATGCCCTCTGCTTTCGTGGACGTCGTCCTGTTCAATTCTGAGCACACTGTTCTGTATCATGAACTGTATTAAGAGGAAAGTCTCCAGAAAGGTGACAGAAGGTGCTGCTGACAGAAGATGAATAGACTATTGACCTGAAAGTCAGTAGGACAGTTATTCATTTTGGTTTGGCTACAAAGCCAGGCTGAAGCCATTGATGGCCAAGGATAGTCACACTGGAGAAAAATCTTTTAAAAAGCCCCAGACCATAGAAGAATTAAATGGGCAAAACTAAACCCCTTGGCATTTGGTCATTACATCTGACAAGGAACAGATTAAAGCAAACAACTTAAAATAATGGCACAGAAAAACAGTGATAGTGGTTTTCAGGGAGAGAATTACTGGAAGGGCAGAAAGCCCAAGCAGTTAAGGAAGAGCTTCAAGGTATCCCCTGGGGAAAAAGACATGAAAGAAGTCAGCGTCTCCTTAGTGATGCTCCTGGGAGAGTTTCCTCCTGCTGAGGGAAGAGAACTGAATCCTAGTTGCTTGCTGCTTTTCCATCAGTGTGTTCTCAGGGTATTGTGCAGCATTTTGTTTACATGCAGGCCCAGATGAACTAAATAACCCAGGAAAGAGGGCGAAGAAATTCTGGAGGAGATGGCTGATGCCAAATATTTTTCTCTGCTTGATGTGTCAGCAGGGTTCTGGCAGGTGCCCTTAGAAAAATACAGCCACACATTGCTGAGCATTCAACACCCCCTTTGGGAGACACTGTTTCCTCAGGCTGCCCTTTAGGTTATGTTCAACACCTGAGGTGTTCAAAGCAAAATACTACAACTGTTTGATGGCACAGAAGGTACAAAGCTTTGTGTAGATGACATTTTGATCTGGGAAAACCAGGAGAGGAACTAGCCAGTGGTTCCTCACAACCCTGGAAAAAGCAGGAGGTAGGCGAAAAGCTAAACCAACAGTAGAAGTCAAGTCTGTGGAATGGAAATGACATAACCTGGGAGAGAAATGTGTGTAGCAAGGACAAGGTAGATTCCAACCAGGTTGAAGCTGTCTTGGCCCCAGTACATGAAGAAGGAGTCAAAGTTTTTTGAACTGTAGAGAAATCTGCGTCTAACCTGACCACCAAGGGGTGGGAGACTTCTGCCTGACCCTCCATCTCAGTGTGAAAAGTGGCACCATCCTGGGGGGAGAAGAAATGCACAGTTATGATCTGTGATCTCTTATCACCAGGTTGATATTACTTAAAATATTTTAAAGAGACAGAGTAGAAATACAGTTCCATCACAGAAGGCTGAATTTACATGTGCAGTTCCTGCCTTAGGAATTAGCAAATCCCTTGTCCAGGTCACTCAAGTGTAAATCTCAGGGTTTGACTGCCATGACTTGTTACAGAATAGATTTGCTTGGAATCTAGAAGCTGTCAGGGGGGTCTGTTTGGTTCTGTTTGCTTCTCAGCGTGTATCTGGGCAAACTAGTTTGGGAAAACTTTATTGGGGGAGAAAAAAAACCTCAAAGACCTTTTCAAATCTGGTAAATCCCAATCTGGAGTATGAGCTATTTTTAAAATCTGCAAAAAACTGAGCAAAATTAGTCTTGTATAATCCCTTCTGGCTCTGCAAGGTCACTCCCATGTGTGAATAAATCATGGGGAGATCTCTGTCATTATTATCTGGAATTATTCACCTCTCCTTCTAAATAAGTTGCCTCTTGTCATGATTTCACAGAATCACAGAACATTAGGGATTGGAAGGGTCCTCAAAAGATCATCTAGTCCAATCCCTCCACCCCCACCACAGCAGGATCCTCTAGATCAAGTTGCATAGGAACACGACCAGGTGGGTTTTAAAAGTCTCCAGAGAAGAAGACTCCACAACTCCCCTGGGCAGCCTGTTCTCAGCATGAAGAAGTTCCTTCTCATATTTATGTGGAACATCCTGTGTTCCATCTTACATCCATTACCCCTTGTCCTATCATTGGATGACAGTGAGCAGAGCCTGGCTCCATCCTCCTGATACCCACCCTTCACATATTTATCAACACTAATGAGGTTACCCCTTATTCTCCTTTCTTCCAAGCTAAAGAGTAACCACCCCCCTTCCGATCCACTCCAGGATGCCATTCGCCTTCTTGGCCACAAGGGCACACTGCTGGCTCCTGGCCATCCTGCTGTCCACCAGGACCCCCAGTTCCCTTTCTCCTACACTGCTCTCGAACAGGTCAGTCCCCAACCTCTACAGGTACCTGGGGTGGTTCTTGCTGGCTCCTGGCCATCCTGCTGTCCACCAGGACCCCCAGTTCCCTTTCTCCTACACTGCTCTCGAACAGGTCAGTCCCCAGCCTCTACAGGTACCTGGGGTGGTTCTTGCCCAGATGCAAGACTCTATACTGCCCTTGTTCATTAAATTTTTCATCATCCATTTCAGATACCCAAACCTGTGCTTGAAGAAGACATGTGCTTACGTCTCTATAAATGGAAAATTAGAGTTCTGCCTCAGTAAAACTACTTGTTCTCTTCATCTAAACTTTAACCAAAGCAGTCCTTGTGCTTTCACTAAATGAGAACAGCACCTACATTAAAAAAAGCAGGTTAAAATAGTTCTCCGCGGAATTTGTCATGCTAGAACATTAGATGTCTCTGTTCTGGGAACAGAGTGAGCTGTGAATCACTGATGATTTTGCCATAAAAATAAGTAAATCATAGAACGAATTTGAAAGACTGGAGGAACTGACAGAATTTGTGGTTTCACTGTTAATCTCTCTTGAAAGTTGCTTTTTTTCCCTCTCCGTTCTCTAAGTAGGTGAAAGAGTATCGTGTTTAGAGTGAAGGAAAGGCTAATCTTTATCGAACAGCTCTTCCCATGCAGTGTATTCATCATTTGCTCTAGAGTGGAGGATTTTGGTTGGTTGATTTCATCTTTACAGTGATGCAGTTCCAATCCATTGGCTCCACAGGAGCTGGATTCTGTTTCAAGTATCCTTAACTTCATAAGCAAGGCACCGCTTCCCTTGTTCAGCAGCCCCCAGGAGATGGATTTAAATGGGTCTATAAATTTATTACTGAAACTCTGCAAGGAAACGATAGTCTGCCAGCCTGAACAAACCAGCAGATTCTGTGTCAGATACGTCATATCTTGTCAAATGGCAAGTACGTGGCTACTAGGGTTGTGTTTCTCTTTGCTGTGGTTTCTATTTGCTGTGCTATTTCAATTGTTTGGAAGGATTATTCACCCTCTTTACACTCGAGATGAAATGGAAAAGAAACTTGTTCCGAGATTTCCAGTGCTAGAATTTGATTCTTTGCATTGGAAGCATCTAGGTCAAGTGACAAAAGGAGAGAACTGTCCCAGCTTCTCACTTGAAGAAGGGTTTCATCTAATGGTAGGACAAGGGGCGATGGGTATGAGCTGGAACATAGATGGTTCCACATAAATGTGAGAAGGAACTTCTTCACAGCGAGGGGAAGGGGCTGCCCAGGGTGGGTTGTGGAGTTGTCTTCTCTGGAGATGTTTAAAACCCACCTGGCTATGTTCCTGTGTGACTTGGTCAAAGTGGTCCTGCTGTGGCAGGGGGAATGGACTAGATGATCTTTTGAGGTCCCTTCCAATCCCTAATGTTCTGTGATTCTGTGATCTGGTTTGAGTACACTAGCACATCTGTCTGTGGGAAGAAGATGATGAGAGAAGTTTCTTTGTTTGAAACTGAAGGTAGAACGGAAAATACTCTGTATCAGCTGAATTTGGAACTGGCCAGTGCTTGATTCAGATGTGGAGGGGTTCTCACCCAGCCTCATTCTTCAAGTGAAGTTCCTTCATGTCTAGGACCTGAGTGATGGTTTGTCTGGGATGAGATGTCACAGCTTTAGCCCCTACAAGTATTTCTGGTAAATCAGACAGGGCTGCCTGTATTTTGTAGATCTGGATTCACCAGCTTTCCAATTACAGAGATGCTGAAAGGCAGTAGGACAAGCAATACCAGTGGCATTTCTGCTGCTTTTTTAACTAATGATTCCCTAAATAGTCACTTTCAAAGGACAGGGAAGCACAAAAAAGCTCCCCAAACAACAAAACTGAAAGCTCCAAAATTACCTATGTGCCTACAGCTTACCTCAAAATGCTAATCACTTAAGGAAACCTGTTATTAAAAAGGCACAGTGAGGTTCCAGGAAGGCATCAATAACCATTACCATTGTTACTGGTTCTGCCCTAGTATGGATGTTGTATTAGCAGAGGTTTTTTGATAGAGCATAGTTATAAGCCAGGTGAAATATCTCAATCTGGATTAAAAAATGAGGTTTCCAGCATCACTCTGGTGTTAAGCCAAAAGATTTGCCTCTTGGGTTATGGAGTCAAAGGTTCTTACAAGCTATTCTGGTTGTTTCCTTCTCATTTCTATCATTAGCTATGGAAAATGATGTTCCTTAAGGGTATCAGTCCAGTGGCCAGCCAGAAGGCAGTGGAACTTTGTCCTCAATTCTTCTTCATCAGCCTCCAATCTAATAGCACTTGCTCTTGAGGAATGCTTTGCAAAATTCCTGTGGTAGAAGCATGGGACTACAAAATAGTTAGTAAATCAGAGATCTGGGCTCCTACCCTTGGTTTTCTCATCTCCAACTATTCTATCTTCTAATTTTTCTCCAAAGAAACTGAAAAAATCCCTTATCATGTAACCTTCCATAAAAATTAATAAAATAAATATGAATTTCTAGGCTGTTCCAAATTCTTCTTTCTTTGCCTGGAAAGTTCACTCTGTTTCTTTAGCATCTGGCCAAGTGACTTATGAACAAACCGTTACTAAGAGTCAGTTTTTCAGCTGAAAGTGAAGTGAGTGGATCTTCCTCGAAAATGATAGGAAACCCCCAAAAGTTAGGTCCAATCACATTCACAGCAATGTGCTCGGAAAAGAACAGCTCTCTCCCATCTTCCTGCTCAAGTTATGACACTCAGAGTGTTACTCTAAACTTTATCAACTGAATATCAATTTTAGACCAGATATTTAGGACTGGATATGAATCAAAACACAGTGGCTTGGGCTCCATGCAGGGATGGGAGGTTGTTAGCAGGTTGAGTCACCCAAATCACTCTGCACCTTGGGGTTTTCCTTCACTTCACCAACAAATATAAACCTTATTATCCCAAGCTGCTTCCTGAACTGGCTCCTTTCCAGGGTTTTTCCTTGCCAAAATATTTGGCTGACTGTGGAGACGTTCTCCATATTTTAACTTCCTGAGCTGCAGTTAATGGGACCCACCTGGTCTGGTTTGGAGATGAGTCAGCAGAAGAGTCCAACGTGTTTAGAAAGAGGTCTTGAAAGCCATGTCTAATAGAGACTCAAACCCAAAGGAGACAGGAAGCCAGCATTTACGTCACTGAGGCTTAACATTGCATTGGCTGCAGTGCTGTGGTAGTAACTGCACTTCAGGAGTGTTTCTTGAGGTGTTATTGGAGTATTAGTCCATAAAAATAATATTTTAAATATCAGTTACGTTTGTGGTGGCAACAATCTGAGTGGGAAGTTTTGTGTTATCTTTCCTGCTTCACCTCCCGTGCAGAACTGAGCTCTGTGAGTGAAGACCCTGAGATCAGGCCTGTTTTTGCTGATCTTGGGGATTTGAGCTGTGATGGAAGTGTGGGTCATAATGCCATTGTGTTCTTACCACCCCAAATGAAACTCCTGCTGCTCACAGCAGTTCTTCAAAACTAGTTTTAACACCCATTTGGTGTCTTTCAGAGTCTATTCTAGGCTGAGGATAAGATAAGGCCCACCACCTGGCAGATGGCTCTTTCTGCAGTCAGAGCATCCATCCCCTTCCATCATTCTGTTCCACGGGTAACAAGGATATTCCCCTGTGGAGCTGTAGGAAAGGCACGTGGTCAGCATTTTTTTATCATGAGCAGATTGGCTTCACCTACAAATTTCTGATGAGGTGTCCAAATACATTTCTAAGTGCAGCCTACTGGTATGTGTACATCACAGTAGTCAGAGGATGCAGAGGATACATCTTCTCAGAAATCATCCCAGGAGTATCACAGTCGTGTCTCAAGAGAAAGAGGTTTAGCTCAAGAACTGACGGCAAATAGAGCTGAAAGTGAGGAGTAATTCCTGCCTTGCAGAATTGCCTCTGCCTCAACCTTCAGCTGAATTCAAAATCCTCAGCACAGAGTCCCTTTGCCAGGCTGGTGAGACCACATCTGGAATCTCGTGTCCTGTTCTGGGCCCCTCAGTTCCAGAAAGACACAGAGCTGCTGGAGAGAGTCCAGCGCAGAGCCACAGAGATGATGGAGTGGAGCATCTCCCTCATGAGGAAAGGCTGAGGGAGCTGGGTTACTTCAGCTTGGAAAAAAGGAGAATGAGGGGTGACAACACTCAGGGCACTGATAAATGTGGAAAGGGCAGGTGTCAGGAGGATAGAGCCAGGCTCTGCTCAGCGACAAGGGGCAATGAGTGTGAGCTGGAACATAGGAGGTTCCACATAAATATGAGAAGGAACTTCTTCCCCGTGAGGGTGACAGAGCACTGGAAGGGGCTGCCCAGGGGGGTTGTGGTGACACGTCTTGTGTGTCTTCTCTGGAGACATTTAAAACCTGCCTGGTCTTGTTCCTGTGTGAATGGACCTTGAGGATCCTGCTGTGGCAGGGGGATTGGACTGGATGATCTTTCAATGTCCCTAATGTTCTGTGATTCTGTTAAGAGAAGAGAGAGAGACGTGGCCTGGAAATTTACAGTGCATGAAGCTTATTGTGCTTGTGGATGTCACAGAATAAAAGCAAAACAAACCCAGCTTGCCTTTGTGAGCTGACATTGCAGCTGGGAATTAGTTTCTTTGTCTCCTCCCAGAGAATCCGATCTAACCCTTCTCAGTGCAGATCAGTCATTCTCCTAAGCAGCAGGATCCAAAGTGGCAATCTTTCATTCATGCTCCTTCCTTTCCTCTCTCTCTGGTAATTGAAAAGCTAAGGCTGAGCCAAGACTAGATGAAACTCTGCAAATGTATATTTGTGGTTTTCAGAGAATTCCCTACATCAGCGCTCAATGTTTGCAAGGGAGTAAAAAAAGAAAAGAACAGTAAGATGTTCCCTTGGAGGTAGTGATAGCTTCACCCTCAAGTGAACTTCCCTAGGAGGATGAATTAAAAACTGTATAAAGTGATTGATTGCCAGCATGAAGAAATTGCCTGTTGTGCTCTAAAGGCTGTTCCAAAGACAAGACTGTTCAGTAGGGAAAGGCAAACAACTGGCCAGGAGGACACGGGGATTCCCCACTGGGCAGACAAGTTCACCTGAGGGTGCTCTACCAGGGATCTCAAGTCCTGAATTCTCTGCATCCACCTCAAACAATTACCGGCTCCAGAGCTGTGCCTTTGAGATTGGTCATTCTGGAATCTCTGGATCAATTTTGTGCCTGGCAACAGGATAAAGAAATCCTACAGTGCATAAGGGGGACAGAGAGAATTCACATGCAAGAAGCAGCACCTGAGGAAAAGGAGGATTTGGAGATTCTCTATGAATTTACAGTAACTAAGAGACTTGTCTCATTACAGAAGAACTACACTAAGAGCGTAGAGTACCTGAGCTTTTGTCTCGTGGCTGACAGTGCAGTTAGCAAGATCCTAAACAGCAGCAGCACAAGTACCTGCTAACGATAGAAAGTCAGGGTAGAACACTACCCTCATTTTAGTATTTTTCACTGAATCTGTCGAATTAGCAAAGAACGTGGGTTAAATTTATAGAGATGTTTGTCCTGGAGGTCACTGGCCATGAATGGATTTGAGTTAGTAAATGTGTAATGAGGCTGATCTTCAGTTTTCTCCTAACTGGAGAATTTCTTTGGGCTTTTTAAGGTTTGTGCTGAAACAAAAGACACTTTTTTGACCTTAATTTCAAGCCAGCAACATTTTCATTTTCACCTGGGAGCATTACAAGTACCCAGCCCCAGCATGAATGTCGAAGCCAGCGTCGTGTACGTATTTCCAGACAAATCCTTGTTCCTAATTAAAATAAACAATGGATTCCTCAGAGCTATGAGATCTTCAATAAACCAGGGTTTAAAAAAAACAGCCAAGAAGAAAGAAAAAGAAAAAAAAAGTGAGAGAAGATAATAGTTTAATTAATAGAACCTGGCGCCTCTCCAAAGCACATCCTGCCAAAGTCTGTCAGTTGAAGTATGTGAGGTGGGGAAACTCAGGGTGGCTGGCAAGTGAAAAACATCTCTCATGATGAGTCTTGCAAGAAAATGCCACTCACGCTTCAGCGAACCACATCAGGGCTCTGGGCTCTGCTGCAGAGCAGCTTTACCTTCGCTTTACCTGCAGCGTACTTGTGTCCTCCTCATCCTTCGAATGGAGCAGCATTTGCAGTCAGCTGCACGGAGTGAGAAGTTGAAGGGTCAATTTAATCCCTTTCTGCTGTCCCACTGAAAGGGAGAGGGAAGCAAACTCGAGAGACCAGGTCAGGGCTGCCGAAGGGGTTGTGGTGAGCCAGCACTGCTGTCGCCGGTTAGGACATGTTGAGCACAAAAACAGGAAGAAGATGCGATTGCCAAGTGGCTCAAAGCAAAAGGTATCAGATCTACTTCCACCTTACTTAGGTATCAAGTGATGACTTCCAATAAAAATATTTTCCCTTTAGACCACTTTCCAGATTTCCAGAGGTGAGGACTGTGAATTGTGCCAGCAGCACCGGTACTACGTTCCCTTGGGAGAAGCAGACATGGGTCAAGAGCCAAAATACCCCAAACACTCCACTCCCCTCTCCCAACTTTCCCCTCTCTCCTTTGCTCTGTGTGGATCTAATTCTGTCTGTCATGTTTCACCACCCACCCTGGTGTAACTGTTGTTGCTTCAAGAGCCTTATAGTCAGAGACCTTGTCTGATAGAAAACCCTTCTTAATGCTGTCTCCACTGTCTACATCTGGAAGTCAAGCCAGCCCAGTGTGCTTTCAGCCCAGGTCAGGACTGAGCTGGGACCTCTGATTGCATTGCTCTGGTTTTCATTTTTGGCCAGCAATAGCCAGGTAATGCACTTGCATGACAGAGCCCAACATTTACACGGCGAAGGATCACAGTGCGAAATTTCAGCCAGGGAGAGGCTGTCACTCCCATCTCCCGCTCCAGGGCAACACTTGTATTTCCAGCACAGGTTGCAGACTGTAGACGTCTGACATACGGGTGGGACTGCCCCAGATGGTGGAAGTTTGAATCATACTGGAAACCAGAAGAGCCATATCTGCTCCTCCCTGCACTGAGCTCCAGTTTAGAGAAGCTGTGTGTGAAGAGGTACTTTGCTGGCCAGTAAATAAGGATGTGGCTTCTCATGCACCTCCTCACGTGCTAGGTTTTGTGGATGAGTCTCAGTGAAGGACAATAGGATGGAGGAATATTGTCAGGTTGGAGGAAGGGGTAGTGAAAACTAAATATCAGGTTGAGAAGAAAACGGAATGGATCAAATCCACCTTGGAACTCAATTGTTTCTATCCCACCTGCACCCCAAACTGGCATCCCAAGAGCTAGTGCTTCTCTGCTCGAGTGCTCAGGGTGCTCTGCAGGTATTGCAGTTCCTCAGGCACTGTGCATTGTCTCTGCCCAGACAGTCTCTTGCTTGCACTCAGCAGCCTGGTGCAGCAGTCACACATATATCTCATTGCACTTCACGATGTAAATATTGCCCTGCCCTATCAGCTGCTCTGGGAGAATGCCTGAGCCACAGGATGTCAAAGCACCAATGTGCTTCAAACATTGCAAGAGCCTCAACTTTCCTTCAGGACCCAAGGACTGGCCAGTTGGGTTGAATCCCATCCTAAGGGGCTTTTCTGCCCTTGGACATTATTTAAGTTGCTGATAGATCTCATGCCATGAGATCCAGCATTTGAGAGTTAGTTAAACATCAAAGCCTTCAGCACTGCAGCGTGGAGAGTCCTTCTGATCATCACTTCACAACCCCCAAGCTCCATTTCCAGCTCTGCTGCGAGCACACGCCATGAGGCTGAGCAAGGCACTTCGCTCCTCTGTCTCTGTGTGTTGTTTTTCAGCAGCAAAAAGGGAGATGGCTTAATTTCTAATGGACACAAGGAAAATTCTGTTGTCTTTAGATCACTGGTTTAATTCCAGCTAAGATCTCCAGACAGTGTCAATAATACTACCATTAGTAGTAACACACTGATAGTCAACCTATGGATTCATCAGCTTATGTAGCCAGCCCTCCTTCTTAATTAGATGGTTTACTTCAAAGCAAGTAGAAAAAAGAAATAAAAACCCACCCTGCTACAGCCTCAGTGCTAACAGGAGAGCCCAGACTCCTGTGTCTTGTAGTAAATGTGACATTTCAACTAATGTGTCTAAAAATAAAAGGGAAGTGGTGGAGAAAGTGTCTGTTACCTGCAAGTTCAGCCGCACCCTGGTGCATTCTTTGCCTGATGAGATCTTTTTGTGTCAGAGCCAAACTCCAGATTTCCACAAGCCAAAGTGTCAGTCAAAAATGGTAATTTCACCTCCACATTAATGCTCACCAACATTAATGTTTCATCTGCTGACAATGGAGCCGTGATAGGAGTTGGATCTTTTCCCTTGGAAGGAGTTTGAGGCAAAGAAGCACCAGGTTCCAGTTCTACCCGTAGAGATGAATTTAGTGACAGGTTATTGCTTCTGTTGCCTTGAACCACTTCGGCCACCCTGAGTGCCCAGTGGCAGGATCTGCCCCTGGCTGAAAAAATGAGAAGAATCTTTATTTACATGAGCTTTCAACTCCTGTGATGTGGTACCAGGTCCTACCTGCATGAGCCACCTCCCTGCTAAAGCCCATGCTAGGAGACAGTGTATTTTCTGGACTGGAATACAGCCTACCTGAAGTCAGGTGGTGCTGCCTGTGCCAGGACTACAAACCTCCACAGACACTCCAGTCATACCGGCAGCTCCTGGACCTTAAACTACATGAGGTTTTTTAGTCAAAGTGATTTCTACAGTGAGTTGAAAATGTCTGGAGGCAAGTTTTTCATTGTGATTCATCAAACCACAGCTTTTTGCAGGAAAATATCCATTTTGACAGAAGCTTCCCAGATCCAGGATAGCTCCTGGCTTCTAGCACTGAGAGACATCTCTAAACAGACAGTGGGGATATTTGAACTGGAATATCTGAGGTCCCAAGTGAGAGCTTTCACCACTGGCCTATTATATGTTCTTGGGTGGGTCTTTCTCTCTAAAAAATTTATCCCTAATGCAGAGCAAAGATGTTTTTGAAATCCCAACCTTTGTGGGATGGGAAAGCTGTCCAGGCATCGCTGGGTTTTATCCACCACTCCTTTTATTTTTCACTTTTTTTTTTCAGAAATATTTTATTCCGAAGCATCGCTTTTCTTGTTTCAGACATATTTTTAGCTAAAACCAAAAGCAGATGGAGGAGATTAGGTTTTCTGAGGGAAATAGTGAAATCATCAAATTTTGCTTAGAATGAAATTTATGGAAATGGCTACAAGAAGTGATAAGAATAAACCTTTCATTTGCAAAGCTGCAGAAGGAAAACTTTGCCTGTTTTTATTTTCCTAGAATTAAATCAATGTCTGCACCATTAGAATTTCACTCAGACACCTCAACTTGTTCTGGAACAGAACTTCTTCTCTCTGAAAAATAATTACAAAGCATTTTTCTTTACCACTTTTGGTGCACAAACCTGATTATCTGAAGCAGGGTGTGTAACTTAAAGTATTTAAAACTGACAATATTCAGTTCAAATTTTGGAACACACTTCTTTTAAAACCCTCAGTGTCTCAAAAAACAATCCAGAAGAACCTTTTAGTTCAAAGCTGATTTTTCTCTTGTGAGGTGATGCTGTAAGCCAGACAGACAGTGTTTACACTGATACTGAAGGAGTGAATCAAGTGACAGTTAACATGTTAGAGCCCTCAGCTAAAGATGTCAGATGGAAGAGGCTGAGGACAGATGTGTGTTTGGGCTAAATGTGAAAGCAGAACCAGTAAACCCATTCAGCTCGAGGTTTCTTCTGCAGCAAAATGGCTTCCAGGTCTTTTTCCTATGGGCAATGTGTGAAGCCGTATGGCATTTTGCAGGCTGGTTCTCCTAACTTTAACTTTGGGGCTGCCTATCATCCAAAACAGGTCAGGTTTTAACCAACTGAAGAGTTGTTCAGGTTGGTAACCAAGCCCTGAAGTTTATGGACTTGTACAGGATTGCACTCTTGATACTTTGAGAATCATAACGTGGGTGTTGAGGCCTTAGGTTGCCCTGTGCCTTATGGTGTCCCTCTGCAAGCTCCAGCAAGGGGCCCCTCAGCAACACTGGAAATCCCCACAGTCACGTAAAATGTGCTTTGCTGGCACACCAGGCACTGAGGTCATGGGGAATGTCTGACTAAAAGGGTTTTCTCTATCTCAAACTGGAAGAAACAGCAGGCAGTTTGATTGTTTTTCCTGACACCTGCCTCCCTGCATGGGTGGGTGCCCTGGCTCTCTGAATTTCCAGCCCCTCTTGCAATAGAACCAGTTACCTTCTCCTCTGCCTTCCAGGAGTCTTTACAACAGCAGGTCAAGAAGGTCCTTTGAGCTACCTAAGGTGATAATATTCTCCCTTCCTGAAGCTTCCCCAGTGTTTCAGTTAGTTACAGTAACCCAATTTTGTCTTTCAGGATAATATTTAAGTGCTTCTCTCCTTTCTGGATAAACACCTTCCAAAGAGTAGACCTTGAACCCTGGGAATCCAGATCCTGGGCTTGGCCAGCCCTGTGCGGTTGCCATGGCTGGGAAGGAAATGAAAACCCTGAAAACCTAAAGAAGAAGGAAAAAATAAGTTGGGGGAGAAAGAGAGTTGTCTTGATATTCCTCTTGATTTGCCATCTCTCGCAGCACACAAGGAGAGTAAACATCGAGTGCATACGGATCTTCCTGCTCAGGATGCCAACAGATGGCAATATTTTATCATCTTTGCACAGTCCTGTCCCTCTGCGCTGCAGGAAGGTTTATATTGACTTCTTTATTGTGGCACAGGGAGTTGATGAGGCTTGTGCTTGACTGGTCTTGGAAAGATCTCTCTACTGTGACAGTTTTATTCTTCATAGCTATCACAGCTCTATGTTCTACTGTATTTTTTATGTATCTTGAGTAGCACTGATGTAACTATATAGAGAGATCCTTTTGAGGGTTTTATAGAAGCAATTCACAAAAGCAGTTGCCTGGTTGCCTCTCATGTGGTTGTGCTGACGATGTCTAAATAACACCAGCACCTCCCCTTAGCAGAGCACAGACTCCATGCAAAGTCAATGCTCAGAATTTCCTGACCCATTGACATGCTAGCAGGCAGTGAGAGCTTAAGGCAGTAAAACTCACTCAAGGAACCACCAGACAACTTCTGGAACGAACAAGTTGTCCAACTCAGATGCATCATGACATGTCTGACTTTGTTCCTGACAGCCTTTCTCCATCAGAGATGAGTTGATGGACACAGCAATAGCATCCTGCACCCTCTTCCCTGTATTGTAACAGCCAGGTTGTTTAGTGTCATCTTGTGCAAGATTTCAGCTAGCTGGTGGGTTTTACTGCCTGAAGCTCTCACTGCCTGCTTGCGTCTCAATATCAGAAGGAACTTCTTCCCAGTGAGGGTGACAGCGCACTAGAACAGGCTGCCCAGGGAGGTTGTGGAGTCTCCTTCTCTGGAGATGTTTAAAACCCGCCTGGATATGTTCCTGTATGTCTTGATCTAGGTGATCCTGCTGTGTCAGGGGGATTGGACTAGATGATCATTTGAGGTCCCTTCCAGTCCCTAATTATTCTATGGTTCTGTGATACTGTGTTCCTGGCCTCCTATCCAGGAAGTAAGAAGCAAAATGTCTTTGTGCAATTTCAGGTAGTGTAGAACATGCCAGCGCCCTTTCAACCCCTGTGGCTGGCTCAGAGCTGAGTTAGTGACAGCAAACAGTCCCAGGAGATGCAGCACAGGAGGGCTGCCATTTCAGATGGGTTTCCAGCTGAACATGCCAGCTTCATCTGAAATGAACCTCCTTGGTCCCTGTTGGTCACTTTTTCCTAGTTGTTATGAGGAAACATTTGGCAGGGAAAGGAAAACAGATGGTCCTTAACATATTGTCCTGTTTACTTTTTGTCTGTTCACTTTGTGAAGTAAATTGATCCTTTCTCCCGTGTCTTTGGGCTAGGAATCCACATGTCTTTACAGAAGTATAGGATCTTTACAATGAACATGCCACTTCCCCTCCAATTAGTCCAACAATAGTTGATGCAGGTATAAACCATTCCTTACATCCTCTGACAATCCACTTCAGCTTTGACCTCTGCAACGGAGGCAGGACTCCAGCAGCAAATCCACAGGCAATAAAAATGAGACCACCAGAAAACCAACCACCATTTATTTCTTTTTAAAAGTGTTTCTTTCTTTCTTTCCCTCAGCAGACCTTCCCCGTGTTGAAAGGGATCCCCTGGTCGCAAGTCAGCAGGCGAGGCTGTCGAAAGCTTTGACAGTCACTCAAGTGGAACATTACAACACATGGTAGCAGCACACACAAATGGAGAGTCCCTTCACTACATGGACCTCCCTCCAAGACCAACCTCAGATCATTCTTCTTCCAAGCCCCCCTCCAGTTGTTCAGATCCCCTACTTCCACCAGTCCCGACACTGCCTGGGTCCCCAGGTTGCCCTTTTCCACAGGTATTGCTAAAGCAAATAGCACACAGTATTTACTAGGTGCAACACTTTAAATCATATTAATCTGGCCAATAAACTATTTATGGCCAATAAAAATTCCACAGTGGCGTAGCTGATTCGTAAGGAGGATGGACGGCGGCGGACTCACACCCTGCCCCAGCCAGACTGTCAGAAGTCCTGGGAGAAATGGGGGAGCAGCAAGAGGAAGTGGCACTAGAAAGCTGAAATGGCCCATGTGCACGGGATGGCAGGGGAGGGGGCAGATTACAGCACGATGGTGCTTATCTGGTTATAAGTTTTGACTTGTGAGCAAAAGAACAGAGATGCATAAATCATTGTGGTGATAGGGTGGCACAAAAAGCGTCGAACAAACCCAAACCAGACCTGTGCTGATGACTAACTAAATGCTTCACTGATTAGGGGACTGCAAATATCCCTATGTGGACTGGACTATGCATTCCCACAAATTTTGTTGGGAAGGAAATGAACCTTCCAGCCCTGAAAGAATCACAAAGATTTAGAGATCAGTATGAAACCTAAGAGCAGGTGAGAATAAGTCTGTGCACTTAGTGGGGAAAGTTTGGGGAAGGGTTTTGCACCTTTCTTTTGAAGCTCTAGTTCTTGCCGTCACTGGAGAGCTGGTGCTGAGAAAGCTTTGGGAGTTCTGCTTTACCTCCAAAGCCTGTTACCATGAAACCACAGTCTCAGCTGCTGCCAAAGTCATTAAAAGTTTGTATCACTCTATATGGCTGATCTAAGGAATGAGAACTATTGACTGCAATAATGAGGGAATTTTTAAAACATCAGGTGAGCTTCCAGGTTCTTACTTGAGCAGTGAGACGGCCAAGTACTGCGCTGCTCTAAGAGAGCTGTGTTCATCACGCATTATGTAATTTTTAATCAAAATTCATTCACCTATAAATCTCATAAACATTATTAAGACCTGTAGAAACTGCTAAATCCTCAGCATGTTGCCAAGAGACTTCTGGGGTCTGTTCTTACTGTATTTTCTGGAGAACACATCAACCGCCCAGTGAGCACTCCTGGTGGGAGGAGGTAGATGAGTTGTAAATAACATTACTCATACGAGGAAAAGAGAGGACTGAGGTGACATTGTAAAACTATAAAGCATGAAAATGCATCACGTAAGCTTCTCAAACTATGACCTTGACCACATGGCTGACCAAATCTCAACATCTCCCATGCAGACTTCATTTTAGCAGCCCTTCTCCTTGGATGACATAGGGAGCTCCAGGCAGGATTTCTTTCTTTTTGTTGGTGCTGCAGACCTCCTACGGTGTCCAGGATGGTTCTTTATCTGTGTATCTGCTAGTGACTGTCCTGGAGAATGGCAACAAGCCAGGTTAAAGACTAATCTGGG
The DNA here is from genome assembly GCA_013400115.1 of Rhinopomastus cyanomelas. Classification (NCBI taxonomy): domain Eukaryota; kingdom Metazoa; phylum Chordata; class Aves; order Bucerotiformes; family Rhinopomastidae; genus Rhinopomastus; species Rhinopomastus cyanomelas. The sequence goes on along the minus strand of VXBP01003041.1, from coordinate 214,967 downwards.
TGAGATTCTTACCCTCTCAGCCCTAGCATGCCCATGCTTTTGATTTTTTGACAGATGTCACTACTGAATTTCTTGTGGCTATTGTAAGTGTCTGTCTCAGGCCTAAAGGGTACCTGAGTAGCCTATTGGTTTGAGGACCTCAAGCAGGTTATAGATGGGTCTGATCTTCCTTTTTTTGTTGTAATCAAAGAAAAAGAATGAGACAGATCCAATGAAAAGTGACCTCCCTTTATACATTAGCTCACTAGAGTAGCTGGGAGGACAGTCAGGATCCCTAATTGCCTGGGTTCATTGGCATCAGGGAGCCTGGTGAGTCAGTGAGTGTTTCTTAGACGTTTTGGAGACGGCTAGAGCTCTGGTAATACTGACAGGTATCTGTGCTGCCACTTCCCAGAGAGGTGGATAGGCACTTGCTATTTTTAGGTGGAACACTGGGGAAGAGGAGAAGGTAAGAGACATGAACTCATGGAACAGTTTATGAATTGTCTCTGACATTACGTTGCCTAGTCAAATCTGTTTCTTAATCCACACTGGTTTTTGCCAGCATCTTTCCATGTTGCCACCCAACTGGCCATTCTCCCTCTTTAGAGGTTAATGAGTTCGTGTTAGCGAATGCCATTCTGCAACAATGACAGCAGCAATGGGAGGAGAGAGGCACTCGCTGCAAATACAAATATATGAGGTTTTTTGTTTGCTTGCTTCTGGTTTTTTTCCATGCCAAATCTTAGGTGACTTTCCATTTGACATCTTGTGCAGCTCTGAAGGGAGATTGCTCCAGCAGAAATTGTGCCTGTAACACCACCACCCTTTAGAACAACAAACCCATCAGGACATGTAACTCTAACAGACTGACATGGCATGACATAAAGATGAACAAGGGCAACACCCAAAGCCAGCAAAGGCAGGCTATGAACTGGGGCTTCTCATGATCCATAGTTCTGGTCTCTTAGTTGGATGAGTTGCATCACTTTATGTCAGCTCTTGGGAAGCCTCAAACTCTCACACCCCTCTATCATACAGAGCATCTCAAACTGCAGGAAACCCACCCGGTGTGGTGGGTGAGATGAAAGTGGTGCAGAGCACACTCCACCAGAATGGTGTGGCCAGGTCTTGTTCCTGCTCACAAGAAGAAAGGAAGCCTGTGGCAAAGAGATGATTCTTCCATTCCTTTCTGAAAGAACTGGGATTTGTTGTGGTCATTCTTCATTACCTTGAGGTTTTGTGGTTGCCTGACACCTTGTCGGACCTGGTCTACTCTAAAATAGAGACTTCTTTACTGTCACCTTAGGCAGCTGGCTCTGAGCCTGGTGAGGCTGTACTTCTGGTTCATGTCTTCCCTGCACTCCCATGGAGAACTCCCAGCTCATGGGAAGGTGAAGGAACAACCCTGCCACAAACATGAGCTCCTGCAGGAGGTGGTGTGTGGATGTGTGAGTGTGTCCATGCACACATCAACATCTGCATCTAGACTGTCACTTTGTTAATCCTTTCATACACAGGGACAGGACCCCGCACTTCAAATCAGTGTGTTCTTGCATTGTATGATGTGATGGAAATTAACACCTTCATATATGGATGTGAAAAACAGCCCCAATTAGACTTTTTTTCTTTTACTGTGTTTCCTGCCCCTTATGACTAAGTGTGGGTAATTATCTTGGCTCACTTTTTCCACTCCACCCATGGTTTAGAGAAAACCTGTTGCAATTTTTCTTGATATTTTGCTTTTTTTTTTCTCCTTCACTTTTTTTTGTTGGTACTTTTGTTAATTAAAAGGTTTGCAAATTGGTTTGTGTGATAATTAGTTTTATTCTGGTTTAGCAACATAAAAGTTGAGATTTTTCTCCTTCAAAGAAGAAAAATAATTGTCCAAAGTAATTTTTTTCCTCTTTTTCACAATAATTTACCATTAAAAATTACTTTTCCAAAAACTTATCAAGAACATCTTCACAGAAAAAGGCTCAGACCAAACAATCACAGAAAACTCTGCTGTTCACTTCTGAAAAACCTCTTTTCTTGCCATTTATTTTGTTTCAGTTTGGTCTTAATTCTGCAGCTTTCTGGACCTTGTAAGGTTTGTTTTGATTGAAACATAAGGCCACCTCTACAAATCTACATCATTTTCCCAGAACTGCTTGGCTAGAGGGAAAAAAGTCTCTCAGCAGAGATTTTCCATGTCCCCATTTTATAATGCACCCTGACGACTGTCTGTGCGACTCCTTCGTGCTTGGGCACAACTGTCCTCTGAAGAAAACTGGCAAGGGATACAAAGAAAACGAACGGTTCTCTGTCTGGGCCACCAGGTCAGTGTTTTCCTCAGTCTTCCCCCATGCTGCCTGAGGACATGGTGCTCTTCAGTACTTCAGAGAACCTTGGTTTCCCTGGGCTCTCTGCAGCACAGGCAGCCACATCCTGTGAGGAGACCTTCCAAAGCACCCAGTTGTGGGCCTCCACCCAGCCAAGATGATCAAACTGGCTACCATTGCAGCTGAATGGTAGTGCAGAAGAGTGACCATTGACTGCATTTGGAGACAGGGACCTGCATTTTTAAGGTTATTCTCCCTGAACCTTCATACAGAGGGGTTCTGCCTTGTTAGGAGACAAACTCCAAGCTTCATTCCCATTGAATTTATTTGACTGTTCTTTCTCCTTTCCACAGTGGCATCATCTTGCAAAGCATTGCTGTGATCTTTGCCCTTCCTCTTCCCAAACAGGCCCATTACTAGGATAACTAGGGAGGACAGTCACTAGACTGGAGCTTCTTAAACACAGAGCTGGTATCGGAAGATTAACTCAGTCCAACCAGGGGCAAGGTTTGGCCATCACAGCAAGTGTTTTGAAACAGAGGAAGCGTCATCCCCACATACCTCCTCAGTCAGAAAAACATGTCCCTGGCACGCTTCCTTCCTTGCTGCCTCAATCCTTTTTTTTTGCTTTGTTTTCACCCATGAAAATGGTCATCAGCTCCCAGGAGGCAGCTTGGTCACAAAGCCAAAGCTCTTTCAATTGATTTCAATGCCATTTTCTTGTGTGGAGATGCAGACCTTCGGAGGAGACATTTTCCCACCTCTTAGTGGAAATCAGGCAGAATGCAGCAGTAAATGATCAGATAATACCCTTCATTCATGTAACATTTCACACATAAATAGCAAAAAACATAAACGTTGACTTCCATGGATCAAGTGAAACGGGTCTCCCAGGCGTTTTCGCCTGACCTCTGAAACATCCATCCCTTTATTTTTTTCTTTAATAAGTGTATTCTAACTTCTTAAAGGATTTACTGTTTCGGTCTGAATTGAAGCTCAGTCTCTTCCACTCAATGGCTAAACAGTTCCCAGTTTGGCTTCTAGAAGACTCAGAGTATTTACATATTTTCCAGAGAGTGACACTGGTGTTAAATGGAAATGGATTGTTCCAGAAAGGTTTTGTACAGGGGATAGGAGACCCCTAATGCTTCGGTTCTAAGATATAATGTACTCTGTGTTGCATAGATCTGGATAAACCCAAGTCCTTTTACTTATTCCTTTATCTTAGTGAAAAGATGGTTGCCACACGCAGCATGAGGGCAGGGGACCAAGAGGACTTGGAAGCCTCTTGAAATGTTGCAGAGGGGTCTGTCCTGAGTAGAAAGAGAGTGGCTGGAAGAGATGGTGCACAGAGATGACATTTTTGACAAGAGTATTGTTCCTCCTGCAGCATTTCCAGGAGGAACGGTCTTAAGCTGTTCTGCAATTCATTATCAGGCAGAAGTTGTAGCAAAACAATGAGGAAAAATATTGTGTCCCAAACAGAACTTGGGACACAAGGATTTTTCATGTGCAAATAATAAGTAACTGAAGAGGAAATCTAATGTTTACCTTCCTTCTGGTTATAACTGTGTATGGTCCTCCAAAGCATTTCCCTCTCCATGTCTTTCTTTGGTGACCTTGCTTAATTAAAAATCAGAGCATGCAAATCTGTTATGGGATTAGTCACAAAGAAGGAGGCAGTCAGTAGAGTTTTGAGCTGGGACTCAGGAGGGTTCTGTTCTTCACCACAGCTTTGCTACTTGGGTGGAGAGAACCAGTAGGAAGTCCTCAGCACTTCACAGGATCCGACCCTAATATCCGCAGGCTACGGTGCCTGAGTAAGCTTGTGGGTTTTCCTGAATTACGTTTGGCTGTCAGCTTTTCTGCTGCAGTCAGCAGGGACTTGTTTTGTCTTGCCTTCCGCCAAAATAATTCCCACAGACTGAGCAACCAGAAAGGTTCAGGTACAGGTTACAGACTTCCAGTCATCCAGAAAATTGACAATCGCAACAGGAGATGGGTTTGACTGTGTCTCTTGTAAAATATTTTCCCTCATGCATGAGAAGTTGGGGCAGACATCTTCAAGAAGAAAATATCAGATCCTTTTGTTCTGGCACTTCCCCTTGCTTTGTCAGAGGGATCTGAGGGATCTGACAGATCTGAGGGCAATTTCATCGCCGAGGTGTTCGGTGCTGCACATGCCAGATACACACCAGAGCATCTGCCCTGTTGGGAGTGAGCTGCTGGGTTGTGTGGGGAGCAAGGAGATGTTGATAGGGAAAGGAGAGGCTTAGGGATGAGAGGACAGTGCAAATAGGATAGAGGCTAGTTCTGATGTTCACAGGCAAACCCCTGATTTTTCCATCCCAAATTTTCTTTTAACACTTCTGCCAGTTCTGAAAGCAAAAGATTCCTGGTGGCCATTCCTTGGAGAGAAATAATAACATTGAGGAAAAGCTGACCCTAGGCTGGAATTTGATCCCTTAAAAGAGCAGTGCTGGCATTTGTCATGTAGAACTGAAGGGCTGTTCTGATTTAGGTTCTACCTCATCCAAGGGCTAAAGGAAGGAGTCACCATCATTGTTCATTATCATTCATGGCAGTGAAAAGGGGCCCTTCTGGAATAGAAATGTCACCTTTGGAGTCCAGCCCTGATGGTACTACCCCAGTCCTATTAAAAAAATCATCTTCTAGGCTCTGTCACTCTGTGGTTAAGTGTTTCCTTCCCCTTTGCCTGCCCCAAGCTTCTCAGCAATGCAGGAAAAGACACTGATCATCGTGAGATACAGCAGTGAATGCCAGACCTCTACCTCATCCTGCGGCGTTACTGAGGATTTTCATGATGCCATGAGGCTACGTCTTACCCTGCACAGATTCTGGGAACCAGGTTCAGCAAAGAACAGCTTGAAGCACGAGTTACGCCATAAATAATTGTTCAAGCTTTAGCGCTTTGTTGAATCAGGATGTGAAAAGTCAGCTGACAGAGAATCCAAACCGGCTCTGAAACAAAGGTCTGTTGAGTGAGGTTCATTCACGAAGAGCAAACACACTTCTTCTCGAGAGTAGACTACGGTTATTCTGGTGCTGATTTTTGTCTAAAATGTCAAAGTGATGAGGACCAATATAACAAATACTGCCCAAACCACAGTGGTGGGGTTTTCAAGCCTTTAAATACAGAATCACCACTACCAATTCCAGTTTACTGATGTGAACAGACTCTGTGAAGGAATGTGACAGTAGCCAGTTCTCGATATTCAGTTGCTCTTGATAAAACTTCAAATCAAATAGGGAACAGTTAATATTTGTGTTTCTTAAATGGTTAATAATATTCTTTAAATCTTAATTTCTTACCTAATCCTAAAGTGTCTTTGTCCGAGGACATGCAGTTTTGGAGTCCTTGCTGATACCTCTTGATCACTGTAAATAGTTGGGTTTTTTCACTTTGAGTATCAGGATGACTATTCATAGAATCATAGAATCATTAGGGATTGGAAGGCACCTCGAAAGATCATCTAGCCAATCCCCCTGCCACAGCAGGATTGGTTGTTCTGTGTCCACCTTGGCACCCTTGAGCAAAACACTGCTCTTCCCTCGGCTCAGAGGAATCCTCTGTCTCCAAAGTGTGAGTATCTTCACTGATGACCTTAGTTAAGGGCTTCCAAAGTTCCTTGTGCTTCCCTCTCTGCAAAGCAGTGACTGTGAGTAGGATTGCTGTGCAAGGAGCTTTAGAAAGAAGAACCTTTAAACCAATACTGTAGCTGTACTATGGGGGGCCTGAAATTTCCAGTGCAACTTTCTACTGGGATACTGGAAACATTCAGTGCAACACTGAGGTAAAGAGGAGTTTTAACCCTTCTCTTCCTACTTGGAAACAGTGAGTGTTTCTGCCTCTGTTTCCAGTCAGCACCACAAGTCCAACACGAAAAATCATCCCCGCATCTTTCACTTAGGAGCCAAAGACTGTCCTTGCCAAGAGCAGAGCGTGCCAATTAGCACTTTTTATGACACAGTGTTTTATAAGCACCAGGCCTCACCACACCACCGTGAAATCCTGATCTGCCCTTCAAAATATCTCTGGCACAGGCTACCGTTTCCCCCAGCCCTCCCGAGCTGACCAGAGACGTCCTGGGTGAAGGACACTGCAGCTGCATTGCTGCAGTCGAATTAAAACGTCCTCTGGCCAACACAGCTGCTTGTACCAGGGGAGTGCTACATGAGACCAACACTGTGATGCTCATATGACGGTTTTCCTGTGGAGAGGTTGCTGGCTGGGGACTGCACTGGGCTGTCTTCATTCCTCAGGCCAGCAAGAGTAGTTTAGACCAAGAAATCAGCTTGGCTTAGATGTTGGGAAATAGCAAAGCATGCCAAAGGGCTACAGCCTTCATCCCAAAGCTTTCTCCTATCTTTCCAGTGTCTTACTGGGGCCTAATAAAATTTGACAGCTCTTGTCCAAAGCCATCAGAGCAAAGCTGTGCAACAACTGCAGCAAGGCTGCAGAATTTTAACCAAGATTTCACTCAATCACTCTGCTATAAAACAGCTTCTTTTTTTTTTTTTTTCAACACCTTTTCTATCTTTCCTTTTCAGAATGTGAAATGAAAGCACTTCTAGACAGCAGAACCTATGATGCCAAGGTTTGGAGATTTATTTTTACTGCTCTTCTCAACCCAGAACTCTCTTTTCTCACTGCCTCCTACTCCATTTCTTTCTATTTATTCCTTATGTACACTCTAGCTAACAAGAGATAAAATGAGCATCTCTAGTGATAAGTTATCCACAAAAAGCACCACTGAACATGTGCTCTTCACTTCCACTTCCAATCTGATTGTTTAACCGGAGGAGAGGCTTTATCTCCCTGTCTGATCAGCATATGATGCTGTAAGGTAGCAAATGGGGCTCTTTTTCACTCCCTCTCCTGTTCAGACCTGCTGCTTTTTGCTGTGCAACGTGTAATGACTGTCAAGAGAAAATATTTTTCAGGGAAGAGAGTACTTAACCCCAACAATTGTTGTTGATGATGTGAAGGCTCAGAAAGGGATTTGCCTTCTGATGTGTTGCTGCTCCATAGGTGGCCAAGTAAAAGCTCAGTTTGCTGTCAGGCAAAGGACCAAAAGCTGAGCTCTTGATAAGAGGGAAAGCCAAGTGCTGCTCCTCCTTTGGAAGCCCTGACGTGTTCTTGCTTCATGATGCACATGGCGTAAGAAAGACAACTCATATAATGACTAGAGAACTTGTTCCAAAAGGTCAGGACACTTCCAGATGCCATGCACCAAAGCTGGCGTCACCCAGAGGGTCTTCACAGAACATTAGGGATTGGAAGGGACCTCAAAAGATCATCCATTCCAATCCACCTTCCGGAGCAGGATCACCTAGACCAAGTCACACAGAAACATATCCAGCTGGGTTTTAAATGTCTCCAGAGAAGGGGAATCCACAACCCCCCTGGGCTCAATCCCAGAGGAAGGCCAGTCTCCTGAAGAGTCCTTGTGTGTTCCCCTTTTGCAATTTTTACTGGCTGGAGCATTCTGCAGTTGCTCAGGTCCCTGTTGAGCAATGAGGACCACATCAGACAGAAAAGGTTTGGGTTATGGTGCCAGGGGACACAATGACAAATCAGGACCGTTGTTATGACAAATCACTAAAAATCAGGTTTCCCTCCATCTGACCAAGATGTCTGGCAGCATGGAAATGTCATCCCTGAGCCAGTAGAAGCACTAAAATTAGACTTGGAGGAATGCAGTAAATCATGACACTGTAACATGTCAAGTCAGTCATGATTAAGTAGTCCTTTTTCTCAGGCAGTAGTTGCTCTCCTTACCAAGGACCCTATGAGCAGCTGGCCACTGGCCTTTGAACTCAAATTAGCCAACAGTAGAGTTATGTCCAATTTTGTGAGGACCACTAGAAGCTAGAAAACTTTGAGGGATAAAGACATGAACAAGTGATGCTTCCCTAACCCTCTTCCAAATCTGGACCCACAACTGACAGCACAATCTATTTTTAATATGGAAATCCCAGAGCAGCTGGGACTGTTTATCCTCTACAGGATTCCACGGCGTTGCTTTCACTTTGCACACTTCCATTTTTCTCCACTATCTGTTTTTTCTTTTCTTTTGTGGTCAAAATTCAAAGGAGCAGCGAGGGAAAACCCAGTATCCCATTAGAGCCAAAGAGGAGCAAAAAGAAAACCCTGCCAAGTCTGCTGCTGGTTTGTTTGCTTCAAGCCCTCACCTTGGGTTTTGCTTCTGCTGAAAAAGCAGGGAAACAATTCCAGCCACGTCGGAAACCTCAGGAATGGTTTGAAATGAATCGCAATAACTCTGACGGCGGGGTCAGGGCTTTTGATTTGTAGGATGGCAATATCACAGATCTGCGGAAGAAATCTGGGTGCAGGCTTGCAAACCGTGGGGGCTGCCGCAAGGATTGGCTTGTTAGGACACGCTGCCTGGATTGCAGCACATCCTTCATACCTATTTGCAGTCATTAGGCTAATCTGTGGCAGGAGAGAGAAGGGAACAGAGAGCGAACGCTACTGCAGAGAGCTACGGAAATTACGCAGACGCTGTCCACCCCCAGATCTAACTTTTCCCTTCCATGTGGTTTTGGGATACATGTGGGATTTGAGTTGTACTTGGAAAGCAGAACGCGTGTACCAACATCTGGAAGTATCATAAATGGTTGCTGTAAGAATTATTACAGTAGTTGCGGATGAAATTTAGCGCTTTGCAGCACATGCAGCCCAACAGCATCTTGCTTTAGTTATTGGAAATATTTTAATGTCCTGAAGAGTATTTAAACAAAAAGGAAAATGAAAGAAAATAGAATTGAGAGACTAGACAAGCAGGATGGGCACGGAGCTCCTCTGCCCAGACAAGTAGGGGTTTGGAGGGCTGCAGCTAGGTCATGAAAAACAAAAAATGTAGCTCAGTTTTCTAATTGGGTTCCCTCCAAAGGTTGAGTTGAGCCACAGAGGCTGAGCTGCTCCACTGTTTCCACTAATTGGGAAAGCTTTAGATTTTGGGTGCCACTATGGGAATCCACTACTTCTTCTATTGCAGTGGAAATGAGGAGGAAAAAAGTAGAAAAACGTCAGTGCTTGAAACTGATGGGTGCTTTCAGATACTTCTCTGTGCCATGTTTGTGTTTTAATTGGCTTATCTCTATCACAGAACGTGCCGGCACGGCTCCCACTGGGACACCGGGCTTCTTCGCTCTTTGTACATTGATTGTAGAGGCTGGGAAAGCAACTACTGTAATTGTGAAGTGAAGCCGTTGCTTATCACTTTATTTATTTCTTGAACCCAGCGGGAGCTGAGGAGTTTCTTCCTATTTTCTGACCTGTGTGTTCTCTGAGTGACCTTGCTGCTGGTTGTGGCTACAGGATAGAGCTGAATTGCTCAAGGGTTGAGTCTGATGGAGTGCTTGGCATGGCTGTTGAACTGGTCCTTGAATCAAAGACACACCTTGATGACTTCCATTAACACTTTTCGCATAAAGCACTAGGAAGTGTTGTGATCATTGTTTGACCTGTCCTGAAAACACCAACATCTAGACCTGAGCTTTAATAATATAGATAGTTTTGAAAGGATGGGATTTGTAAATAAAGAATAGCAACATGAAGGGGGATAGTTTCAAGGTGAAAAAGGGGAGATTTAGATTAGATTTTAGGAAGAAATTCCTTCCTTGAGGGTGCTGAGGCCCTGGAACAGGCTGCCAAGGGAGACGGGGGCTGCTCAATCCCTGGAAGTATTCAAGGCCAGGTAGAATGGGGCTCTGGGCAATCTGGTCTGGTGAAAGGTGTTGCTGCCCATGAACTAGATGATCTCTGATGTCCCTTCCAACCTAAACCATCCTATGATTCCATGATGCTTCAATGTCACTTTAAGGATTCATGTGGACACCAGCCCACCTTTGGTTTCCTCCTCATATCTCTACGCTGTCCTGAGTGCGCTGAACCTTGCAGACATCTTACCTGCACTGGAAACTTGAGCAACTCTGTTGGATCCTTAGTGGGGAACTGCTGCCTGTCTCTGGAGCAAACCAAGCCCTGAATTAAAAGAACCCAAATTAAACCTGTTGACAAAGCTAATTTCTGGCCACATGCCACTTCAAACAGGCTGCAGGCTGGGGAAGGTGGGTGTTGTTTATCAGAGACACATCTCTCTAGGTTTCATAATAACTGCCTTTCAGGAAGAGGTCTAGTTAAAATAATTCCTTGCTGTATCCCATAGTGGTTTCTTGCACCCTGGGCTCTTAAAACCTGATTCTGGGAATCAAAAAATAACAAAAAAAAAACCCCAAAAGCCCCAAACTAAACCTATTCACTTTGGTCAGGCTGAGCCAAGAATGGAAAATTGTCCTAGAGGTGCTTTTGGTTCCAGCAATAATAAGACCTGTCATTTGTTACACGTTAATTGCACGTTATTATCTTTGGTAGGTTAAGTCAACCAGAGGTTTCTTGTAGAGTTGGAAACAGAATTCTAGTCTCTAACTTGAGATGTCGGGCTGGGTTGGTTGTGTTGTCTTTTGGAGTTCTGAGCTTAGACTGATTCTTTGTGAATGCATCAGATACCTATTTCCCCGTGGAAACGCACTGCCTTTCCAGTTATCTGCCATCAGATCATCTCTGAGCACAGCAGTGCAAACCTGCAGTAGGTGAGCCCTATGCTTTCCCATGGGAGAGGTTTATCATAATCCCCATTTTTGACAGACTACCAGAGCAAGGCGGTGATGAATGGAGGAAACGCTGTTTCCAACCCTTCCAGTTGTTCTACCACCACAGATAAACAGCCCATGTGCTATTTCTGAGTGCTCCCTGATAGAACTATGATACTTTATAAAACTTCCCTTTATCCAAGAAACACTAGCTTTCCTGTTCTCTCCCTTATCTCTGTCATCTTGTCCCTTCCATGTCTCAAGCCACTCTCTGCCCCCAGTCCGAGGATGGTGTGGAGCTGTCACTACCTGCACGTAGTGATTTATCCAGGCTGGGAATCCCCAGTGCTGATTGACTGGTCCTTGATGCTGCTGATCCGTGCAGCTCTGAGACAGGCAATGGCAGATACGCAGAGACAGCCGCTTGGGCTGGACTGCAACCTCATTCATCCTTGATGAGCTTCTAAATGTTTATGCCTGAATATGATTTGGCTGAAGATCTGGTTGCTCGAGGGAAGAGCGTACCCGGGATTTCTTGCATTCAAAGCTAGGGAAGAGGGAGCCCAGGGAAGCATGTAAAACACATTGTCCATTTTTCCTTCCACTTCAGAAGATCCTGGCACGCTACACCGGACCGTCTGAACGCACCAGCCCTTCTACAGGTTACTATATCACGTTATACCGAAGCAACACCACAGCAATCATCCTGCAGCCACTGCGCTCTCATCCCATATTTTGTCTGTTTCCATCTTTTATTGACTTTTACTGCACAAATAATGGACAGTCTGGGATTGCTGGCTGCAGAGAGGACAGTTTTAAAAGCTGAGCAGTATTTGTTTCCCTATTGCCCCATGAATGTAATATAAACCCCAAATTGTAGGAGTTGCCTTGTTATCACTGTATTCTTTCCTCTCTCCAGACCCGTCTGGACATGGTTTTCCAGTCAGAGCTTCCACATTCATTCATCTGTTGATTTACTTTCTCCCAGGAAAAAAAAAGAAAGAAGCAAAAAAGCAGTCCCAAACCTCTTAAAGTCTTCCCCAAGCAGCTGTGAATTTTGAATTGGATGATGAAGTTTCAGAGAGCTCATGCTGGGAGACATGAATTTCCACTCTAGTTTCTGGTCTGTACAAGTCAGTTCTAGGTGCTGTCTGCCCTTGAGCATCTTCTTTTCAAAGGTCATCCAGCTGACAGTGCCCAAGTGCACGGTGGTTTTGGGACCACATGGAGTTAAAATAAGAACCACATTCTCATTCTGTCTTACCTCACCCAAATCATCTGGATTTTAAAAAGCAATTTGAGTAACCCACCTGTCCCCTTATCTCCTGCCCTGTTTGAGCTCACCTGCCTTGCTATCTGCCATCAATCTGTTTTCACGTGTGTCTACTTCTGTAATCATTAATCCCATTCCTTTAATTTCAGCTCAAAAAAGAACACAGTTTAACATGGTTCTCCTCATGTGTTCCATTCTGCACCTGGAGTGGTTTGGAGGTATTTGGGGGTTTGGGTTTGCTTTGTCTGTGCTGCAGTTTGCCTCCAGGCATTGGCAGTGTCTGATTAAAGCCTTCCCTCTCCTGAAGGACAGCGAAGAGCTGTGCAAGAAGGAACAAGCGCGATGCTTTTTCTGGTCGCGGCAGGCTGAGAACAGACCACCGCACTAGAACAAAAGGAGGCAAACCAGAACCAGCAGCACTAATTACACCGTGCGCAGCTGGGGATAGGACCCAGCACCTCCATGTTTGTACACACTATATCTACAATTATTGTCTTCTTCTTAACTCCTCCGGATTCTTTTGAAAAATGAAGCAATGGGTTAAATTTAGCACAGTCACTGGGAAGCTCATTTTGCAGCCTCCAGACTGGGTGCGGGCCCCAGCGCCAGCGCTGATGTGCACCTACAGCTGCCTGGGCTGTGTCCTTTAGGAGAAACCTGGCTCGGCAGGTGACACCTGAGATGTGTCTGAGTTGCAAGAGGCAATCAGAGCTGAAATTCCAGAGAGACAGTGGGGACAGGGACCATGTCAAACCCCTCCTTGTTTAGAAGCACAGAATCATTTAGGTTGGAAAAGACCTTAAAGATCATCGAGTCCAACCATGACCACAGCTGTCCCAACCCACCCCCAAACCCTGTCCCTGAGCTCCAGATCTCCACAATGAGAAACCCATCCAGGGTTGGTGATTCAACCCCCTTTCCATGGAGAAGTTTTGCATGATGTCCAAGCTACACTTTCCCTTTCAGACAAGGAGCACTAGTGGGTAGTAATAGCACAGTTCTCTTTCCCTCTGTTTTTCTCTCTTTCCTATTTTTCTCTCACATAAAAGCAAAATCCTTCCCCTTTTCACAGTTTACCATGGTCAGAATAATATTCAACCCTATAATTAAAGTTTCTTGTGCTTCTCATCCAGAAGACCCAACCAGTCCTAACGTGAGCTCCAGATGGAGTGTTCCATTATAGTAAGATTTCCCATAGAAGCAGGAGCTGTAATTAATAAAGACCTGGCTGTTGTTTAGGTGTTTTTCTGTTTCATAGATCAATAGGAAATGTGCACAGCACCCTCATGCTGCCTCTCATTCTGTAATAGTTTGTCTTCTGTGCTTTTATAAAACAGATCCACTATCTCTCTTATTTTCAAAGTTCAGGGCTTAGAAAATCTCAAGATCCCAATCTGAGCGAGCCCATAAAGGTCAAGAGACCACACAGGTCATGGCACGTGAAATTCTGCAGCAGAAACTCCTTCGGTCTCCAGAGGCACTTGCTGTTGTGTGGGATTTGTTCTGTGCCTGGTGGCAGTAAGGGCTGGTCACACAGTTCCCCTTGCTTTGCCTTACTCGGGTGCTGGAGGTGCGTGCTGTTTCCCTTGGTCTGTGTGTTGGTATCTTTGGAGAGTCTTGGGTGCCTCAGGGAGACTCCATCACAGAATCACAGACTCATAAATGTTGGAAGAGACCTCCGAGATCATCCAGTGCAACCATCAACCCAGCCCCACCGTGCCCACTAAACCCTGTCCTCCAGGGCCACGGCTACTCGTTTTTTGAGCACCTTCTAGGGATTGTGAGTCCACCACCTCCCGGGACAGCCTTTTCCAACCTGAAACCTTAAAGAATCTGAAGGAGCTGCACAAACAGAAGGTCTGCCCACTGCCTGACCAGGGAGGTCACCACAGCAGCCACGTAGAAGCAAGCTGGGCACTGGCAATGTCACAGAAGATTATCTTATCCACAGCATTCCTCTGGTCGGGGGAAACAGCTTGCATTCCAGGGAAGTCCTTGAGCCCTAATCGATGTAAATAATGTCCTACTTGGGGACATCTAGTGGAAGAACAACATAGTGCACAGGCTGCATCGCCCGGCCCCGCGCCAGGGCTGGCCGGGACGCTGCAAGTCCTCCTCCAAGTACATAGGGTTTGTAACGGAAAAAAATCCCCACTTTCAAAATAATCCCATGAGAAGAAACAGAACGCAGCAGTGTAAATCTCCTTAATTTCATCTGAAAAGCAGTCCTGCAAGAAATCTCTAGGTTGGAGGTGTTTTTTTTTTCTCTTTTCAAGCTGGTAAACACTGAAAAAACTCCCATCGTTTGGGGGGAAAGAGTTCTTTTTTTTATGAAATTGGAAAAGTCATCTAAAAAATATAAGGTGGGAACGTTCTTTATTTTCAGCCTCAGCAAGAGCTCATTTGCAGATTGAAGTGATAATAAAGTAAATAAGGGAAATGATGACATTGTTTTGGAAACAAGAGCCTCCTTTTTGGCTCCCATTCGTGCAGCATTACTAGCAGGGGATGCCTGGCATGACTTGGTCTCCTTGGAATCACCAGTAACGATGGGAAAGTACAATTTTCTCAGCTGTGTCTTGTGCCCGAGCGCTCACAACGGCTGCGAGTCCCAGGGAAACCTGAGAAACCTGAAGTTCACGCTGTTCTTCAGCAGCAGATTTGTTCGATTTCCAAACAAGCGAGTGCATTTCTTGTTCTTTGCCATAAAAGCAAAGCGGGGAGGAATATTCGGATCTGACTGGAGATGTTTGAAAGCAGGGGTGGTGGAGGGGGCAAAGGGGTGGTTGGAGCATGGGGTCTGTCACCCACTGAGCCCTGGCACAGACAGGGCCACATAGCAAAAATCTGTGCTTGTTTTGTATAAAATATCTGCCAGCTCCCAGTGTTCCATTTTGCTGTTACCATCCCTGGGCTGGGTGTTCTTGGATCAGCTCTTGGTCAGCCCCATCATCTCCGTTAAAGTTAGAGACATCTTCAAGGAAAAGAAATACAGTAACAGCTGAGGAGCTCTTGTTGTGCTTGTGCTCAGCTGCTTTGATGTGTTTGCTGTGCCCTCCTCAGTCAGTGGGGTTTTATCTGAGCTTATCTGAAACCTACCACAGAGACTGATTCCTTAACAGAAATATCTGTACACAACCACAAACCAGTGAGATGGGAGCAAGTCCTGTCCTCGCTCGCTAACAGGACGTGTGCGAGGGCACTTAACGTGGGCAAGTGAATTCCAAAAGCCCTCCTAGGAGCCTGTAGGTGCTTTCAGGGACAAAACGAAGCTGGAGCAGGAGCTGCTGGGGAAGGCAGAGCCGCTCTGTAACCACAGGTCGCTCCCATGACTGGTTAACCAAAGCAGAGTTTAGCAAAGGTCAGAGATCTCAGCTTATGGATTGGGGCTCCAACAATTCTTATGTTGGCTCTGAAGTCGGAGTAGTTGATCTAATAATTATTATTTTCCATCCTGAGCTTGTAGGAGGCTGACTCCTTCCAGCTTTTGTTTTTCTCCTTTTGGGATAATGAGGTGGATAAAACCCATGAATGTTCTGTATCAGAATCCTTTCTCGACACTCTCACATGCTCCTAAGTATGTCATCAGTTGCACTCCGAGTATCGAGTCCCCGCTGCCAATACACGAGCAAAGGTTTCGGAAAGAGTTGAATTGGAAAAGAGGTGGGATCAGGCTCGCCCACAGGATTTTCTTTTGTGCCAGTGCTAACAGACGTTTTGAGTTAAAGCAAGAAACAGCCAGGAAAAATGTGCAGATGCTTAATTCTCTGCAGGATTTATAATATTATACGGTAAGCGTTTGCACCCTATACAATAAAACCGAGTTGGCTTTACTACATATAAAAGAAAACAAAACAAAAAATCACAAGTTTGACAGCAATTAGGGTGAATAGACATTTATTTTATCCTTTTACTAGCAGGACCAATTGTGATTTTATGCTCTGAAAAAGCTCATTTTAAAGTTTTATGTCTGAAGTGGCCTTGCCAAATCTAGCTTAATATTGTTACATTAAATGGATGGTAAAATGTGTTCTTAAACCCCTCCATCCTGTAAAGGACCTGGAACCAGGGAACTACTGCTAATGAGAGTCAGGTCCTGAAACGCAGCCCCTAAGCATGTTTGCTAGCAACCCAGCTGAAGGTGTTTGCCAGTCCCTCCCAGTACGCATCGTCCTCGCTTTCCAGACTGCATATGCCATCCAAGCTCCCGTTGCTTTCCAGCCACCCAGACCACTGGCCAACCCACAGCCACAGCAGGAAACCCAAACTGCCTGGAGCTGTTCTGGCATCGGGAACATTTTTACAGAGGCCTTTCATATCTTCAGAAGTGGATGTCTCCCTTTCTACACCCTCAAGTCTTCTTCTTCTCAACTCCTGGCTTTAAGAAGGAACACTAAAGCCATTGGCTAGAACCAGCTTCATGATGATTAAAGAAAGTCTGATAACATTGTCTTTTCTTCACACACCCCAACCCTTTATCGTTTTGTATGTCTCCAAGTATGGAGGAGCGTCAAGTATGTGGCATTTAGATCATTCCCATCATTACTGGTCACAGAAACCAGTCTAATCAGGTGATTCAGCCCTCACAGACCCCTGATTCACTCACACCTCCAAAATTTTTCTTTCTTTTCTTTCTGAGTTGTGACTTAGACAAGCCAGATGAATATTGTGCACAAAGAGTTGTTGGTATTCTCACATGCCCATGCTGTTCACTGTGCCACCAGCGCAAAGACAGTACAGGAAGCTCTCAGAAGAGCTAACTGGACAGGTAATGTCGTAATGAACCCTACTCTAAGCACAAGGAGCTGAGAGGCAGGGCTGATGTGGCTTACTGCGAGTAGAATGTCCCTCCTGGTGCATGAGGCTACTCAAACTGGTTGAGCAGTTCTCCAGGTTGGTGTGGAAGATGCCAATTACCAAGTGCTGCCCTAATACCCAGCAAAGTTCATCAGACTCTTGAAGGGTGTGGTGAGCTTCCCATGCACACCCAGCGCCTCCACTTCCCTCCCCACATGACACCAGGAAATAATCATGCATGAAGCTAAGAGGAGATAATTACAGGGTAAAAACTGGCCAAGCTGAAGGTTAGCTCTTGCCTGAAGGTAACACGTGAACACTGCAGGTACTGAAAGCTGCCACAGAAAATCTTCCAACTGCCACCATGCTGGTTCCAGCAGAGCAGGTCTCCAGGCAAAGTTCACCGTGTTGTTCCTGTACATGAAGCCACCGCCCTGGGGAGCTGGGTTCGGTTCTGGGTCTTATTTGTACAAGGCCACTTAACTCCTCCAAGTCTCTAGTCTTACTCAATAACAGGCTGCAATGTCAGGGTTGTGCAAGGAGGACAGAGCCAAACAAAAGTTATGTAAAACAGAGCTGGAGACGCACTGCTGACTGTTAGACGTTGTCCAAGAGCCTGCTGCTGAGTGAAGCTTTATTGAGAGTGAGCACTGCCTTTGGAAAGATAGATCACGGATTGATGTGGTGCAGCTGACTGGGCCAGAAACCGGTATCAAATTATATATTCTGTTTGGCCAAGAATAAAGAAAGGTCTCCGTGCTGCTGAGTGTTCCATGACTTTGGAACAGGCTGCCCACAGCACTGGTGGAGTCCCCATCCCTGGAGGGATTTAAGCAATGTGTGGATCTGGTGCTTAGGGACATGATTTAATGGTAACCTGGCAGTGCTGGGTCAAAGGTTGCACTTGGTGATCTTAAAGGTCTCTTCCAGCCAAAGAGATTCTGCGGTTCTATGAAAAAATAAAACAACTATAATTTAAATTATTTATACTTGCCAACCCAGAGATTTTTACTGATATCCCAACCTATACCCTTTCATGAAGTTAATAATCCAAAAACAAGAGAAGATGTGTCTCTATCCACGGGTAGGATTGATGGGGCATTTTCCTGTAGCCATCCTTCTGCTGAGTGTTGCTAAAGCAGAGTTAGGCCCTGATTTGATGAACCTCCCTCACAGAGGTGCTGATCTGCAAACAGAACTCATCTTTCCAGAGGTTCTGGTGTTACTGACAGTGTAACACACACATACATCTTTATTTTCTAAAACCACTCTGCCGTTTTGCCCAGGAGACATTGTTCAGCGACATGGAAAGTTCCGGTCTTAAACTTCCTGGAGTACAAGAATTTCTTTCTGATTCGTATTGGCCAGCCTTTTCTTTCTTTGGATTCTTGCTGAAAGCTTTGCTAGCTTTCCTAGGGTGGTGATTTCCATTCTCTTTGTTCGATGGCACTTGTTAAACGGTTCTGTTTGACACACTTAAATGCAAACAGCAAGACCACAGGAACTGGGAAATTAAAAATATATTGCTAATACAATGCCAAAGGCAATTTTTTCCCCCATGAATGGTTTGACAGCCTTTGCTTGTTAAATGTAACTGAGCTTTAAAAAATACATGTTTCATAGAATCACAGAATCAGTTAGGTTGAAAAAGATCATCGAGCCCAACCGTCAACCCAGCTGTCCCAAGGCCATCGCTAAACCCCGTCCTTACAATGAATCATCTTTCTCTTTAGCCCGTACACATGTTAGTCTGTCCCTTGTACCACCACTGACACGTGTCTTTGTTTTTAAACATCATTTTCTATTTAAAATCCTCACCGTCAACTTTCCCTGGGGAACGAAGACTGCTTGGGCAAGAGGCAATGGCCTGGCATGGCGATGCCTTGGTGCCAGCGTAGGTGGGAGAGTTGTGCAAGGGTTGTGTTGCAGGCAGCTCGGCTGGGGCACTGTGGGCATTGGAGAGAGGCCAGTTTTATCGGCTGCCAACCTGAGGAATAAAACTTCTGATGTGCGGGAAGGAGAAAGCAGCCAGGACGAGTCTGGGGTACTTCTGAGGCTAACAAGGGAATCCGCTTTCTGCAGGTACAATTAACGGGAAAGAAAAGAAGTGCTGGACTGGTTTTCTGTTCCTCACGCCTTTGTGACAATCCTGGAACCAACCACCTGGGTGGTGGTTAGGAGCCAATTTTTAAAGGTCTCCACCCAGAACAGCTTTTCTGGATGGATCAAAGGATGCATTTGGGGGTTACAGCTCTAGGTGGGCATGGAGTTTAGATCATTGAATCACAGACTGGTTTATGTTGGAAGGGACCTCAGAGCTCACCCAGTGCCAACCCCCTGCCATAGGCAGCAATACCTCTCACCAGACCAGGTTGCCCAGAGCCCCATCCAACCTGGCCTTGAATACTTCCAGGGATGGAGCAGCCCCAACGTCCCTGGGCAACTTGTTCCAGGGCCTCAGCACCCTCACAGGGAGGTAAAATCTAATCTAAATATCCCTTCTTTTAGTTTGAACCGATTTCCCTTGACCTAGCACTAGTGTCCCTCATAAAAAGTCCCTCTGCAGCTTTCTTGTAGCCTATTTATATTTATATTTATATTGATTGTCATTTAATAGCTTGTGATTTGTAAATTTACCTTTTCTCTTAATGTGCATAGAAAATAGAGGCTGCATGTGGCAGAAACAAACAGTAATAAAGCAGCCAGGACTTTCAGCTCCTTTTAAAATCGAACACGAAACCCACTGTTTGGCTGGGGTGGAAGCGATGATTTCTGTGTTATGTGTGGAGATGCTTCCCGGCTCGTGGAAGCGTAAGAACATGAAGGGAAACATGCTAGAGTGTAAGAGCAGAGATATCAAAATATGTGCCCAGATGGAAAGACCCAGCCCTAACTAAATCTGAAAGCCTAGAATTTGGATGTCTGTCCTGCCAGAGCTGAGGGTGAGTGTGCCACTAGATCCAGCCAGCTCCAGTAGGCGCCTGAAGCTGAGTGCAGTGGGCATGTGCCAGGTATTACTCTGTGCAGACTTGGTGTCACTGGGAGGAGAAAGTACTTCAAGGAGAGCATTAATCTAGGAGGGGCTTAAAATAATTGAATAAGTTAATGTCACAGCGGTTTAGTTTATACAGGAGAAGAAACACTGGCAACATGAGTCAGGCCTTCTTCTCGGCATGACTAATACTCTAAACAAATGTTAAGACAGTGGCATTAAACTCACTTTTCTAACTGCAGCTCTTAAAGGTCATAAAACCAATTCAGTTTTCCAGTTTCAGCTTTTCCCATCTCCTTTGCTGAATAATAATCAGGTCATTGGGCCATTTCCCTTGGAGACTGACCAGTATGTCCTCAGCTTTATTCTAAATATAGCAATGCTTTTTTTAGCATTTTTAGTTTTCCCACTTCATTTTTTTTTCTTCTTTTCACTTTACTCCTTTAAAGGGAATTTACTGCAGCAGAAAGGTGCCAGATCGACATCACTGGAAAATGACGTTCCAGGGCTGCTGTTGATTGGCAGCGAGCAGCCTGTGTTTATCCACAGCCCACTGGCAGCTTAGGCTGACTCCTGCATCGTCCCCACCAGTGTGCCTTAACCTTGACCTGTGGAAACTAGGCTGGGCTTAGTGAGGTCTAAAACTGCCCTGTGTAGGCAGCCAGCAAGATTACCAAATCCTCTTGTCCTTGTCGCTTTGAGACTCAAGCAGCAGCCCACTAAAGCTGGACTTGCAGTGTTAATGCCATCTGTAACATCCTTCTGCACAGCTACACAGGCTAGGGTGCAGTTCTAGGGATAAGGGATCTAGTCCAAGCTGAGGTTTGTGGATGCTCTCTATAGCTGCCTGAGGGAAAGAAGCGGTGCTAAGAACCCCTCCGTGAGGGAGGTGGCACAACTCCTTTCCTGGCATCGCTTCGTTCTTTGAAGCTGGCTAGAGAAAGAGCTTAGACTAGGCAGCTGACTTAGAGTTGGGTAGAGTTTAGTGAGTTGAATCCCACCCAAAGTGATTGGAGGAAAACCAACGGATCGAATAGCCTCGTTCTTCTGCTGCGTCAACGGCCATATATTTTCTTAGGCCCCAGTCCTACAACTCAATTCCTGCAGACTCGAGCTTCTGCTGCAGCTGGTACCGTGCACAGGGCAGAGCCCCTCCAGGGTGCTGTCTGCAGGCAGGGAAGGTCTTTTGATACCTTGACATGTAGAGTTTTGCACAGCACCCCAAACAATGGGGGAAACGCGGTCCTGTTGGGAGCCTCCGGTTAGGATTGAAACATCATTTTCTAAGTAAACAGAGCTTAAATTAAATTTTAACAGCCTCGCGCTGCTGTTTATTGTGTCACCGAGAAGTTTTATGCAGGGTCTAATCGCTACAATTTGCCTCCGTAATTGCGACTTCATGTTTTTTTGCAAATGCACGATGCTTTTCACTTCCAATCCATGAAAAAAAATCACAGATCTACCCTGACAGCTCCCAGCTTTTCTGTTTTCCCCCGTGTGCTTTCATTTCTCTTGATGATTCTTGGCTTTCTGCTCTGGCCTCTTTGCAGGCCGCAGGCGGTACGAGTTACAAGCCAGCATAGCGTGATGTCCTCAGATAGATTTCTACTCGTGATGTTCCACAAACGATAGTCCAATGAGGCAGCCGTCCAGTCCAAGGAAATAAAACTGTCTTCATGTTCTCATGTTCCAAATTCTAGAAATGATACAGCTTGGTTCAAGTGGCACCAGTGCTCCCCAGCACAGCGGACTTCAGTCCAGCTTTCTGTGTTACACTTTCTCATGTAGTTTTGTCTCTGTCTCAATTCAATCCAATTGAAGTCCTGGCTTAAAGAACATCACAGACTTATCTGTTTGGCACAGTTTGGTCTGCTGGCTCCACCGGGAAATTCAGTGCTTCAGGAAGTGCTTTCTCCTTGGGATGAAGTCAGCAAAAGATGAAGGGATGGAGGTCCTCAGCAATAAAGAATCCTGCAAGTCTCCCAGCATCAGGGGTTTAGCTGCAAGAGGAGTCCCCATGCAAATACACAGTTTACACAGTTTATTAGTGTTGGAAGGGGCCTTCAAAGGCCATCAGGTCCAACCCTCCTGCTCAGGCAGGATACAAATTTCTGAAAAGCACCTAAAAGCCTAAATCAGACTACACAAAAAGGCATCCAGCCAGGTTTGAAACCTCTCCAGAGAAGGGGGCTCCACAGCATCCCTGGGCAACCCTTTCCAATAGTTAATAACCCTGACTGTAAAGAAGTTTTTTC
Organism: Rhinopomastus cyanomelas; assembly: GCA_013400115.1. Lineage (NCBI taxonomy): Eukaryota > Metazoa > Chordata > Aves > Bucerotiformes > Rhinopomastidae > Rhinopomastus > Rhinopomastus cyanomelas. Next base: position 192,707 of record VXBP01003041.1, on the reverse strand, counting down.
TCAGATTGAGGTGAAACTGCCGCTGTTCAAGCTGGCATCCATTACCCCTTGTCCTGTCTGACACCACTGAAAAGAGAGGATTCCTTTCTATACACACACACACACAAAAGTTCAGCAGTTAATGACTGGAGATGCTTCATACAAATCTGGCTTGAAAACAGAGACAACACATGAGACGAATTCAGGTTGGTGGCACGATGGGCAACGATCAGCTCAGTCCGACAGATAATTGCAGTGATCAAAGAAAACCCCATACATGGTCCAAAGTGTGATTTGCCTGCACCTTTTTCGTCTGTCCACCGGCCACATCTGTACTCACCTCAGCACAACAGCAGTAAAGGTCTTGTCCTTTAGTTCCCATAGACAAATAGCAGCGATGTCTTCCCTCAGCCCTTGTGCTCCTGTCCATTCAAACACCACAGCAGGCTCCACATCTCTGCAGAGCGCTCGGAGTGAAGACCACACTCATGTTCGGCCATCAACAAGCAGTAAAACTGAAACAACACCCAGAACAAGTTTCAGCTCAGCTCTGTAGCTGTGAGAAGGAAAAAAGTCTTTTTAAAGAATATATTCTGCAGTTTGTTGTCTCAGCAAACCCAGTGAGTGAGTCTGCCTTCAGATAGACAGATATTTGTCACTCTATTATTGTTTTACAGTGTCAGTCTCAGACACTTAAGTATTGTTGGAATGTAGTAAGGGGGGAAAAAAAATCATGTTTTAAATCTCCGATGGGGTAATAAACTGCAGCCAGGAGCTAATTGTCCTGAAACTTGATCCTTTACAATATGTTATTGCTGTAATGGGACTACCCAACTCCACTGCACTGGGGTTTGTTTCACCATTAGTTAGGTAGTACATACACAGTCAAAAAAACCCCAGATCACAGGTTTGCTCCCAGCTGTAGACTTAAGCACAATTCTCAAAGCAATCGATGCATTTTGTACATTAAGCTAGTAAGGGAGGGTATTAATCCTCATCAAGTTTAATGGCTCACTGTGGATTTGCTTCCTACCAACTTTCTTCCACCCAAGAAGTCCTGAGAATGTTGTACCCCTCCTGTCAGGAGAAAAATGAATCATTACCCAGAGCCTGGAAGGCCAGAGGTGAATTGGAAGCCGCACTGTGGAACACTCACACTCCAGTATTATTATTTTCTTTTTACACTAGCATTAAATAATATTTGAGCCCGGGGTGGTCAGCCCAATGGGTGGTTTAACATGCTGAATGCAACCAAAGAAAGGCTACATCCACCATGTGCTCAGCTCAGGTTTTGTTCAACAGTCTGATCTGGTTTGGTTTGGTTAGTCCCAAACTAGCAACTAGCCAACCACATCTTAAAATGCAAAGTCCAGCTTCTAAAAGTCAACCTCTAGTTTGGATGGAATTTTTTGGCTGGAAAACTTTTTTGAAGATCTGAAGGAAATGTGATGCTCTTTGTCAGTGTTGTTCTCAGCTGTGCTCTTGGCATGGCCAGTTAATGGATGTGCCCAGTTGCCACGTAGATATTGTAGCCAAGTAGAATGAGGTTTATTGAAACTGGTGTGATTTTGGGGTCACATTTTCATGGCAACTCACTGAATTTTTATTCTCAGAATTCCCCATGCATTTTCGATACGTTTGTGCTGTTTGCTGGCAGATAGAACGTGGGTTTGACTGAGAATCTCTGTGCCCGTAGAAGGTGCTGCATCTGCAGTGATGCTGAGAGCAATGTTTGTTGGTACTGGCAGGGGAAACCCTTTTTCTCTTTAAAGCTGAGATGTCTGTTATTGTTGTAGGTGTCTCAGGTGACAGAGCAGCCCATTAGCATCATGTTGCTGTACAGGTAGATAACAAGGACAGTGGCTTCTTTACACAAGTGAGAGCCTGACAAGCAGACAAACTAATGGACCAGGGTGTGACACTTAATACAATGCTAAGAGCTTGGCACTCTCGGGGCTCAGGCACCCAGGGAGCACGTGTGAAGTGAGGAAGTGCTTTACACAACCATTTGTCAGGCCGTAACTGCTCATTAAACAATGGTCAGTCTCTCAAAGTAAATTCACATCCTCCTGCCTATGGGGAGCTGAGATGTCCATGCACAGCCCCCCATAAACTCCCGTGGGTTAGACAGCAATTAGAAACTAATTACACTAAAACACTTAATCCAAATACCTGTTGAAATTTGGAGCTGTTAATCCATCATTCTGCATGAACAAGTGCCAAAGTGAAGGAACAGAGCTGAGGCCAAACCAGCTCGAGGAGGTGGGCTTTTTTCTGTTTAGTCTCTCTTTAACCATGAAAGTGTGTGTTTTGTCACAGGGGGTCTTACAGTGATTATGTTTATACTCAACTTTCCAGGGCCATTTCAGAATGTAACTGTTAAATTTTATTCCCAACCCTCTCTGTGCATCTTAATTTAGTTCAGCCGAGGCAAGAATTACAGTGAAACTCAGCTTTGGTGTGACTACAGAGAACAACTTGGGCTGATCAAAAAGGGAGCCTTCCAAAAGAGATGCTGCAGTTTATTAAGGTGTCTTTAATTCCTGCATTACTGTTTTAAGATGCTTTGTGACACAAGAGATATTTCTGTGACGGGCTGGAGAGCTGGGCAGGGAAAAATTTAATGAAATATAACAAGGGCAAGTGTAGAGTCTTGCATCTGGGTAAGAACAACCCAAGTAACAGTATAGGTTGGGACAATCCCTGGTGTTCTGTGATTCTGTGATTCATCTGCCCCGTCACTGGAAGTATTCAGGATCAGGCTAGAAGAGCTTTGAGCAATCTGGTCTAGTGGGAGGTGTCCCTGCACATGGGAAGGGGTTGGAATGAGACTACCTTTAAGGATTGGACTGGGTGATCTTTTGAGGTCCCTTCCAATCCCTAATGTTCTGTGACTGACCTGTTGGAGAGCAGTGCAAGAGAAAGGGACCTAGGGGTCCTGGTGGACAGCAGGATGGCCAGGAGCCAGCAATGGACCCTTGTGGCCAACAGCATCCTGGGGTGGATCAGAAGCAGACTGGTTAGCATATCAAGAGGGGTTCTCCTCCCTCTCTACTCTGCCCTGCTGAGACCACATCTGGAGTCTTGTGTCCAGTTCTGGGCCCCTCAGTTCAAGAAGAAGACAAAACTGCTGGAGAGAGTCCTACACAAGCCACAAAGTTGATGAAGGCAGTAGAACACCTCCCTGATGAGGAAAGGCTGAGGGAGCTGGATCCCTTTAGCTTGGAAAAAAAGAGACTGAAGGGTAACCTCATTAATGTTTATAAATATGCGAAAAATGGATGCCAGGAGGATGAAGCCAGGTTCTTCTCAGTGTCATCTAATGATAGGACAAGGGGCAATAAGTGTAAGCTGGAACATAAAAGCTTTCATATGAGAAGGAACTTCTTACCATTGAGGGTGACAGAGACCTGGACTGGACTGCCCAGGGGGGTTATGGAGTCTCCTTCTCTGGTGACATTTAACACCCTCCTGAATATGTTCCTGTGCAACTTGGTCTGGGTGATCCTGCTGTGTCAGGGGGATTGGACTAGATGATCTTTTGAGGTCCCTTCCAAAACCTAACATTCTGTGAATCTGTGATTCTGTGATACTTCCTGTTGATCAACATGAATTCATACAAGGCATGAAGCATCTTTTCTGCTCTCCCACACAGAGCTGCCGCCTGGGTTTTCGCACACGCATCTGCCATATATATAAAAACTTCTGGACCGAGAGCTCCCAGATGTTTAATTTAATTCATTAAACATTTAAATGCTTCTTCACGTTGTGATGGAATGGGAACTTTCTAACCAAATGAGGATTTGTTTGCTCGGTTCTGCCTAGAGCTGGCTCAAATCAGGAATTTCCATTCGATAAGAAATTCCCCTTGATAAAATCTAACTCGATTTTTCCTTCTGAGCTGTCATTGTACTGTACAGCAAAAACCAGTGAGGAGAAAGAGAAATGTTCTTGCTTCCAGAAACCAGAAATTGTGATAATTTCTGACAAAAGTCAGAGACGTTGCTACGTATTTTCAAAACACTGGAGTTTCACAGTCAAGAGCTACTGCACTGGAAGAAACTATCGATCAGCGCTGTGTGAAAGATCATGTTGCATTTGTGGAGGAAAAGTGAAGGAGAGGCCTTTGGGTGATTCACGTTCCTCTCGGTTCTCCCCCTGACTTTGCAATGGGCCAAAATAAGCTTCAAGGTCACAATCACATTTGGGGCTGAGCAGTTTGGCAGGTAGAGCGTATTCCACAGACATCAGGGGTACTCACAGCTGAGGCACAGTGGAGCCCACGTTCAGCTCCACACAAGAGAGGTTGATTGTTTTGGCCTCTTTCCTTTGCTCTAGGGTAAAATAGAGGCACCCTTCTCGGGATATTATTGGTGCGAAATCGTAAGTTACAGTTTTATTACCAGTTGCTGCGTGCGTGTGTGAGGGAGAGAGAGGAGGAGGAGGAGGAGGTGGTGGGTATGGAAGAACATAACCACTCTTTTGTGACTATGAACCCATTCTTCTTTTTTCTCTTTTTTTTAACAAAATACAGGTTGAATTTTAGGGAGAGAGAAACAAGATCTGGTTTTCCCGGTAGTCAAACAGACTTAGGGTGACAATTCCAGTGTTTTATTTAAGTTTTCCTCAAACTTACTGAATTCTTCTATTTAAAGGCCGCCTGGATGTGTTCTCGTGTGACTTGGTCTAGCTGGTGCTGCTCTGGCATGGGGACTGGACTGGATTCGAGGTCCCTTCCAATCCCTAACGTTCTGTGATTCTTTGATTTTGTGATGCTATTTGAATTGCTGAAAAATTAAAGAAACAATAAAATCACTGGGCTAGATGAACTTGTCCTCTCTTCCATTAAGGTCTGAATCCCTTCCTACAAAAAGTTTCATTGTGCTTTCAAGAACTAAGTAAAATCTTACTGTCAAGGGTTCAGCTGAACAGTGTGAAGGGCTTGTTAACACAGATAAATCAGGCTTTCTAGCACTTAACCAGAGACCCCAGTTCAGTGGGAGATTCTGTCCAGCTAAATGAAGGCCACAAGCAGAAGCACTACCCAAGGTGAGCAGGAGGCAGAATTAGAGGTGATTCTCCCAAAAAGGAGAGCTGTGAGTCCTATAAGCAAGTGACATCTTGTACTCAACACTTTTGGAGAGAAGAATGACAGAACTGATCACATCCTTCGCGGAGACCAGACGTCGTATTCTGTGTAGTTTAACGGTGCCAGTAGTCAGTCACAAGGGTTTTGGTGACCTGGTGTCCTGGCTTTAGGGCCGAAGGCAGACCCAGACAGCTGTAAATGGCAAAAGTACTCAGAAATTTAACACAGACACTGCTCCATTTTGGGCGGTGTTAGATCCACAGAAGGATCCTCTGGAGAGAGACAGAACAAGGAGCTTTCCCATATGGTCCTGGAAAAAACTGGCAAATTAATTTGGCCCCCCCTCACATACTGATGTAGAACAACCATGTTCTCCATGTTAAACATCTCCCTGCGTTTCATTACGTTACAGGTTTCAAGGACCCACATGTGGTCTGTGTTGAGTTGTAAAGTTCTATTCAATGACTTGGTTTGATTCCAAAAAAACAGGCTGAGAAATTTGGATCTGGATCAGGGTTGTTGGGGGAAATATTTTCCCCCTCCCAGTAACTTTAGGATGTTTTCACTGATTGTTTTGCGTAAGGCACGGGGTTATTTACTTTACCCCATGTCAGAAGCCTCAGTTGAGATATTTAGTAGAGTCCAAAACTGACAGGTTTCAGCAACTGGAGGATCTTTGTGTCCAGCTCAGCAGAACTGGGACCATCTATTCTTTGGGGCAGTATCAGGAGTCGTTTGTTGTCATCCCCCTCTCCTTAGCTCTGACTGTCAGAGCATTTAACTGCACCCCAACACATGCTTTTGCTGCAGTTTGTACCTGAACCACCTTCATTCTCCTACCCAGGGCTGGTCTTCTGCATTTATGGTCAGTCAAATCCCTCCAGATATGTCCTCTCCCACTGTGTTCAAGGAGCCATGATCCATTCATACTCGAGTTCATTGGCAAAAAGGATTTAAACACCACTCAAACTATCTGTGTATCTTGTTCAAGCACGTTTGGCGAGATATGAGCTCACCTTAGGCACCACAGGACGCTGTGGAGTGGAAGTGGACTGTTTACACTCCTGCGTGTTCCTGGTCCTCCTCTTGTCTTGATTCTACCTTGGATGGTGTTTGGAAGCAAGAGAAGATGCAAGGAGGGCGAACAACCTCCATCAGTGCAGACCTAATGATGATTTCTATCCCAGGCAAAGCACACGGTGACTTCTTCACTCTTTGAAGAGATCCTTTATAAAAAGGTCTATATTTAGCAAACATTAAAGGTTCTTTGGGTTGGGGTTTTTTAGATGATTGTTACAGTATTTTGTGACTTCTGTTCCCCTCTGGCTGGGTTTCGAGAAGCCTCTCCCTCCCACCCCCTCCCCAGCTCCTTGACAGCAATCGCTAGTTGTAAAATAATAGACCATCAGCCAGCAATAATTTGCAATCCAAACAGACTTGACGCTCTCTGACATTTATTGAAACCTCAGACCCTGTTCGCTGGTTTCAGTTTTCCTCCCTTTGCTCTGTTTTTACAGACAGACAAGTGCTTAGATTTGGGTTTAATAATGAGGAGAAATTTCGTCTTGGCCCAGCTTTGCTTGTGTTGGCTGCAGCGGGGGCTTGCAGCAGACGGGCGGTTGGAGTTAATTACGCTAAATGGTGAGAACATTATTTGACCCCACTGGTTCGGCACCAGATGTTGTACGTTGCCTCTGAGAAACCAGCGCAGACGTAACGCTTTCGAGGCTGGATGGGGAAGGATAACATACTCGGAGCTTAGTCACTTCTCTTTTTTCCCTGCAGCAGCAGCAGCAGCAGCAATAAGTATCCCGGGACAAGCCCGGGACAAACAAAGCACTGCTGTGCCTTATTAGCTACAGATGACAACATTCAGCATCAGCCACTTGGGGCAAATTAGGGGTATCATTGTGTTTTTGGAATTGAACGCATCAGAAGTCCACCCACCCCAGCCCACCCACCCAACCCCCCCCAGAATAAAAATCATTCTGCTTAAATGTAGAGTGAACATTCTGCCAGCACAAGGTATCGACTTTGGTAAATCCTTCCTGGAAAGTGAACTTTACACTTACGGGCTAGACATGATGGCATTTAATGTTTGAAAATGATTAAAGGATTTTGTTCTTTCCTAGGAACAACTGCATTTATCAAGGTGGCAGACACGGTGGCCTTAGAAAGAGCTGAAATGTAACTGAACTGTTGAGCTTACACTGCCTCAGGTCTGGGAATCCCTCCAGTCTTTAAGCTTTAGGGCTGGGGAATTGCATTGGTAGATGCGGGAGGCAGGGAGTACAAAGTGTTTATTGACCCCAGTCTGTGCTAATAAAGCATCAGCTGTATTACCTGCCTGGGGATTGTCACAGCAATGCAAAGTTGCACCGACCTTCTTGGAAAGCTGAAACTCCTCTTAGTCCTTGAGTAAACTGTTTGGGCAGTGGAAACGACACCACTTAGGCTTGGCTATGAGAGGGAAGCGAGGGAAGGAGCATTCTCACTACAAAACGTGTTTTCCCACTGCTGTTGTTTGCTTGCATGGCAGCAATAAGCTGCTAGCACTGCACAAAGCATAGACAGCTTTGGCTTTTCATAGAATCACAGAGTCATTTAGGTTGGAAAAGACCTTCAAGATCATCAAGTCAAACCATTAACCCAACTGTCTCAACCCACCACTAAGTCCTACCCCTGAGCTCCAGATCTCCACGACTGTGAAACACACCCAGGTATGGCAATTCAGCCTCCTCCCTGGGCAGCCTGTTCCAAGGCTGATGACATCACTCACATTTTACTGAACACCCTCCTTCCCCCCTTTTCCATCCTACCCTGGATGCAGGAACAGTCAGCTCACACACTTTCCACGTTCAGTTCTGAACAGTATTTACTTACCTATTTGGTGGTGACATTCCCTACTGCAGCAAAGCCATTGACTAATGTCAGAAGAATTCACAATCATTTGGTAATTTTAGTAGCCTAAAGACCAGGCTTCATGATAAAGTGATTCTAGTCCCATATTACTACATCTAGATGAAACACTGGATCACTCAGAAGCCTCTTCTTTTTCATCTCGATCTATCCAAGTCCTACAGTTACATCTTTTCATTGAAACTTTAAGAGCAAGTCCTGTGGACTAAGTGGAGCTGGTTTGTAATTGCTGCAGCATGAGGCTGAGCAGAACATCCCATCTGGTGTTGGTGATGTAACAGCAATACCAGTTCCTGAGAGCTGCCTCCCATGCAGGAGGACGTTGTCTGAAGTGCATCACTTGGGGATCCTTCTGCCTGAGCTGTGTTTGAGGGCACATCTCCTCTGACCAAAGAGTGTAAATTATACTGATTTATCAAGTTTGAGGATACAGTAAATAGCAGGGAGATGACATCAACAAACCTCAGTTCTGAAACCTCTTGATTTGATCTAACCCTTTAAAGTAGGTGCAGATGCATAATAGCATGGCCAGACCTCCTCCTCTGAGACTGATGTTAACAGAATAAGCATTTTGTACCCATCTGCTTGGACCAGCATCGGTAGGGGAGGAGGGATGTTTGTTGAAGCTATCTCAGATGTGGCTGAACAGCAGAGCAGGTGACACATTGATCATGCTGTCAGGTAGGCACAGATTGTTCCAGCTTTTTTCCCCTCTTACAGCACTAATGAACATGTTTGGATCAACTATACAACTTGCTCCATATATTTTATGCAAATTCTATGCCTGACAGGTCCACCTTAAGAGTTCTTTATTAAGCTTAACAGTCACGACAGCCTGTTCTTGGATGGGGAAAGACTGACTGGTTTGGGGATACTAGGTTTTTTTCTAAGAGAGATTTAGATTCACTCACAGACTGCTACATCATCTATAATTTACTGTGAACCTTGAGAGACATTAGCTGAAATTTTCAGGAGCAGATTAGGTTGAAAAAATTTATGACAGCATTTAGAAACATTAGACTTAGGAGTGCATGCCAGAGCACGACGAAATAGCAGGTAATAACAGATCTCATTAGAACTGTTTATTTAAATTGAGCATTATCCTGTCAGGGGTGTTTTCACTGCTGTATAGGTCTTATTTTCATCCAGATTAACTTCTACCAGATACAAGCACCCAGAGATGTCTTCCAAGGGACTGCCCAGTGTGTCATTTCATCCTAATGTGTTCACAGGATCCAGAAGCACTTTAAGCACCTCAGTCTTATACAATGATGACTTGTTGGCTCTTGGCCATTACCACCTGGAAGCCTTAGTCTTCTGGATGTTTATAAATATATGAAGGGTGGGTGTCAGAAGATGAAGCCAGGCTCTTCTCAGTGTCATCTAATGACAGGACAAGGGGCAACGGTGGCAAGCTGGAACATAGAAGGTTCCACATCAATAAGAGAAGGAACTTCTTCCTCGTGAGGGTGACAGAGCACTTGAAGGGGCTGAACAGAGGGGCTGTGGAATCTCCTTCTCTGGAGAGATTTAAAACCCACCTGGATATGTTCCTGTGCAACTTGGTCTAGATGATCCTGCTGTAGCAGGGGGATTGGCCTAGATGATCTTTTGAGGTCCCTTCCAGTCCTTAATGTTCTGTGATTCTATGATCAGTGGATATGAAGGGCAGCTCTTCAAAGATTCAGAAAATATTGTGCCACAGGAGAAGTCTTGGCTCTTGGTGTCCAACTGCACATCTGGACGGTTTCTAGACCCTAAACCCAAGCCAGAAGACTTAGCTCACCCTTCCCAAACAAAAATTGCTGTCTGTAACATTTAAATATTTTCTTGTGCTTGGACCACAATCCTTCTGCCTCTTAGTCTTCACCTTCTTTCTCTTTAAACACTAAATACAAAACGTATGTGCAGAAACTCTCCAGCCCAAATCTTCTGCCCAGACCAACTAGTCTGTTCTTCATAACCTTAAATAATCGTTCAATAGAAGGTTTACACAGACCTTTGGAAACACAGACACATTCATTCTCATCATAGTGAGCGGGAAGACCTCTCCTGATTGAAGCACCTAGGTAACCAGTGTATTGCTGGGCTGCTTCTACAAAGGTGTTTACAAAGACATTGAAGGAACCAAGCTACATGTGACAGAAACTCTGGTGAGAACTTAACTGAATAGCTCTGCATAAAAAATCAGTGCAGAGGTGTCACCACTGCTCAACCACAGCCTGGCCAATCGTTTGGGTTTTGTAGCTGTGGCTATGAAAAGTCTTTGTCAGGAGTGCGGTCAAAATAATGTTAAAATCACTCGATATCTTTTATTTCAGTTCAACAAACTGTTTCCTTATACTTATGTAGAAGAATTTGGAAAGATTCAGTCCTAACGCTTTCAAAAGGATGTTCAGGGGCGCAGAAAATGGCTGCCTGGGAAGGTGACACCAGAGGAAGCAACAGATCTTCCTGGAGGCTGTTCGATAGTGAGGATCTCCAGGTTCAAAAAGAAGTTATCTAGACCAAGTTGATAGAGAAGGGGATACTTTGCCAACTTAAGAGAGGCCCCCTCCTGTCCCACTGCCTTTGATTTCCATTCACACACCTCTGTGACTGATGAAAAGCGGTAAAATGCTCTGAACTTCAGTGGAGCCATTTCAATAGGGGATTGAACAGTCCCTCCACATGCTTCACATCCACCTTGTCCTTGCCCTCAAAGCTCCAGTAAAACAGATCTTAGCCTATCAGGGTTAAAAACTGCCCTTCTGCCAGAACCCCATCAAACCCATTTAGTGATGACGTATATTTGAGACAATATAATGGCTTTGATTCATGTTTTTTGGAAAGCTCTTTGAGTTGACTTCCCTGCAAATCTTGTCACTTTATTAATCCCTGTTGAGTAGCTGGCAGGCAGCTCTCTGCTTTGTTTGGCTGGTGGCACTGGGTTTGAGACAATGCCCAGCCCTTCCATTCCCATTAGGGCAACAAGCAATTTGGAAAACACCTTTCAATAGCAGGTGAACTGTCGGAGTAGAGTCACCTGCCAGGGTCCTCCGGGATCAGGCACCAGCAATGGCCATAGTGTCTCTGACAGAGGGGTTGGACTAGCTCATCTTCTGATGTCCCTTCCATCCCCTAACGTTCTGTGATTGTGTGATTTTCTGTGTGTTACTGATATTGTGGGGATCAAACATACCTTTTGCTTCTCACTGGAAGTACCAGACTTTGCCAAGGAAGGTCTTTCAGAACAGAATTTCCAGGATGCTTCTGCTAAATTCGTCTTCCTGACAGACCTTTGTTCTCCATGGGGCCAACTTCATGGTCACGAACACAAACAGCATAGTTTGTGCGTGGGAGAACTCCAGAGTTAAGACAAACATGGCCAGTTACACAGAAAAAGCTCTCAACAAAAACACTCCCGAGCCCATTCCTCTATGATGGAGATGCAAGCTACATCAAGGGAGGTTCAGGCTGCATGTTGGGAAGAATTTCTTCACCAAAAAGGTCACTGGGCATTGGAACCGGCTGCCCAGGGCAGTGGTGGAGTCTCCATCCCTGGAGAGATATAAACAACATGTGGTGCTTAGGGACCTGGTTTGGTGGTGACCTGGCAGTGCTAGATCAAAGGTTGGACTGGATGGTCGTTAAGAGTCTCTTCCAACCAAAGACATGCTGTGATTCTGAGCTAGTGAACTTCTAGACTCCCAATCACCAGCCCTGTTCTGGTCACTTTTTGATTGTGCTGGGTCAACAGGGTCTATACTGGTCATTTTTCATCACTGTTCTAGTTTGCCCCAGTTTATGACCTTCCCACATTTCTCAATACTCAGTTCACAGTGTTTTAATAACCCCAAGGTTCACATACACAGCAAAGAATCTGGATCACTAGATGTAATTGAGCATAAGGATAACTAGGTGGACTTGAAATTAAAGAAACTGAGAGGAATTTTAGAATTTCTGAAGAGCAGGCAAACAGCCACCAACACGGTTTATTACCAGCAGTGCTGCACTTCACCGCTCAAATCTTTAAATCATCCCGGCTTATGTTTTTAAATGATATTAACTTCAAGCCCCTGAGCTCAGTTGTGTCGTTTTTAGGTAATAGAGAAGAAAATTTTCCTTGCTTCAGGAAACATAGGGTGTAATTCTGTGGCCAAGGTTGTGGTGATGTTCAGACTGGTTTCTCCTTTCTGGCTAAGCTCTGTGAAATTACAGTGTGTTTCAAACTTGAATTCTCAAGCACCTGAAAGCAACAATTCCATTAGGGACGTGTGTAGGTACAGCAAGGGCAGCTCCTTAGCTCCCTGGCCAGTAGCAGGAAAGACTTCGCCGTGCTTTCCTAACAGACCTCCTTCACCCTCCTGTCTGGGATTAATTTTGCTTCATTCCTGATGTCTTTGCTGAGCCAGCCGAGCAGATGCCGTTGGTGCGAGTTGTTGTGGTGGGTGATCTACATTTTAAACTAAACAGAATTAATTCTGTGGTCTCACTGGGAAGCTCACCCCCAGCATTTTTCTGTTAAGATCTCATATTGCAAACAGCAGAAGAATGCAGTGGATGTGATCCCAGACTGGTAGCGGGCATCCGACCGCATTGCCTGCCCTTGAACCGGGGCTATTGTTTTCAGCGAGGGCAGCGTGGTACCTGCTGACGTACAGCAAACACTCAGAGATACTGTCACCTCATAAATCTGCAGCCTTTGGAACAAATGTGCTGATTTGTAATAAATGGCCTGTCCCCCCTTTCTCCAACTCGAACCCAAAGAGTCACTAATTCCACAGCTGATGATGAGTTGTCTTCTCTGATGTGGCAGGCTCTAAGAGCTGGTGGAACCGACCGTGGCCATCCGCAGCTCTGGTTAGACCCACCTGGTGCCACAGCATGTGCTTGCCAGGCTTGGAACTAGGGGCTGGGAAGTGCACATGGAAAGGAAACGTTGGCTTTATGGTGCTGCTTTAATCCAGAGCTGGGCAGTGGAAAATACCACAGCGGCAAAGTCAGACTGTGGTTTTTCTTTCTGGCTAAAACAAATCTTGCTCTTCGGTTTCTGCTGTATCTCGCCTATGGGAGAAGGGGGAAGCATCTGTGTTATTGCTCACTGAGCAGCTCACGTGAGCTCAGCAAAGCCACAGGAGCAAATTCTAAACAGGGGAGGAAATTCACAAAGGTGTTTGGGCTCCACTTCATGGTGCAGAGTGTCTTCCCACCTCCTAGCCCCCAGTCCAGCTGTCCTTCACCTACAGACAGAAGCACAGGCTGTTTCTCTGATTCTACTGCACACTCCCAGGTGCTGTTGTCCTTACTGATACCTACTCACAAAACCTTTTCTTACCAGTCTGCACCAATGGGTGACCTTCCCAGGCAGGTTAAAAAGAGAATTGATGTGTCAGCCTGCCAGCTGGATCCTGGGGCTGACTGTCCTTCACAGGGGGATTCCAGGGGGTTGTCTGAAAACCAGGAGCATTTCTCTATTCAGTATTTTGTATTTGCTAACTTCTAGCAAGCAGCTTTTGCTTGAAGTTTTTCATTTTATGCTTTGGAATTGCCTCTTATGAATGTCACTGCAGAGATAATATTGACCTCCTAACCATGGACCAACAGACAGCTCTGTTCGTTTATTCTAAGAGAACACTCTGGTGGTCATTACAGTTCTCCAAGGCAGATTGTGGTTTCGTCTGGCCATGGCTACAGCTGGGACTGGTCCTTCTCAAGTGAAGAAGTTGGCAATGGCTAAAATTCTTTACAAGAACATTTCAGATCTTAGCTCTTCTTTTAATTAATCAACAAAACAGCAGGAAGAAAAAGTACCTGGAATAAATTCCTCAGTATTCATCCAATTTGTTTCCTCCTCTTTGCTCCAAAGGATGTCCCTTATCCAAAACACATCACTTGTTCTTATTAATTCATTAGAACTTCCACGTATTTATCCAGATTTCTCAGTAGAGAACATCTCCTTCTACCTACTATTTGATGCTGCTGAAATTCAAGCAGAAGAAAGGGATTAGTTAATTACAGTTTTAGCCAGGAGGATTAGCCACAGAAGATGGATGATCACTATTACTGCGCTGAGTTTGGGGATGTGTGGAGAGTGATGGGATCTGTGAAAAGCAACAGGAATGTTTAAATCATAAATTAATTTGAATTCTCCCTTTTTTCACTCTTCAGTAATAACAGTTATAATGAATAGACCTCTTTAGACAAATGAAGAATTAAGGTGACAGCCTATGGAACCTCCTGCTACCTCTGTTCATTACTGGTCATGGTCATTCAGTAGTGTGGCCTTTGCTTAAGCTTCACATTCTTCCAGCCACTGTCTTTGGTGGCTCTTAGAAGTCTCAGATGTATCCTGGAGTCTCTCTTTTGTCTCCACCTCCTACCTTACCCCTCCAGGTGCAGGTTGTGCCTCCTGCACTAACAACCCTCAGAACCTGTGTTGGGCCAAGATCTATAATTACTGTTGCCAGAGCAAACTGGAAGTGCTCTGTGTTCCATTTCACTCTATCACACATTGAACATACCTTTTGGGAAAAAGCTGGGCACAAACATGAAGGAAGGAATTGTAAGCTACTGCAGACTACTTTCAGATTTTCCAAAGGCAGAAGAAATCCACCCAAAAATGCAGCGCCCTGTCCTACAGTGCCTACTTAGAGATGCAAACATAGCCTGTAATTAAAGTAACTCATAGTCAGGTTCAGACTATCAGCTTCTGCTTCTTTCCCTGCACACTGATGCAAACACAAGGAGTGTTTCCCTGTCTGGAAGGATCTCCCAGGAACAAGCCCATACCAGGTGTATCTTCCACAAGGATGGCATAGCCTACAGCACTCCCTGTTTGCTGTAGAAAACCAATCCCCTTAAAGACTCAACTAGCTGGACACTTGCAAATCCAGGCTGAACTTGGAGAACGTCTACTCATGGGTTCACAGAATCATATTGGTTGGAAAAGACCCTCAGGATCATCAGATCCAACCATCAACACTGCTCTACGAAGTTCACCCTTAAACCAGACCCCTCGGCACCACATTTAAACTATCTTCTAACACATCCAGGGATGTTGACTCAATCACCTCCCTGGGCAACCTGTTCCAGTGCCCGACCACTCTTTTTGTGAAAAAATGTTTCCTAATGTCCAGTCTAACCCTCTCCTGTTTTAGTTTGAACCCAGTCCCTCCTGTTTTATCACTAATTGCTTGTGAGAAGAGACCAGCACCAAACTTTTCGCAATGTCCTTTCAGCTTGTTGTAGAGAGTGATGAGATCTCCTCTCAGCCTCCTCTTCTTCAAACTAAACAGCCCAAGATGTTCCAATCCAAAGAGCAGGAAGGCTCATCAGCATTAAGGATACGGCCTGGGTGCCCATCCTAATGACAACCTCATTAATGTTTATAAATATGTGAAGGGTGGGTGCCAGAAGGATGGAGCAGGCTCTTCTCGACGTCATCTAGTGATAAGAAAAGGGACAGTGGGTGTAAGCTGAAACATAGGAGGTTCCACATCAATCTGAGAAGGACCTTCTTCCCAATGAGAGTGACAGAGCCCTGGAAGGGGCTGCCCAGGGGCTGCTCCTTCTCTTGAGACATTTAAAACCTGCCTGGACACGTTCCTGTGCGACTGGATCTAGGTGATCCTGCTGTGTCAGGGGGATTGGACGGGATGATCTTTGGAGGTCCCGTTCCATTCCCTAATGTTCTGTGATTCTGTGACTCGCCATCATAATGACGACTTCAACCACGTAACCCTGTTCAGCACCTGGGCACAATCCACAGCACCGTAAACCCGACCATTATGTTTCTGTTGAACAAGTTCAATTAGTTTTGCATTAACTCTGCTAGTGGTTTGCTGTCGTTACAACTAGTAGAGATTAAAAGAAAGGGGGAAAAAAAGTGCTTGTCTGACGTAGTCAAGGCCAAAGTGAATAACATCAGAAGCCTGATCATTTGTCACCTATGGTCACTCGAAACCATTATTTCTTTTACACACAGTAATTTCAGATAGACTTTGTGTAAACAGTGTAAAGATTTATTTTCTCAAAATATCAGAACCACTTAGCATGAGTCACAAGCTAGATTTCAGGCAGATAATTTTCTTCTAATAGATTTTTGGGTTAACAAGATAAAAATTAACATGAAAATGATTATGTGCTGACTGAAGGAAACCTGGTTTTATTTTGTTCCCTATTTGTTTTACAAGGGAAGTCTTCAAATATCTTGCAGGGGCAAAAATATTTAAAGTGTTTGCACATGTTTCCCATTTCCATTTTATAAGATTCATTCACAGTCAGCCAAATGCATCTCTCTCTCTCTCTCTTTCTCTCATTTTTTTTTTTCCTTCTGATACACTTCTTAATTAGTCTTTAAGGCTCCAAAGGTGCTTTTTTTTCTGTCTGTCTTTTTCTTCCAGACGTAGCAAGCGGCGAGCGATGCTGGCAGTGAAGTCATGGGGCTCTAAAACCAGTGCTGGATGCTCCTCAAAGGCTTGTGGGGTGTCCTATGATTTGCTCTTTCTACTTGGTATAAAGGAGCAAAGTGGAGATCTAAGGGCTCTGCGTCATTGTGTGACTGAGCTGGATAATGTAGAATTGGCTTTGACTGCCAAGTTCTAGTCCCTGTGAAGGCTTTGCCACCGGGATCAGCGAGTAGTTCCATCTTCAAAGGGCTGCAGTCAGAGACGAGAGTTCTCATCACCATGACAGCAGGGGTGAGGGGAAGCATTCTTCTTCATGGTCAGGCCCTGCGAGGTCTCTGCTCCACGCTGGCGAAGAGCACAGGCTCTTCCACAAAACTTTTCTGCCCAGTTGACTGCACCACCAGAGGCAGGGCCACCATGACCTGGGAGATGCTGTGCCAAGCCATACAGAAGACACCTCTCATTGGGGCTGTTGGCACTCAATGGCCAGTCCTCAAAAGTATTTAGGCACAAGATTTTCTAGGACTTAGGGTGGTTTTTTTATCTTTTAAAGATCTGACCCAAGCTGGGTGCAGACAGGGGTAATGGAGCACACCTGAGTGACTGGGAAGTTGTACACCAAGGATTGACTATCCCCTAAACCACCCTGAGACACTGGGACCCACTGCTGTGCCTTCAGACACCAGCTCATCCTTGGGCTGTCCACACTGACCATTCAATATAAGTTTTGTAACCACGAGTGCTCAAGGCATCAAACACAATCTAGCATGGCTTGAGGTCTCTTTGCTGAAGGCTGTGGCTGTAGCAGGACCATCAGGGCAGAAGTGAATGTTTTTAAAGAGAGTCTCATCACAGTGCGAGTCAACTTGAATTGTCTTCCCAAAATGATCTTTCCCCCCATCACCTGAGTTTCAGCACCAGAGTCAACTCTCTCCTCCCATTTTAGCATCAGACAGAAAATAAGGGTTTAAAGTTGGAGCTGATTAGGCTATTAGTCCTCCTCCCTCCTGCTCAGCATTATGTTAGCCCTGAAATCTCATAGACCGTGATGAGTCATTTTAATCTATTTAATGTCAAGTTAAGTCAACATCATTTAAGGCTGGTGAAAAAGTCTTGACTCCTGTTGATGCTAAATGAACAAGGAGTAACTAGTAGTTCACCAGGATGGAGCGAATATATGTTCTAACCACAAAACACAAAGAAAAAGAACAAAGAAAAGGAAAGATCCCAGCTAGGGAAAAGAAAAAAACCTGAAAGAACCCAATAAATAAAATACAGCTGTTTGCAGGAGATCTCTGATGTTTTAAAACTGGGACTGGAAAGTTGCCTTTCTGCTGGTGTGCATCAGCAGATCTCTCTTCAACGTTGGCAGGGTTTCAGCAATTTCTGCCCAGATCAAGGGCAGAGCTCTTTATCTGCCTGAAATCTTGTCTGCCCTGAGTCTGCCTCATGACTCCCAGAAAATTGTTCTTCTTTGGTTCAGTTCTGAAGGGAAATCAGAGTCTATGACCCTTAGTGTTGGAATGGATTTGAGTTTAGACCTAGGGCTGTTTGCATTGAAGACTATGAGAGCATCCTTGTGATTCTACACAGCAAACCCTCTGGGTAAAAGAACAGCAAAGTCACCAACAATCCCTGAGGTCAACAGCAGCCTCAGCAGCCCAGCACCAGCAGAGAGCCTCATTCACTGGTCATAACCCATTTCTCCTTGTTGAGTTTGGAGTCTGCTCTACTAAGTCTACCACAACCTTCAGAGGCAGCACCTGAATCTTGCTTGTCCTCCTTTCTTCTCTTGGAACACTCTCAGCAGTCACCACAGAGCTTTTGCTAAACATGTCAGATTAAAGGTATAACCAGACGAATAAATGCAGTCCATCTGAGGGCATGTTTCCTCTCACACCTTCAGTGGCTGTCAGCATTTTGAATGGGATTCAGAAACATGTCCTTGAAGCTGGCTGGAATGTAGCTTAATGTATTGGGGGCAGCATTAGAGAATGGAGAATAAAGGATGGGGGGAAGCTTTCATGGAAATGTACCCCCACCCCGCCTCTCATTTACTACTGCTTTTGCTGCAAAGCAGAACCAAACAAGATGTACCAGCCCAGCAACAGCAACCCCCAGCCATACTACTGTGCTTGGGAGTTCAGGGGGCCAGTTTGTGCTGCAGTCTCTGTATCCTGGGGTTTTCTCACTCTCTTTTCAAAGCTTATTTTCTTTTTCCTGTGTGACTTGGTCTAGGTGATCCTGCTGTTGCAGAGGGATTGGACTAGATGATCTTTCAAGGTCCCTTCCAATCCCTAATGATTCTATGATTGTTTTTCTACCAAATAGCAAGAGGTGGTTCCTTTCAACCACTCTTAGCTGCCAGATTTCAGTGCTGGATGAGGCTGGTTTGCTGTTAATATTCCTCTTTTAAAGGCAGACTGAGGCAAGGGGTAAGAAACCTTCTCTATGCCCTGCTCAGCTCTCCTCCCCGCATGGTTTTCTTCACACAATCGTCTCTCTAGGAATAACTCATCATTCCCTCACCAAGATTTTGCCCTGAGCTTGGTGCAGGGAGCTGCTCCAGACCAGCCAGTCTGACCTGGCCCTTGTTTTACTTCTATTTGCATTAAGCTTGCAAGAAGGAAGGATTTCTGCAAACAAGTGGTTAGAATTAGGCTCTTCCTGAGCAGACAGATGCTCTTGGCACCCAGGGGAGTCCCATGAGGAAGGTGAACTGAGCAATCAGCATGCTCAGTGGCAGGTGTCTCTGCCAGAGAACACGTCATAGAATGAGAAGCATTTAACCTCCTGGTAAATCACATTAGGGATTTGAAGGGACCTCAAAAGATCATCTAGTCCAATCCCCCTGACACAGCAGGATCACCTAGACCAAGTCACACAGGAACATATCCAGGTGGGTTTTAAACATCTTCAGAGAAGGAGACTCCACAACCCACCTGGGCAGCCTGTTCTAGAGCTCTGTCACCCTCACTGGGAAGAAGTTCTTTCTCGTATTTACATGGAATCACATTCTCATCACTGTGGAAAATCTTTAGCAAGAGGAGGATCTTTCAAACATTGATTTGCACTACAGATGCTACTCTGTGCTCTTCTTTTCTCCTTTGAGTTTTTTCTTACTTAAAATGTCTTGTTGTGGTTTTGTTTACCTTTGGGCCTTTAAGTAAATAGTTAATCCCAAATTCTTTTTGGGCCTTTTTTTACTCCAGAGCTAAACGTTTTGTAGTTACTTCACACCATCCTTCCCTGAAGCCCCTCTGGAGTTCAGACAGGTAATACCAGTAGTCTACACGGAGAAGCTGAAGTGAAGGAGCTATATGGGATCCCCAATGACTCTGTACTTATCTCTTTTCAGCCACGTGGACTTGTAGGAAGACAAAGTACTGTGTTACACCAAAAGAAAAACCCATATGGGCTCCTGTGCATTGTAGGGTACTTAAAATATCTGCTTAAAATGTAGATTTTGACTTTCTGCCCAGCACTGCTTTGAAAGATTTGCTATTAAAGCCTAATTGCTAAGTAAATGTTCGCTCACTGGTTCTCCGTGGAGGACAGAGAGAAAGCGGTTAGGGTTAGGATCAGCTTTGCTCCTGGTAATCTGTTCATTTTGGGTTTTTTTTATTCTACTAATCTTCCATCTTGGAAGGGACTACACCTCTCTGAAACCAAGCAAGGAAGGGAAAATATATTCAGTTTCCAGGAGTTATTTACCACTTCCCACCCGAAAGATGGATTTCCCTTCTCTTGAGTCGCTGGCACCATCATTTCCCCCTAAATATTCCTGATATGTCACAAATCACTGCTTGGTTACTGACTTGGAACCAGTCCCCTTTGTGCCTGTCCTGAACAGATTGGGAAGCTGGTGGCTCAGATCCAGAAGTGAATCCAACTCTGGGCTACAGGAAACACTCAGGCTCGTGAATTTTCATTTATTTAATAAGATGCATGGAATTAATTAAGCTAAACTTTAACATGATAGTCCTATTCTGTGACTGCGTGAGCTCTATACCTGGAGAAGGGTGGGGAGGAGGCTGGGTGCTCAGAAAAATCACACTGGGCACCAGCTCCAGGCAAGCACGGACGTGTACTGGTAAGCACCAGCTCCCTCCCTCCTTGCTTTGGGGCTGCAGAACTTCCCTCTGCTCCTGAGACAGAGCAGCAACAGTTTTGACTTCTCTCTGAACTGCCTGTTGAGGGAAGTCTTGGGAAAATCCCTGTTTTGTTTTGTCTCCCTCCCTCATTCCATAACCTGTAGGATCCTTTCCTGATTACTCCTTGCAAGACCTGAAGGTGGCTAAAGGTTACCCTGAGGATGTGAGCTACCAAAGGTACCCAACACCCAAAAAACCTTAAAAGGAAAAATGATGAAGGAAATTCTGTTGTTTCCTGCTAAGTAGCTCTCTGGTGCAGCAGAGCCAGAGCTGGAGGACAAACCTCCCCCCTCCACCACACAAAGGTTCTCCCACCTGAGAGATGAATAGCAAAAGGAAGGTTTTCTTTGTACATAAGAAACAACAAGAGGTTTAATTTTGATTTACTGCTTTACCTGGGGATGGATCCTGCATCTCCTGTGTCTTGTGCAGTTCAGCTCCCCGCGCCTTGTAAGCATCCAGTCATCAGGTAACACTAATAACAGAGCTCTTCTCTATTCCAAGGTAGATGCTTATCTGAGGAAACTGCCTAGTACTCCAAAGCAGCAAGATTTATTATTTGCTATTTATTTGATCTCATGGATAATTGCTTAATAAAAGCAATTAGTAGCTGCTTTAAAAACCCAAAACCATTACTACGCTCACAGGCAGCGAGCTGTTACTCCAACCATAAGACCTTCCCTTGCTCCTTGGCAATGCCAGCCCAGCTTATAGTAGCTACTCCAGGTACCATAAAGTACCTCTTCACTGCAAGGCAACCCACAGTGGTGTAGGACTGGATTCTGGGACATCCAACGATCTACTGCCGCTACAGGGACAATCTGACTGAAGTTTGGTGGGAGGTAGAATCATAGAATCATAGAATCATTAGGGATTGGAAGGGACCTTGAAAGACCACCTAGTCCAATCCCCCTGCCACAGCAGGATCACCCAGACCAAGTCATACAGTCAGTCTGGGTTAGAAGGGACCACAGGATCATCCAGCTGCAGGTGGAAATACATTTTCTATTGAAACACAAACTTGCTGAACTCTGTCCGCTGTTTGCCAATAAATCTTAACTTTGAGGGATAGTTGGGGATGGTTTTTGTTTTTCTGAGAGGAGTTTTTCCTGGCCATAGTAAATTCATCTGAGTTATTCCGTGCTTCTCTTGAGAAGGTGCTAGTACATAGGTATGTTACACACACAGACCTAAAGTTAAACCAGGACTAAAAGGATGTTCTCTGATGGAAACCTGTGTCGAGGATCCAGTGGGGATTCCAGAGAAATGTCTTAGTCAGTTGGAAAATTTGTCAGCCAGAATGTAAATAAGCAGAGGGTCCACATCCACAGTCCTGAAGGGAGAAAAGTAAATTGAATTCATTTATGGCTTCACTCTCAAACCCTCCCACAGCACAGGAAGCAGCAGGCCTGGTAAAACCTATAAATAGTCATTTGATTTCAGGTCCTCTCTCAGACAGAGAGGCAAAAAAAAGCATCAGAACTGCTCCCCAGGGACAAACATGATCTTTCTTCCTTGTTTGTGTTGTCAGTTTGGACAGAACTGACACAAGCTAATTAAATCTTGGTTAATTTATTTTGTCTGATTCAACGAGCGCCCGTCACACAAATTGTTCAATGAGGCAGAACTTCTCTTCTCTGTGGACTTCCCCATTCCCTGCCCCTCTGAGGCACCATAAAGCTGATGCAGGCAGAGCCTACCTGTTCAGCTCCAATAAACACCAAGAGCAATTCAGTTCACATCTCCTCCAGCGCTTCCACACCGCGTATCTGATCCCGAGGGCACCCAAACCCATCCCAGCTCGTGAATCCCTGGCCTGGCAGGATGACTGCTCTCTTCTGCTCCGCTGTTTCCCTTGGAGATGAAAGCTGTGAGGGTGCAGCAGGTAAAGGATTGAATAAAATTCCATTTTGGGATGTGTCCTGGCATTTGCTCTAAGCCTGGAATAGCTGAACTGTCATAACTGTGGCTGGATTCTTCCCAACTTGTGAACTCTTTTGAGATCCAGGAACAGTCTCATGTGGCCTCGGGTGAAAAACCTGGGGTTTGTGACGCGGGTTATCACAAAACAAGGGCAGGGAGGGACTGAGCTGCCTGGCAGCTTGGGAGCGGTAGGGACAGCAACCTCTCTGTCGCACGATTCTGGCTTTTGAGTGAAATGTGAGACCAGTTTATTTCTGTTTGAGTTCAATATTTATTGTTTGGGTAGAGCAGAGTCCCCTTTCATTTCTCTGGAGTTTGTCAGCTTCTCAGTTGCCTTTTGCAGCACTGTCACCACTGACTGCACTGTACCCATCAAATCTTCACAGGAAGCATCAATTTTTGCTCCAAATGACACCTCATATCTATTGAGGTAAAATATTGAAGGCTGCTGGTGTTTTTTTTTTCCCTTCTCACACGAAACTGTGGATCCAGAGTCTGTCTTTGGACCCAACAAGTTTATCACAACTGACCCAAAACCTCCATCAGTGTTAGTTAAGCGGCTGAAGATGACTAACAAAGGACATTTCCCTGAGAAAATTAATATGGAAATATTAATAATAATAAAATGGGCATTTATCATTCCCATGCCCAGGAAAGTGGGGAAATCACGCTCACAGCCCCTCTCAGCCATCCAGAGCAGCCGCTGCCTGCTTGGACACGCTGCCATTTCCACCCTGCATTCTCCCAGAGCTCTGTAAGGGCAAAGCCAGCTCCAAAGAAAGCAGTGTGAAGTCTGATTGTTCTGAGATAATCAGTTGAAGAACAGGTAAAAGACAAACCCTGGAGGTGTTTATTCTTTCTTTTTTTTCCTTCTGCAAGGGGGATGCACTCTGCAGACCTTTCACAGTTCAAAACACTTCTCATAAACAGACACAAGAGGCAAAACCTTACTGGGTTTGAAGCCGGAGGTGATCAGATTAGAAAATGAGATAAGCAATTAGCAGAATTGTTCAAAGTACCAGCTGAAACAAAAAAAAAAACCCCAGTGTGTCTCCATCACATACCCTGAGACACCAGCTGTAACCTACAGATGTTCTCCTGCTCACATTCAGCCTGTCTACATAAACACCCAACCCTCCTCCCAACTCTGTGTTGCGTTATCTTGTTTAACGGGCAATTTCTGCATTAAGGGACCTGCAGGATGAAGTGAAAGCTCTGGTTCCCTGCTGGCACTGAAATCCCAATGTACGTGACTCTACCCTCATAAAGCACAGGCAGTCCAAGCCCAATTTTGTGGAGCAGGAATGTACCCGCAGCGCATTGTGCACTTTACATCAACTCCCAGCACTGCAGCTAAGGGCATGAGGAGCAGCCAGGGATGGCAGGAGCGTTGAGTCACACCACGGGAGGGTGGTTTGCACAATAACTCAGCAAGCCGGATCAGGAGCAGTGCTGTTCAACCCTCTCGAGGGTGCACACAGCAGTTGGCCGCCGATGCGAAGCGTCTCGCACATTTCGTAGCATCTACAGCCCTCTCCCCGGCCTCGCTGCCCTTCTCTGGCCCTGCTCCAGCCCCTCAATGTCCTTCTAATACTGTGGCATCCAAAACTGGACCCAGTATTTAAGGTGCAGTCTCACGAGAGCAGAGTACAGGGGCAACATCTCCTCCCTGCTCCTGCTGGTTACTCCATTCCTGATGCAGGCCAGGATGCTGTTGGCCTTCTTGTCCACCAAACACCACCAAAATGATGATTTTGAAAATCATGTTCACCCCAAGACAGTGCCAGTGCACGAGAAATCTGACTTCTGCTGTTTGCAAAGAGCTGGTGGAGCTGTACAAGCAACAGTGAGCTGGAAATATCATCAAGCCATTGCTTTGCATCTTTCTGCCAATATTTGAGATGCTGACAAAAGATAATGTTGGAGTTTCAAAGCTGGAGAAAAGAAAATACCCCAAATCACCCGACGTTTTTGTGATGTCAGAGGAAGAAGGAAGCCAGCTTGAAATGGAGGTCTGCTCTCAGGCTCTAATCTTGTAGACACCTACTTAACTTTAAGCCAATTAAATCAATGGACTACTTAACCTTTGCCTACAGGAGAAAGGATTTGCCAGCACAGTTTATATTAGTGCCCCAAACAAAATAAGCAATGCTCCAAAAAGCTCTCTTCTTTCAGCAAAACTCTATCTGCCTGCGGTGTCACGAGTATAAAACTATAGGCAGATACTGGTAAAGAAAATCCTGCCACTAAGTGCCACCAGTAAAACAATGGCTTCTGTCAGAGGCAGCCCCACACACTTCAAAACGAGCAGCAGACGAAGCGCTTGTGGGATGAAGGGTTGATTTTCCAGAGCCAGCTTGCACAGAGCTGGTATTTGAGCCCGTTTTGCTCATGGCTCGTAGAAACCCGCCGACTTGTGTAATGAGCCACGTTCCTGGAAGCTCAGAGTGATGGGCAAGTCCAGGGCTCCAGGGCTGACCTGGACAGATTCCCCCAAACTGCTTTGGGTTTCCAGCTCAGCCATTGCCCTGTGTCTGGAACATCTCCAAGGGTTGCTATCGCCTTGAGAACAGAAGGACTAAAGTCCCAAGTGAGGGCAGATGAGAAAAGGGCAGCACGAGTGGCACCGCTGGCTGTTTGCTTTGGTCAGTTTGCTCTTACCTAGGAGTGACTTCACATCCCTGTGTGTGTAGGGAGGTGTTGTTGTTCCACAGAGCTAGTTAGAAAGAAATGTTGCGTGCTAACTTTAATGAAACCCAGGGCTCCCCTGAAACAGCACCAATGCTCTAATAACACGTTACATCATTTGTCACTGGACACATTGGTAGTATGTCACTGGAAAACCTTTAAAAGCCGAGATGTAAGTGGTGTGGAGACAACTGTGGCCTCAGCAGGGTAGGGGGGGAAAAAAAAAAACCAAGGAGAATCGTTTGTAAATGTTTTTCTGTCTGATATTTATTTATATTTGGAACACTGACATGTAAAAAGGGAAAAAACCCCAAAGCCTACCCTTAACATCTGCCCAGATGTTAACAACATCTGTCTAGACGTCAGCCCAAGGAGCTGACATTTTGTGTGCGATGAGGAGCATTTCAAGATTTCTTTTCTTTTTCATTATCCTTATTCTTCTTTTTTTTTCCCTCCCCCAGATTAATTGTCCTGCACGCTGGTCTCATCACTCTTTGCTCTGGGCCATATGGCCATATGTCATTAACCCTGGAGACCAACAGCCTCACAAAGTGGAACCACATGTTCGTAGCAAAGATAAATAGTAAATAGGGCTGAATGCAATGGGATCAGTGGTTTTAGAGGATGGGGCTTGTGTGCTGGGAAGGGTTTTTGTGTGAAAATGAACACAAATACCTTTGGGCGGCAAAACACAGCTACAAACATGCTCTGGTGGGCAAAGCCTGGTGTCTCCGTTGCCCTCTGGCACAGCAACTCCTGCTCTAGGGGAGGATTTGCAGTGTATGGCTCGCAGCTCTGCCTCCTGCTCTGTGGGAGGGGAGGGGGAGATGCTCTGCTCTTCTCTTTCATTGCCATGTTGAAATGATGCTGAATACTGCAGGCAAAGTTCCTCCATCTTTCATCACAGGGTCACTCTGAGCCACCACCAGCTGCAGTGGCCTCTCTGTCCGTCTCTCCCTTGTGGAGCTTGATCTCCATCAGCTAATTCTTCTAAATATCTTATTTCCTGTCAATTTAATGTGACAAAAAGGTGTGTTTTTCCTCTGTGCTGATTCTTTTCTTGGCTGTCATCATTTTCGAGCCAAATGAGAGATTTCCTTTGAGTTCAAGGATACTGTGGCAGCTCTTTCAGAGGAGGGTAATTCCATGGGACACCAAGGGGCAGGGAGTCAGTAGCTTGTTCATCTGTCTCTCACCCAACAAAGTCACCCTGACACCTCCGTGTATTGAAGAAAACACGGGAAAATGTGTCCTGACAGCTGGTGAGACGGGCTGAATTATTTTGTTCTTGCCAGGTGTCACTCTGAGCTTCGGTGTCTGCGGCGGAGAAGCCCGAGCTCCCGTTTCCAGACGTGGGCAGGGTTATTGCACACTAAACCCCGTTGTGTTTCAACAGTAGCGCAGCGAGCCGGTGAGTAATGAGCGGATACATGTACCAACGAGATATTTTTATAACATCCACTCGTTTGGGTTATTTATCACGAAACAATAATAACAACACCACCTGCAGAGAATTACACCGTGATGCAACCCCGCAAAGAATTCAGGCAGAATCTCACGCCTCGCCGATTCACGCGCATCCCTTTGAACCTCGCTGCAGGCACACTCTTATCGACCAAAGGAAGAAACTTTGTAATCCCAAGCACTCTCCTCCTTTCCGCACTGAAACCCCTGACAAACCCAGAGACCTAAATTTAGAGCAGGTTAGAATGAGGCTGACAAGCTGATGCTGGAGGAAAGGTTGTTTCATCCTGCCTGAGCTCAGCACAAGCATCGCCTGGGCAAGGCCACCGCAGCAGCAGGCTCCCCCTTGGTGTTTGTTTGTTGTCTTTATACCAGGCAGAGTAGCTGGGCCCAGAACCACACACGTTTGTGGTGAGTACCTACAACGTGTTTGTTTGGGTGAGCAGCCCAGAGAGGGAAAAACTGGTACGTGTGGTGCCAAGGACACAACGACACATCCCAGAGCGATCCCCATGCAGAAAGCTGCTAAGACTTGTCTGGTTTTAGGCAGGATCTGAGTCTACAACACACACCATCACTTTTTCTAATCCTCTCTGCTCTTTCAAGGTGAGCCCACTGCCCAGGCTGATGGGTTTGACCAACCCATCTCATCCTAAGGATGACTGGCTTCTTGCCAAGGGATAATGCTGGTTTTATTGCCGTGGGATGTGATCAATCTGCTGCATTTCTGATTCAATACAAATGAAAAAGACCTGGCAATAGATTTTGTATGGAAAAGATGAGATGAACATGTCTAATTCTGACCCAGATGTAACCTCAGGCAAGATGAAGAGCCTGAAGATGTCCTGCCCTTAAAGGACAAACGATGTCCCAGTGGCCACTGCCATCCCTGGGGGTCCTGGTGGACAGCAAGATGACCACGAGCCAGCAGTGTGCTCTTGTGGCCAAGAGGGTCAACAGCATCCTGGGGTGGATCAGAAGTGGGGATGTTCTTCTTCCTCTCTACTCTCCACTAGTGAGACCATATCTGGACTATTGTGTCCAGTTCTGAGCTCCTCAGTTCAAGAAGGACTCGGAGCTGCTGGAGGAAGTCCAGCACAGAGCAACGAAGATGATGAAGGAAGTGGAGCACCTCCCTTATGAGGAAAGGCTGAGAGAGTTGGGTCTCTTTAGCTTGGAGGAGACTGAAGGGTGACCTCATTAATGTCTATAAATATGGGAAGGGTGAGTGTCAGGAGGATGGCACTAGGCTCTTCTCAATATCATCTAGTAATAGGACGAGGGGCAATGGGTGTAAGCTGGAATATGGGAGGTTCCACATAAATATGAGAAGGAACTTCTTCATAGTGAGGGTGGCAGAGCCCTGGAAGGGGCTGCTCAGGGGTGTTGTGGAGTCTCCTTCTCTGGAGACATTTAAAATCCACCTGCATGTGTTCCTGTATGGCTTGGTCTAGGTGATCCTGCTCTGGCAGGGGGATTGGACTAATATGATCTTTCGAGGTCCCTTCCAATCCCTAATGATTCTATAATTCTATAATCCTGTCATTCTGGGGCAGCCTGGCCGGTCTGTAGGTTGCAAGACTGGCTGGGATACAGCAGAGCTTCCCCAGGCTGCTCTGCTTTCTGTGGGGAACCAACCTGCAGAGGCCATAGAGGTCCATAGACATTGAGAATGGGCCTCTCACTAGCCCTAAAACCTTCTGCACCTTTGCTGTTGTCCCCAGCCTGGCTAAGGATGTAAGATATCACACTTTGATAGAAATACCCCATCTGGGAAGCAGCTATCGGGTTTCTCTGGGCATTCTGGTGTATCTTCTGTCAGCTTCGCTGGGCTGCTGGTTGCCTCCTCTAACACAGCTAATTTGATCATATTTAGCGTGTGTTCTTCACACAAGATCTTGTTACAGTTCCAGTGCTCTTGGTTTTGCTTATTCAGGCTGACCTTAGGCATCTCCTGCCATCCTCTGCCATGGTCAAGACCTCCCAGCTTGTTGCCTGGTGGCCCCCAAAGGAAGGTGTGAAGATTAACAGCCTAGAGGATGTATTTAATGAATGGCAACAAGGGATTAGTGACACAGTGTCACCTTTCATGGCCTCTTTAAGCAGGCGAGCTGACACCCGTTTATTTTTGTTTGCACTGTTGAGTAAACTCTGGAAACGACTGGATTTACAGTCTCTGCTCCCCCAGAGAAGAGCCTCCTTCTGTCCACCAGCCTTTGCTTGGGGTGATAATCAAACTAGTAATCTCTCTCCCACCTTTCTCCCAGAGATATCTTGGACCTGAAAGTTTCATGTCCTTCTCCTGACTGCTAAAAATGCAGGGAAAGGGGTTTGCTGGGGGAAAGACATTTCAAGGGTTTTGCTCAGGTCAGGATTCTAGCTCTCCAGATCCACATTCCCCACCCTGAGACCTGTGAAACTTCTCCTCTGCCAAGGTTTAGCTGCTAGAGAGCTGCTGCCCTCTCACCATGCCTCACAGCCCTCTGTTTCATGATTACTTAGGATTGGTCATGAGCTGTAAGGCTGTACAGGGTGTAAACGCAGAATGTTTTCTTACTACAGAGCCTTGGACATGGAGGTTGTCTGACCACAGCCAGTGATGTTCCTGTTGTTGCTTATCCTTACTCCACCGATTAAGCTAAACTCCCCAGATAGCCCTCAGGGACCAAAGCAATGACCTTGCTCCAGCATAGTGTTCCTACACCTGCTGTCCTTCAGGCATTTCCACAGGACCCATCAGCTTGGCTGGGATTCTGGATGTACTTGAAGCTCAGAACATGTGCCAGGCTCAGTGTCAGGCTGGACTGGAAAACGTCGTCCTCACAAGCATGACATTGGGTCAGGTTATCCCACGCTTCTCCCTGCAGTGAAGTCTGAGTATTTTCTACTCACTCTGCCTTCAAATTATTCTTTATGGTACAGCACTACTGCTGCTCACAAAGCTTTTTCTTGGTGGTTGCCTTCTGTCCCACCAAGGATCCTACAACCTTAAATTCTTGCCAATTGTCTCAACGTTTTTAGATTCCTTAAAGAAAACCACACATCAGATTTGACTGTGACACCTCTAGATCACATCTCAGAGCAGCCTCTGGGCACCAGGAGGAAAACACCCAAAGCAGGAGGAAAGAGGCAGCTGAGCAGAAAGCCCAGCAGCACATGTGATGGGGATGGGAGGATAAAGCCAGCGTGAGTGTTCTGGGCTCCATGCACAGGATAATCTCTGCTGCTGACAGGGAGTAGATACATTCTGTAGTGGTGGGGAAACGGGGCATTTTATCTGTTCCGAGCAGCAATCCATGGCCACTGTTGCAACATCTGAGATGCAGAGCAGAAATCAGTGTCCCCAAAGAAGCCAATCAAGAGGCTTTGATTTCTGTCCAGTTCAGGGAGGCTCCTGAGATCCCATCTCCCATCACATCAAGGACAGAGGCTCCTATGTTTCCTTTTCACAGAGAAGGAAACAAACAGCCTGAAATCCAGACCGAGCAGTGTTTCAGAGGAATGTTGCTCTGATCTGGCTGTGCCAGCTCCAGGGCAGTTCAAAACGTTTTTACATGGTGCTCTCAAGCTGAGCTGGGTCTTTGGAGACTGCAGTTCCTTTACATTAATAGTCTGTGGTACAGTGGAAACCTGAAAGAAAGCCCAGCCAAGCAAGAAGAATTCTCTTTATTTATTCTGTGTGCACGTCTTTTGTGCAAAACTCATCAGGGATGGACAGATTAAAATGCTGACTGCCAGCTTCTCTCCTGACAGAGGCAGTTCAGGACTGAACAGTGACAGCAGTGACAGTCTGAAACAGCAGCTCCAGACTGAAGATGCATCAGCCTGTCACCCATGCAGTGGTCCTTAGGCAGAGCAAGGCTGGGAGATGCAGGTTGGGGCTGAGTTGAGTGGGGAGATACACATCAGGCCAAATGCAAAGCAGAGGAGGTGAAGAAAGCCAGTCCAGGACTCACCAGGCCTGCCTCAAGGCAATGCAATCTGCTCCATTGTCTTACAAATTAATTTCCCCTTCACTTCACAACTTTTTATCTCTATCTCTTTTATTTTTTTTAACTATTATTTTTAAAGCAATTAAAACATAGAAACAAGATCCAAGCAAACACCCACTGCATTCCTGGGATGATCTGTCTGTGCTCCCTGCATTCCACCCCAGGCACAGAGGTGGGAGGCAGCTGTGTGCCAACCCCGCCACATTCAATTCCCACAGGGGGAAAAATCAAGGATAAAGTAGGATGATACAAGCCCATTGCTTCCAATGCATACAAGGTCTGGAAAGCAGTTCTGCTAGGGCCTTTTTTCCAAGTGCTCTCCAAGGAGAGTGCACAGAATGCCTTCCACTAACCAAGACAGACCTACCTTTACCCCCAAAAAACCCCAGTTATCATTGCCCAGGCTCCTTAACTTTGCCCAGGTTCTGCCCTCAGATTCCTGCCACTTGGCATTTCTGCCCCTTGGATGTTGGTGTCTTTGCAGCTGGATTCCTGAGGCTTAACACCTTAATTCCTGAAATGAGCCCCAGTCCTAATTCCCGATTTTAGGGAAACAACATTCCTGCCATTGAATGAAAACATTTGTACACAGTTCATAAACCATCTTCCTGAGGGGTGGCAGCAGAGCGGGGCTGGAAGAGGAAAGCCTGCAGATGCATGGCAGTGGAGCATAGAAGTGCATTGTCTGCAGCTTTGGGATGCTGCTGGCTGCAGGAGCCAGCTGCTGTTTGGGTAAGTGCTCTGCTCAAATATTCAAATTCCCCGCTGGACAGGGCTGTGACCAAAACACAACACAAACACCAATAAACACGTTGCGTAGAAGTCTCTGGATCATGTCTTTCATTTCTGTTTGGCAGCAGCCAAACTGTTCTCTGTGTCACCATCCTTTGGGTGGGAGAGAACATCCTGATTTTCTGGCACAGAGCAGCACAGATCCAGGGTCAAACGATTTTTGAGAGAAGTAGAGCAAACAAAACTGCTGCTCTATAGGTGCAGGGTTGCCTATGTTGTTCCCTCCATCCATGGCGAGCTGTGACTTAGAGGAGCCCATGGTGGGATCCAGCAAAACCTGCTCCTTTGGAAGCCTCTATTAGCCAAACTAAACCCCTTGCTTCCCCTCAATGAGAACCTTTGCCTTCGCCTTAGAAACATGGTGGTTGAGATGGTCAATGAAAGACATTGACTGATGGCTCACCCTTGCTTCAAGGGATCTCTGCAGCACACTAAGGGCTGTCATCATTTCTGGAGGAGAGCAGAAGAGAAGATAGGCTTGAGAATTTTCGTGTGGCAGTGCATCAGGCCTGAGAGAGAACCATAAAAGCTCCAGGAGTCATCTTCATTTCTTCCTGCCCTGCAAAAGCACAAGCTACAAGGATGTAGAGCTGGAAAGTGTCCACAGAAGGGGGAGACAAAACCTTTCATCAGTGATTCTTGCTTGAAGAAACAAACAGGCATGAGTTCATCCCACTTGAGCTGGGAGCCTACTTGCTGTCATCTCCAGGAGGTTCACTGGGAGCTGCCTATCATGGCACAGGCATTTTGGAAGGTGAAGAGGAGTCATGTTGGCATAAGTTAACTAGGAAGACGGTGGAAACTCCAACACTTGGTCTCCTAACTGCAGGATTTGGTCTGTTTTTAAAAGATTCATTCAAACAGGGACCCTGAGGTGAAATCCTTTGGCCTGCATTCAGCAGGAGCTTCGCCTAGAGGCTGTGGATGGTTTCTCTTGTTTCTTACATTTCTGTTCTAGGAAAATGTAGATGAGAATCAAGAGTGATAATGTTCCTACCTGCTCAGAGCTCAGATCTCAGGCTTCACTGGTAGAGTTTAGTGTGTTCATGCACCTTGTCCCTCAGGCCTGGAAGCTCATAATCCCCTCACCATCCTGCCAAGAACCTCATCCCAGTCATTCTGTCATAACAAACAGGGCTCTTCCCCATGGGCTGTGTAAGAGCACCAAGAGCTGACAGAGAGGCTGACAAGAAGCGAACAGAGGAGATGGAGTGAGCTCCTGTGGGTTCTCAGGTGTATTTATTTTTTCTCCGAGCGCACGTTGCCTGTCAAATCGCAGGATCCAGTCAATACAGTGAAATTACAGTCCTGGGGAGGAAAAAAAG
The DNA here is from genome assembly GCA_013400115.1 of Rhinopomastus cyanomelas. NCBI lineage: Eukaryota > Metazoa > Chordata > Aves > Bucerotiformes > Rhinopomastidae > Rhinopomastus > Rhinopomastus cyanomelas. Next base: position 159,992 of record VXBP01003041.1, on the reverse strand, counting down.
AAAAAGAGGAGAGAGAGGGAAAATTTTGATTCCGAATTGCAGGGATTAATGGTCAAAAGAATGTTCTTCTGGGAGTAATCTAAGTGTTATATTTACATTTGGCTTGGAATTATTTGCAGTGAGGAATTTCAAATGCAAATATTTGAAAAGCGTAACATGTAGAGAGTGAGACACTGTGGGCACTTCTGTTTTCTCTGAAAAAAAAAGAAGAAGAAGAAGAAAAAAACCAGTTTTCTTGACTATTTTTTATTGGAATCTTAATGAGACCATAATTACAGCAAGGAGGGAAAAAAAAGGAAAAAGAAAAAGGAAAAAATGCAGCTCTTAAAGGTTTGCTGTGAGCGCACAGCGGGTACATCCAGGTAAAAAAATAAAATAAAGAAAAAAAACACAAAAAACCCTCTAAAATTTTGAAAACTATTTATTTTCCGAAGTGGTGCATGGGAGGGAAAAAAATGACTGAGCTAAGGAAGTCTTGTGCGTTTCTGTGCTTAGTCTGTATTTTCTTTTTCTACAAAAATATATAGGCGCAAATGTCGAACGTGGGCAAGTGCTGTTTGCCTTGGCTCTGGCCTTTATCTTGTTTTATTGTGTTCCGCTCACCGGGGTGCTTCAGGAACAGTCGATTTTTCATAGAATCATAGAATCACCAGGGGCTGGAATCCTTCTGTGTTGGCAGTGAAGGGAGCGCCCGGTGTCTTCGGGTTGTTCTCTGTGTCTGGGGCTGCTCGTCTGCAGAACTCATGGAGACTGAATGACGGCAAGAGGACTTACAATTACAGAGCCACAGCATCCAAGATTGACTTGATCCAAGACTTCTAAGATCATCAAGTCCGGCCAATGACCTAAGATCACCACAACCTAGACCAGGGCACTAAGGGCCACAGCCAGGCTGTCCTGCAACACCTCCAGGGATGGGGACTCCACCACTGAGCTGGGCAGTCCATTCCAGTGTCTGAGCACCCTTTCCATGAGGAAGGGCTTCCGAACATCCAGTCTAACCCTCACCTGGCAGCTTCAGGACCTGCTCTCTCATTCTGGCGCTAGTTGCCTAGGACAAGAGCCTGACTCCCTTCAGGGAGCTGTAGAGAGGGAGAAGGTCCCCCCCTGAGTCTTCTCTTCTCCAAGCTACACAGGCCCAGTTCCCTCAGCCTCTCCCCAACAGCCTTTCCCTCTAGCCCCTTCCTCAGCCTCATTGCTCCTCTAGACCTACTCCAGCCCCTCAATATTTTTCTTGAAGTGAGGGCCCCATCACTGCCACCAGTACTTGAGGGGAGGCCTCTCCAGTGCCCAGTACAGGGGCAGAATTGCACCCCAGTCCTGCTGGTCCAAGCCAGGATGCCATTGACCTTTTGTGCCACCTCTGCATGCTGCTGACTCACACTAAGCCTGTTGTCAACAGTAGTCCCAGGTCCCTCTTAGTGTTCAGCTCCTGTCCCACTCTGCAGACATGATGCAGCCTTTGCTCTCATGGCATTTCTATGGGAGTCCTCTCCTCCAGAGCAGACAAAAGGTTTCATATCACAAAGAGCGTTCTGGGGTCTCCTCCACTCTGTACCTGCTGTATTCCTTCAGCTTTTCTGCTGTTCAATGAGCTGAGGGGTTTCCTTCTTTTTTTAGTGGTTAGTTTGGAGAAAAGGAGACTGAGGGGAAACCTTATGGCTCTTTACAACTACCTGAAAGGAAGGCGTAGAGAGATGGGGGTTGGTGTCTTCTCCTAAGTCACTAGAGACAGGACAAGAGGAAACGGCCTCAAGTTGTGCCAGGGGAGGGTTAAGTTGGACATCAGGAAAAATCTCTTCCCTTACAGAGTCAGAGTGGTCAGGGGTTGAAACAGGCTGCCCAGGGAAGAGGGGAGTCACCGGCTTTGGAGAGTTCAAAAAACCAAGTAGATGTGACACTAGGAAACAGGGTTTAGAAGGCAGGGTGGACTTGGGGTGATGGTTGGATTTGATCGTCTTGGAGGTCTCTTCCAACCGTAATGATCCTATAATTCCTCCATGGGATAGTCAAATGGCATCTCACCTGCAAGGTTTGATGTCTGTAGTTATTCCATGGGACATTTCAAGTTCTCCAGCTGTTTTGCTTTTTTCTAATCACATTTATTGATTCTTTATTCACTTTCTTTGCCTTTAGTTTAGCTCAAGGTTTCCACCTCTGTCTTTTGCTTCCTTTCACCCTTATGGCTCTCGTTCCTCTCTCACAGATGTCATCTTGAAATAAAGTCCCTTTTCTCCCCAAGGAGGAAGGTGTCCATTTAATATCTCTGATGCCCATCAAAGTCCATGGAGAGGCAGAACATGACAGGCATATTCTGTGATTCAATCCTTCCGGGTATTGGCAGCACAATAAATCTTGTGTCTGACAGAAGAGGACATCAGGAACCAGGGAAAAACTAACCTGAAGCTTTTGGAAAGGGTCCACTTAGCTGTCAGTCAGGAGGAGATAAACTTTACATGAAATAGGACCTTCTAAAGTCATTAGTTATCCACTTGTGCCAGAACCGCTGACGCGCAGCTCTGGAGGAAAGCAACAAGAGGCAGCCAAAGAGAACAGAAAACAAACGTGAATGGCAATATGTCTCCTCAGAAAGTGCCTAGCACAAATGTGGGAACGCACCCTGGGCTCAGGAAAATGGGTCTCAAAAAGGCTCCTGTACAAAGAGTATTGATCCACAGGAAAACTCGGTTGCCGGGAAGTCCCGAAAACAAGGACATGAGGTCGTCTCCAGGCAGATGGATGTAGCTCTAAGCAAAGGCAGTGACTACCAGTTCTTCAATAATCTGTTTAACCCACTGCTGCTTAAGGGAAAAAGTGAGAAAAAAGGCTGGAGGGTGAGGAGGGGGCTGTGGGGAAAGGACGCTGATGGTGATACTGCCATGTCAGACATGCATTTGTTGTACATTAAATACACAACCACCACCTCCCTCCTCCCACTACTCCACTCATACTAACTGCTCTTTAAAACCCAGTCCTTAGACCTTGCTACCCTGGAAGATGCTCAGCTGGCTCCGTGCGCTGGACAACAGACAGCACTTTGCATGCGGAATCCGTCATCCACAGCGTTTGTCATTCTTTGGGCAGGGAAAGATACCCTCCCATGAACCCTGCTCCTCAACCAGGCTTTGGGGAGCCTGTCCCCCACCCAGCAGAGGGGAAGCTGACACAGTGCTGGTGCATGAAATAACACCCTGGGTTCGAGTGGAGCTGCTTGTTCAACACTGGCAGATAGCAGGGGGAGGCTGGGGAACTTACACCACATCCTGGCCCCAGATATTTTCCTTTGTTATAAATAACAAGCGGTAGTTAAAAGGTGACACAAACGGCTCCTTAATCCTCGCAGCGTTCTCCCCATCCTGCCTGGATTCATTTGGTCCCGCGTTTCTTGTGATAACCACTGCAGGCAAAAGGCTTTATAATGCAGTCTATAAACTTCCACCCAGTGGAGCTCTGCCAGTGCCAACCAATGACCCAGCAGGCAGCGAGCATGTGTGTCTGTGCTGACTCAGTGATCCAAGTCTGCTTTTAATTTCCTTTCTCTAGTTTTCCTTCATCCTGCAAGGAATAACTGTGAAGTAAATCAAATGGCCTATCTCCACGGGCTGCCCCTTGGCTTGGCACGGGACAAACATGGGGAAGAGGCTGCCAACCCTGCGGCTGCCTGACAAAGTGGGTTCTGTTAGCACAGCGTAACTTACTGCAATAACAACCCGCTCCCAAAGCCGGCGGGGCTTTGCCTGCTATCGTTTCCACTGCGGCAGCGATCGCAGCCTCACATTCCTGCTCCCTGGTGCAGCCAGAGTCAGGAATCACTGAGACTCGTGGAAATTTCTGGAGGGCAAAACAAAACAAAAAAAAAAAAGAGTTTGGGGTGTTAGGAGAGGGTGAGTTCTGTGTTTAGAGAAGCCTCAGGCTGAGAGCCCAGCCAGGCGAGGGGAAAGAGAAGGGAGCGATGCCATGGAGAAGCAGATTGTGTGTGGGCACAGAGGAGGGTGATTTGCCAGGAGGTTCTCAGAGTTAACACCCAGACTGGGGATTAGGGCATCATGTTGCTGGAGGTGAAACAGGAGACCTGCCTGTCTGCTGTAATGGGCCTGTGGAGGAGCAGGGCAGCCTGGCTAAATCGCACCTTTGGCTAAATTACCTAAACCCCCCTCAGCTTTAAGAGCTAACCCTGGTATTGCCAGCATCTCCTTCCAAAATGTTATTGAATGGCCCTGTGTGCTGCTGAGCGACCATTGTGCTCCACCTCAGAGGTGCTTCACCTGCACCAACAGAGGAGTCTCAGTGGGACAAACCCTGTGGTCCACATCCAGCCAACGGCTCAACTGTTGTTAATGTCACTAACACCACGTTTTCCAATCGGAACTGAAGTTTCTCAATGAAAGATATTGAGGTGCTGGAGCAGGTCCAGAGGAGAGCAATGAAGCTGGTGAAGGGACTAGAGGGAAAGGCTGTTGGGGAGAGGCTGAGGGAGCTGGGCCTGTTTAGCCTGGAGAAGAGGAGGACTCAGGGGGGACCTTCTCTTTCTCTACAACTCCCTGAAGGGAGGTTGCAGTCAGGTGGGGATCAGGCTCTTCTCCCAGGCAACTAGTGCCAGGACGAGAGGGCAGGGCCTGAAGATGCCCGGGGAGGGTTAGGTGGGATGTTAGGAAGCCCTTCCTCATGGAAAGGGTGCTCAGACACTGGAATGGACTGCCCAGGGTAGTGGTGGATTCCCCATTGCTGGAGGTGATGAAGAACAGCTTGGCTGTGGCCCTTAGTGCCCTGGTATGGCTGATGGGGTGATGTTAGGTCCTGGGCTGAGCTGGATGAGCTCAGTTGGCTTTTCCAGCCTCAGTCATTTTGGGATTTGGTGAAAGGTGCTGCAGAAATGCAAACCATCATTTAAGTGAACAGGCTCAGGGAATGCAACCACCATGAAATAAAAGACAGCTCATGGCTGCCTGGTGCCATCAGAGCAGCCTCAGATGTTTGAGATTTCCTTTTTGCTCCAAATCCTTTTGGCTGGGATCTGTTTCCCCATCCAATTGCTACCCTAATTGTTGAAGAGGCTGCAGGAAATGGCAAAGCCAGATCCTGAACCTGCCCCTGTGTCTCATGTCATCAAGGAAAGTTCCATTCTTACCGCTAATACAACACATGTGTTTAATAGTCGCTTCGGCCGCCGGCTCACGACACGTGTCCTGGCAGAACAATACCCTGCCAACCACCCTGTAACACTATCCCCAACTGCAGAGCTGGAAAATCCTCTCCAGTACAACCACTGCCATTACCTCAGGTTTACCAGCTCCCCTGAGGGTCCAGAGGACCCCTGGGCTGTTGCCTGTTTCGGTTTCTGTTACTCAGTTGAATTACTTGGTGGAACGAGGGTAAGTCGGCGTGTCAGAACCGATGTGGGGCCATGGGAAAGATGAGAGTTCGTTCAAGGTTTAGCTCACGCTGCTGCACATTTCAGACCCTTCCTGTTGAGTTGGCTTTCCCCTGTCCTTATCATAGCATTTGCAAGTCAAACTTCTTCAGTTGAGAGGTTCATATGGGGCATCTGTGGGTCTTCCTGTGCTCCCCAAACCTTTATCTCTACTGTTCTGTCTCAGCAGATGTTCCAAGCTTTGTTTTTAACAGCTCATGCCCTCAATTGTTGCTTATGAGGAGAGGCTGAGAGAGCTGGGTCTCTTTAGCTTGGAAAAGAGGAGAGTGAAGGGGTGACCACATTAATGTCTATAAATATTTCAAGGGTGGGTGTCAAGAGGATGGAGCTGGGCTCTTCTCAGTGTCATCTAGTGATAGGACGAGGGGCAATGGTTGTAAGCTGGAACATAGGAGGTTCCACATAAATATGGGAAGGATCTTTTTCTTAGTGAGGGTGACAGAGCACTGGAACAGGCTGCTCAGGGGGGTTGTGGAATCTCCTTCACTGGAGATATTTAAGACCAGCCTGGAGGTGTTCCTGTATGGCTTGGTCTAGGTGATCCTGCTGTGGCAGGGGGATTGGACTAGATGATCTTTTGAGGTCCCTTCCAATCCCTAATGATTCTTTGATTCTATGAAGTTCATGTTCAACAGCTGCCTGACAGGACAGCCTTTTCTTCTTGACTGGCTTTAGTGCTTCCAATAGAAAAACTCAGGAAAGCTCATCCCGAGGCCAAGCAGAACTGGAAAAGCTTACTATGCATCATGCTTTAAGATACAGTCACAGAAAGTTGAATCTACGCTGAGAGCGGAGTTGTCTGGGTTGTCCTCCAAACAGTCGACCAGCATGTCCTGTGTCTGTGTGTGCAGGCAAGGTGCTACTAGAGGTGATGCTCAGCATCATTCCTTGGTTTACCAGCACTATGTTGTGTTGGTGCACCCTGACTGTCCCCATAAGTCCAGCAGTTCACCCCAAAGCCAACCCCACTGGCAGAAATCAGTAAGGCAGGAACAGGAACGCTGAAAGTGTAATTCAGCCCCAGTGATGGATCGTGTTTGAGCGTAAGGTGAAGTTTCCAGGAAAACTCTGGGCTCAGAGCCACTCCCAGCCCCAAGTCCCTCTTCAAGAAATAACTGCAGATACGAAAGGCTATTTTCCTTTTCTGTATCTGTCTCTTTCCATGGGAATGGAGATTTCATCCACTGCATCTCTCCACGCTGAAAACAAGTACCTCTCTTTTGTGGTGTTCTCCTCTAGAGAGGTTGCACTGATGATCTCAAGTGGAAAGATGACGATGAAGAATTGTTTGAATGATCCCCAGGGTTTGGAGAAAGATGATTGGAGAAGGGAGCTGCTGAACCTCTGCTCTGATTGGGTTTGTTTTGTTTGTGGTGTGATCCTCAAAAATAAGCTCTCCTGGTGTAATATCTCCCCGAGCCACAATATCATCCTAATAATTTAATTTATAGCTCTGTTTGTTTTCATTTATGGTTTAACAGACCAGCTGGCAATTAGGCCCTAATTATGCCATTATGCAAAGTAGCTCCATTTATTTTTATAACATGGGCTGCAGCATAAACTCTATTTGTTTTTAATTGTGAAATCAGCCATAGCAACACACCACCATGACCCATCCCTGTATACAGATCTGGGAACCGGCGCAGCTTGGCTGGGTAAGGTGCAAAAAGAGCTGGATGGGTTACAGCGCTCGGACTCCCCATTCATGAATCAAACATGCATCCTTAGTATCTGCCCTGGATCCAGCACCAGTCTCTCTGTTATTGCAGCTTGTCCTGCTTTTCCCTTTAAAACTGGAACATCCCATGATAGCACAAGGCACTACCCATTCCCTCTCATTTCTGGCAAGCCTGACTGGACTTCTTGGAGCAAACAGCTGACAATGTGCATTAGGAAACCTTCATAAAGGTTGGAGATCAGCAGACACATCCTGCAAGTCATGTCTGGCTCTTAGACCACCAAGTATTCAGTCCTAAACCAATGTAGTACTGGAGGAAATGAAAGCAGTTCCATGGAGAGCTGTAGGAACAGGGTGCTTGTACAGAAGTCTTCGCAGAGCACAGCAAAAGCTGATTGTTCCTGCAGTAGGAAAAGGCAGCTCAGAACATCTCTCTTCTTCCTTTATCCCCCGTCAGTCAATCTTTCAGGATTCCACTTTCCGTTACCTTCCGTCATAATTTCTCTCCTCTCTTAGCTTTCCTTTTCTTTTGGTTTTGGCCACATTTATGTGATCCAGAGAGGGTTGCCCTTGTTTCCAGAAACCAAGTCTGAGACTTCCCTCAGGTCTGCAGCCGTAGGTGGTTGTTGCCTCTCCAGCTCTGCTCTTGCCAAGAGCACAAACGCACACACTCTCACACACGTAAGGAGTCAGCCTGGGCTTTGTGATCACAAATGCTTCGGAGATAGGGTGTGGCCTGCATGTGGCTCCAAATGTTTAAATCTGTGTTGGCCAGAAGACGTTGGGTCTGCAAAACAAGAATCGTAATAAATCACAAGACTAAGGGGTTGCAAATAACAGGAGAGACTCCAACCGCCTTGCATTTACGTAGCTGTCTTCACCCATTGAGCTTTTTCACAGAGCGACTTGTCTTATCGTACTAGACAGGGACCAAACGGACATGAGTTCAGCTTTTGGCATAGCCACAGCCCTCTCGAATGATCTCAGATGCAGTACTGAGTGGGCTGCTCTTGAAATCTGCTCCTACAGAGCAGGGATACAGCCTCTCCTCCCTTTTCCCATCCAATTTGCTTGAATCCTTCTTCCTTTGCAAGAAGGCAGTGTCTGCTTTTAGAGGGGTGTTGGAACTTGCAGGGTTTAGGCACTGGGGTACCCTCCCCTGGGCCAAAGCAGATATCAATTACATCAAGTCATCCTTGTCCCCCAGAGGACAAGGGCTGCTGGTTTCAAGCTGGAAGAGGAGACATTTATGTTGGAGATTAGGAAGAAGTTCTTTAGTGTGAGGGTAGTGAGACAGTGGAACAGGCTGCCCAGAGAAGTTGTGGAAACTCCGTCCCTGGAAGTGTTCAAGGCCAGGTTGGATGGGTCTGTGAGCAACCTGATCTCGTGGGAGGTGTCACTGCCCAAGCAGGGAGGTTGGAACTCGATGATCTTTAAGATCCCTTCCAACTCTAACCTGTTTATGATTCTATGACTCTACATACTGGCTCAAAATGCAGCTACAGCTGAGGCCTCTGTTGTCTCTTCTCAAGGCCCATATTCCAGAAGATGAATTACTCCCGCACTGTTATCTAGTGCATTGGGGAACTGCTATACAAAGGTTGACTTGTTCCCTCCAACCGGGCACATCAGTTGTACAGTTCAGGATGGAAACTCACTGTCCTGCCTCCTCCCCACACTCTATCTGCTCAACAACAAATGATAGAGGAAGAAAACGAAGCTTCCAACCCGACTCCAGAAGCGAATGAAAATAACCATTTTGTAGAAGAACGAGTAAATATTTTTCCAGAATTTGTTTTTTAAACAAAACCCCAAAGAAATCAAAGCCTTTTGAGTTCAGCTTGAACGCTGTTTGCGTGTCCTGGTGCTTTATTTTTGTTTGTTTGCTCAGAACCAGCCTGTCAATCCCAAATGGCAATAACTGGGGACGGGCGCGAATTAACACACACGAACACAAAAATGCAGACAGCAAGAAGAAGTCATTCCACAGTCTAGCCTTGTTAAAGAATACAGTGAGTTTCCAGCGGCAAACCTTCCCCCCGCTCTCCAGCCTCTGTAGCCAGAGGAATTTCTTTCACCTCCTCAGAAGCTGCTTATTAAAGCTGGGCTGGTGCTGGTTCCCAGGTAATAGAACAGCAGCAAAACTTAACTAATCTATATTTTTACAGCAGTAATTAAACTGTGCACTTGCTAATAAAAAGGCAACACTTTAAATTAAGGTCCCGTTTCTAAATGCTGTATTAATATTTATGAAATGATTACTGCATACAGCCACATTCTTGAAGGACTTATTAGAACCCAGGTTATAAAACTCAATTGTAATAAACCCCTAATGGTTATGCTCTGGCGAGCTGCAGTTTTTTCCTGCCCTACAAGTGGCGTCTTCATAAAATGGGAGGAAAATGCTCTTCCCTCCCCTAAAATCCCCCAAATGTTCTCTCTGTCTCTGACTGTTGGCCTTGGCCTAACTACTTGTGCTCAGCTGTCTATAAGATGGGGTGCAATTTTGTTGCTGGGGTATCCCTCATGCTCTCCAGCCACTTTGGAAAGGCCTGGGAGTTCTTGTGAAATCACAAGGATTGTATGGCCTCTCAGATGATATCTGCCTTCCCACACACAGGTCTGGGTCACAACAGGGCTCTCAACAAGCAATGGACAAGTGTGTTTCGGCAACCGTATCCTACCCTCAGCTTCTAGACTATGATCACAGAATCGCTCTGGTTGGCAAAGACCCCTGAGATCATCAAGTTCAACCATCTACCCTACCTTACAAATTCACCCCTAAACCACATCCCTCAACACCTCATGCAAAAGGTCTTCAAACACATCCAGGGACAGCGACTCAACCAGCTCCCTGGGAAGCCCATTGCAGTGCCTGACCACACTTTCTTTGAAAAACTTTTCCTAATGTCTAAAAAGGTGGGTGACTAACTGTGGGTGACTATGCCACTTTCACAGTCAGTGGAAAGAGACAGAATCACTGATGATGGTTTATCCCCTTTCTCCAAGCCATTTTGACATGTGTTGGGAAGCTCCATGTGATCTGGAACCTCTCTGAGTTTGTAGCTGCAGAAGGAACAGGGTGAGGGCTCTCCATGATAAATTCAGATTCTCCTCACCATGGTCACCTCATTGGTCAGTAGAGAGCAAGGAGAGACAGCAGTGTTCTGTGAGCAACAGGGCAAGTACTTGAACGGATTATTTTCATCTAATAGGAATATACCATAGGGCCAAGGGGCTCTTGGTGTTGTTTTTAGGCTTCTTGATGAGCTGGAGATGCAACACGCTGGCTCTTTCACACTGAGCTACCATTTCCCACTTACAACTTCTGCACTGGAAGAAACACTCTTTGAGTCTCTCATCACTACCCATCTCTCAAGGGGCTGCTCTTCAGGCAAGAAAATTTGCAGCAAAGCTTCTTTTGTTTGCTGCTCTTTGGGATTGCAGCAGTTTGTGATGCAGTTTGCCTGACCCTGCTGTTCCTACCTCCTGTCTTCCTAGAAGGCCAGACTCAGAATCATAGAATCATTAGGGATTGGAAGGGACCTCAAAAGATCATCTAGTCCAATCCCCCTGCAACAGCAGGATCACCTAGACCAAGTCATAAAGTCAGTCAGGGTTAGAAGGGACCACAAGATCATCCAGCTCCAACTCCCCTGCCATGGGCAGGGAACCTGCAAAGTCAGAAAGTCTATAAAATGTTTTGCATCATGGCCAGCTCAGTCTAAGCCAGCGAGAACTTCCCGTGCAGAAGTGTGTGACAGTTTGGAGCTGAAGTGATTAACCTCTTTTAATTAAAGCTTAAAATTTCAGCACAGCTCACAGACAGTCCAAATATCAGGATAAACTCTGAGAGAAAATTCACTGCTATAAGTGGCCCCTTGAAACAACCACCTCAAACTTCCAGCATCTTCTAGGGCCAAACTGCAAAGAGTTTGTGCTTAAACTGACCTAAGCTAAAGCTTAGCCTTTAGGGTCGTGTAACATAGCAACGTTTGTTATGTGTCACAACAGCATCCAAAATGACACAATAAAAGAAGAATTATCTGTGATTAGACCTAAACTATCGAAATGTCTCCAGCTGGAGCCAAATTTTGGAAGGGAGAAGGGGAGAAAGAGAAGTTTATTATTTCAGTAGCAGCAGTGAAAATCCCCTCTGGGTGCTCTGCGAACCACCCTCTGCTCTTTGAAACCATCCCCCTCATTGACATGGTAATGGTCTTTGTTGAATTCAAAGACGATTACATCAGAAATGTGTGGCCTCTTGTGGGTTTTCCAGGGCTTATAAAGCACACAAATTATATGAAAATATTGGGTTGAAAAATTAGTAAGCCATAGGAGTTTGTGTTGTTTTAGCCACGCTTTACTGCAGGGAAGAAAAACTGTGGCTCCTCCAGACCTTTGCCCAGTCTTTCAAAGCTACTTTCTTTATTATTTCTTTTCTGGTGGGCTCACTTCAGATCTACAGCCTCTGTATTTAAAGGACCTTCACACTGGACTGAACTATGAGCAAACTATACAACATTCAAGGTATAAAGACCAGAGACTTATTCTCCTCTGAATTCTCCAGATTTGCATCAGTTTCCTGCACCATAATCATGGAGAAAGTTCTGTCCCACAACACTTTGTCAAATGAATTCTCCAAAGATAGTATGGTATTTTGTTATATATTTTGGATGTACCAGGTTTGTTGACTTAGTAGCATCACCTCAAGAGCACAACATAGAATCGTAGAGTCATAGAGGAGTTTGGGTTGGAAGGGAGCTCAGAACTCACCCAACCCCCTGCCATGGGCAGCGACACCTCTCACCAGACCAGGCTGCCCAGAGTCCCATCCAACCTGGCCGGGGATGGAGCAGTCACAAGCTCCCTGAGCAGCCTCAGGGAGACTCAGGGAGTTCCAGGGCCTCAGCACATTTACAGGGAGTGTTCCAGGGCCTCAGCACACTCACAGGGAGCAATTTCTTCCTTCAAATCAAATTTCTTCCTTCCATCTAAGATAGGAAAGGTTCCTTCAAGCCAATAGAAGTCATGTGTTTGATCTTGTCTGGAGTTTCAGGAGAGTTGGTGTAAGTGGTGGTTCCAGTGTCAAAGACCACAACTGTCCACTTGGAGCAGGAAGGCTTCTTGGTGTCTCTTGCAAGACACTGAGATTTTGTAAGATTTGTGAAAGGGGCAGAAGATAGGAGTGAAAACATCTTTCCCTTCTGTCTAAGAGCATAAAGGTCACAGAATGAATAATGTCATTCAAGAGGAGGGAAGATTCCAAGACAGAATGCTCTTCAAAACTGCAACTGTTCTACAGATTGTAGAATCTGGAGAACCCCAGGCAGATCCATTGATTTCTCTGTTGCAGCTTCCCACCACCCAGCCAAGGAATGAGACTGGTTTTCAGCTGGATCAGCTCACAGACCTGGCCAGGTTCCTGTGACGGCTGCACTGATGGGAGGCAGCAGGACTTTACAGCTGGAGGCAGGAGGCAGGGCTGGATCTTCCCTTTCAGATCAGCTTAAGCCCAACCATGAAATCATATCCTGTGACTGAATAGATGAACCCATGGCAAGGACATTTCCCCAAAAGGCACAAGTAACACCTCCAAAATACACGAGGAGACTTAGGAGATGAAGTTTCACCATTTTCCAGAGGTGCTGGAGTCACCAAACAGCACAATCGTCTGTGCCTTTGGAGCAGAGGAGACAGATGAGCTCCAGTGAGCTGCTGACACAGGGGCAGTCCCCCAGGGAACTGCAGCTGAAGGAGTATTTGCCTTCTCCTCCCCTCCCAGCATGGCACGTTCAGGAGGACACTGATTTGCTACAAAGCAGTGACCTGCAGGCAAAACAACATTATTTTGATTTTCATTCTGTTTTAGAGAGAGAAGGGGAGGCTGGACAGCACAAGGCCACTGCAGAGTCCTCTCAGATTGCTCTTCCCTGCAGAAAGGGTTCAACGGCCAAATGAACCTGACCTGCCTCTGCCACCTCTGCACCATCTCCCTTCTTAGGTCAGCTCCCTTACTCGAAGGTTGGACCATGAATCATACAGTCACAGAATCATCAAGATTGGCAAAGATCAAGGTTACCTTCAAGATCACCAAGTCCAACCATCATCCTACAGCCCCCCGCCACTAACCCATCTCCTGAAACACTCAGTCTGCCTGTTTTTCGGGTGCTCCCACCACCTCCCAGGACAGCCTGTTCTTGGAGCAGGTTGGACTTGATGATCTATGAGGTCTCTTCCAACCTTGATAATACTGTGATACTGTGAAACAGGTTGAGGGGTAGGAAGAAAAGATTACAAAAACCAAACAGACCAGGGGGGTTTCAGACAGCTCAGAGTTTCCTGCTGCAGGCCTGGGACAGCCCCATCACCTCGATGCCGCTCAGTTGCCTGGTTGCAGTGACGGAAGGCGGCAGTGCCAGGAATTAGCTCTTCATACACGATCGACGTGTAAACACGGCACGTTCACCAGAGCGCCCGCTACCGCAGACCTAATGGGACCTTCCGCTCCGCTCTGCGTAAGGGGCAGATAAATTTAGACGTGAGATAGTCTGTTTTGACTACTAATTAGGTGGGTCTGAAGACAGGAGGAGACGTAGGGGAGATGATTTTTCCCTCGGTGGCTGCCTGGCACTGCTACGCAAGCCTACGCACGCATGATTAATTGCCCCATCATTCAAGTAGCTCTTTTTATTCCGGCCACTCACAATATTATTATTATGAGCTACTGTTTTTCCACAGCCAATTATTGTAGGATTTAAACACAGCATCTGCCCTTGGATGTGTGTAGATGCATAAATGAAGATCCAGTAGTCAAATACAAGACATGCATGTCATATTTTCCTTCTTCTTTCCTTTCTTCTCTTTTCTCCAGCTTTTCACATTTACATAGAAAAGCTCTTGAAGGGAAGGCTTGGATTTGGGGGAAAAAAAGCAATGGGAGAAGTTTTGTGAGGGGAGGAATCAGTGGGAGCTCAAAGAACAAACATGTGTAAAGGCTTTGTTTCAAAGTGGACCAATGCAGAAGCCTATTGGGGATAATTTTTAGGCTTTGCCTATTTTTAAAGGGTTGAGGAGCAGGAGTAAAGTGAGAAAACAATTCTCTGTAGGAAGCTGTAGCAGACTAAATGGAGCTTGTTGTTATTGGCAGAGGGACTGATGCTGAGGGCAGCAGCATCGTTAGTGAAGCTGGAGGCAGCGGAGGTTTAAATAAATACGGAGCGATCCATGAACCAAGATAAAATGTGATCTAGCTGTGCAGGGTCCTCCTGTTCTCTAAAGCCAGGAGGTTTGGCAGGGTGTGAGTAAAGGGAGATGAATGAGGGTTATCAGATAGGAGACGCGGGAGAAGGCAGAGAATTATTTATCCTAGTTGGAGCATTAAGAATTAGTCACAGTCTTCACGAGGAATAAGGATTTTATCTGTTCATCTCTCTCGCACAAAGACGCACTGACACGGTGTCCCCATAGGCAGCGTCAGGCAGTGACACAATCAGGAAGCTGCTGGGCTCTGCTCGGTGCCCAAATCCAAAGTTCTCCTTGTTGAGGGATGGCTTTCCATTCGCTTCCAGTGACTTGAGCTTCCCACTCCCTTTTTCCTCTGGCCTTACTCAGAACCCAGCTCACATAAAATTGATGGGGATTATTCCTGGCTAAGGCCAGCATTAACATAGGATTTGGCCCAACATCTCGCACGCAGCTAAGTCCTATTAGTAACAATAAAAAGCTCCATTAAACACTTGCAAAACCAGTAGCCTGCAAGACTGAGCACAAAGTCAAAAGTCTTGCCTGGCAATGTGTCCAGGAAGGACTTGAAAGAGCATTTTCCCTCATCTATAACCCTCACCCAAGCAGAGGTTGGAGATGTCAAGGCCAGCTGATAAGAGCTGCTGCTGCCTGCAGGATAACACATGGACCTTGCAAAGAAACATCTTTGCAGAGCTCTGCTTGCTGGATCGTCCTCCCACCCGGGCAAAACTCCTGGGGTGGCTGCTATAAATGAAATTCCCAGAATAAGGGACAGCAAAGACAGAAAGAACAACCTGCAGGGAAGGATTTTGTGGATCTTATTAATTTTTTCATCACTTACTGCCCTATCTCCCCTTTTCTTAATGGCTTTATCTCATCTTTTCTTCAGGGATTAGCTAGCCCGGCTAAGAATCAGGAAAATACTGGCTCTTGATGGAGTGTTTAGTCTGTAGAGGTGGACTTTAAGCAGAAAAAAGACAGTTTTGGTGCATCAACCATAAATTTCACTGTGATGAGGTGTTTGCATCTGTCCTGGGTGACTCTGCTCTCCCAGCTGAGGGAACATGCCCTAAATTCTTTCTTTTTCTGGAGCATTGGGGAAAAAATGAAAAGAGTTAAGAGAATTATTCTTCTTATCCTTCTTTCCTCCTCCAGTCTTTGACACTGAAAACATATTTTGAAACAGTAAAAAGCCGAGATAAAAGAGCAAGGAATGGCATCCCCCCTCCTTCTTTGTTTCCATTTTTGTGGGGTTGGGATTTCTTTGCCATAAGGTTTCCCGTAGTATCTCAAGCAGAAACCAAGCTGAAAGTTTGAAGGCTTCTGCTGGAAAGTGAAAGCATCTACTCAGCTCTTTCTGAAGGGCACTTTCCCTCGTGGTTCTCCTTCCTAGGGCTCCCTTTGACAGCTTGCGATGCTCCAGTCATACCAGTGCTGTAGCAGGGTCCTCACACCAGTAAACACTCTCCTGATATCTGCACGATAGTGACCGCAGAGGTTCTGAGAGGTGCCAGAGGACCACTGAATACTGTCATTCAGTGCTCAGCACAAGGGTCACAGCAGTGTCAAAGTTAAATAAACCAGCTACAGGGGAGATGCATCCCTGTAAACTACTTTTGCCTCGGAGATCAGCCAGGGAGCAGGAACAGTTCTGCGGCTGAAGGCCAGCAGGAACAGACCTGGGTTGGGATGCCAGAACTCAGTGAACAATATTCGGTGTCCTCAGAGCACCAGAAGGGAAGAGGCACAGAGAGCTTTTATCCTTCACAGCCTTTTATACCCAAACAGGAGCTGGGACTACTCTTTGCACCGTAACAAGGGCAAACCCCAACGCCACACACCTGATTCCTGTAGCCAGGATCAGCAGAAGCCTGAGGCAGATGGAATCCATAGGATCAGTTGCTCTCTGCAAACCAGAGCAGCATTTGTGCACGTGGAGGTTGTGTAAAGAAGCCTTGGCTAGTCAGTAAAGGAGAACTATTTTTACAGAAGCCAGGGAGGGAGGCTGGAGCCACTGATTTAGGATGATTACAATGAACCAACCCAAAAAACAAAGTCAGTTTGTTTTAATTTAGGGCTTTTGGGGGCTAGTGGGGATGTGGGAAGATATAATTAATGGATTTCATCAGATGGACGGGATTGTGGGCTCTGCTAATTGAATGGAGGAAGCTGAGAAAGGTGGCTGCTGGGCCATGAAACTTTCCATTTCTTTTTGTGGTCAGGAGTCAGAGGAAAAGGGATTTGATCACCTCATATAGATTAGGGAGAGTTAATGGGCCTCTGGAGACGAGTACAAATACAAAGAATAAAGGTTCTTCTTTTTGGAGGAGAGTCTTCAGTCTGGCCTGGAATGAGGTCCCTGTCGGAATCCTAACCCTAACCCTGTGGTGTTTAAGGGCCAGCAGTGTGCTGGTGGTAGAGCAGATCAGGACCTCCTGAAGGATGCTCAGCACACCTCAGTGCCTGATGTGGTCCTGAGCAGGAAGAGAACCCTTCAGTGACTCCCAGAACTCAGCCTTTGCCTGTGAAACTCCTGAGCTCCTTATCCTGAAGGTAACTAATCCTGTAATCCTAAAGCTCGTGACACAGGACACCTTGTTTTCCCCACTGCACTGAGACAACAACACAGCACCAAAGCCACCAAAACCTCACACCCACCCTGCACACCCAGCTTCACTACCCCACAGAAACAAGAACCTTGGACATGGGAGACCTGAGGAGTTTTAGGGATGTTCCTCTCCCTGGTGATTTGTTTTGTTTGTGGCAGAGGGAATTCCAGACAAAACAGGAGGATGAAGAACAGCCCTGAAGCAGCAACTTCTCGAGGCTGCTCAGTGATGTCACTGAAACAGCCATCAGGGTGTAAATATCCCACCCCACAGACCCCATTAGGGTGAAGGTGTCGGGCTCACGTAGCAGGCAGGACTGAACAGCACATTAGTTACGGTCCAAAAACATGACCTACAAATATTTTCTATATCATAATTATACAAAATGAGTGGAAATTTCTCCTCCTTCTCCCCCTCTTCCCCAAGTCCCAAAAAACGTATCCCATTATGAACACAGGATCACGCTGCCAACTCTACAGGAACATAAATATCATCTCAGTCTTTTTTTGCACGGGGTAGTAGCTGGAAAGTGGAAAAATGATTGAGGGACAAGTGGTTTTTCAAATCCCCTCGAGGCTCATACCTGACCTGTTTATTTCAAGAAGAGCTGCAACTGCCAAGAGGGAAGGAGCTCCTTGAGTTGCTATCAGGTTCTGTTTCCAAAGATTATTTCAACATAAACACTCCTTGAATCTCTGCTCTGCTCTTTCCTTCAGCATTTATGTACCCAGGGACTGCATGGCTAAGGACTTGGGCTACTCCGGCATGGGCTTTCATCTGAATTTGGAGATGGGCACAAGGAAGCTTCAGGTCACCGCACCACCAGAGCCTGCTGCAAGGTGGGGTCTTTAGAACCAGCAACAGCCAAGGTGTTTCCATTTGGCCTCAGGAGATGTTCAAAAATGGGAGTTTTTGATGAAAAATAGGCTGTTGAGAGACCCAGTGGGTAACAACAGGTCAGACTGTAGAAGACAAGTCCAGGAAGACAACACCACACATCAGCAGGATTTTGGCTCCAAGGTACAAATCAAAATGATCCTTTTCTTGCTACAGCAGACACTGAGAAAGCAAATCTCAAGTCATTCATAATCAGCTTTCAAAAACAGAAGAGAAAACTTAGAAAGTCATCAAGGTGGATAACTTCTTTGTAGCAGTGTGAAGTCAGTGCTGCACAGAATCAAAGAATCATTAAGGTTGGAAGAGACCTTCAAGCTCATCCAGTCCAACCATTACCCCAGCCTCACTCTGTCCACTAAGGCCTGTCCCCCAGGGCCACATCTACTTGTCTGAACCCATCCAGGGACAGTGACTCCCTCTCCTGTACAACTCCTGACCACTCTGTCAGGGAAGAAACTTTTCCTGATGTCTGGCCTAACCCTCCCCTGGCACCACCTGAGGCCATTTCCTCTTGTCCTGTGGCTGGTGACTTGGGAGAAGAGACTGATCCCCAGCTCTCTCCACCCTCCTTTCATGGTGAGAAGTATCCACCAGGTTAAAGGAAGACAGGGCTAACAGTTATTTAACAGCCCATTCCTTTTCTTTTCCTGGTGTGAGGGACTCTGAGAGGGTTGTGCAACAACACACCCCACACCAGAACTAATGGTTAACCTCAGGGGAGGTGACAGGCTCTGCATTGCGGGAAGCACCTCAAGAGACCTGATACCAAGCCTGGCATCAAGCCAATTGTTAACACTTCACTTCAAAGAGCAGATATGGGTTTATCCCTGATCTATACTGCCAGTCCTGTTCTGGAGCTCTCAGGGGACTCTCTATATGCTGGGGGAAAATAGTTGACTGATTGCACAGGACATGGTGAATGATTGTAATGATGTTTAATCTCAAGTCACAGATGGCCAAGGAATCACTAAATTCCTTAGGAATTAGGACCTTAGGAAGAAATCCCTCACTATGAGGCCCTGGAACAGGCTGCCCAGGGAGACTGTGGCTGCTCCATCCCTGGAAGTGTTCAAGGCCAGGTTGGAGGGGGCTCTGGGCAACCTGGTCTTGTGAGAGGTGTCGCTGCCCATGGCAGGGGGTCAGGACTGGATGATCTCTGAGATCCATTCCAATCCAAAGTGTTCTCTTATTCTGTGAACCAAACACCACACGTGGAGAGAAAAGTCTCAGCAGTGCTATAATCAGCCTTAGGGATTGATTCACTGAGAACTTCCTTTGCCCAGCCATCTCCTTCTTTACTGCAGATGTTCTGCCCCCCGGGAGCAAAGGCCTTTTCCACACTGCCCTCCTGCCCTTGACTCCCTGCTTCTGCCACACCAGTTTGAGGACACATCTCAAAGTGTGAAGGCAGAGGAGAGATTACCCACTGGTTTTGTGCATGGCTGTAACAAAAGACCATGGAGATGCAGTTCCTTTAAAGCAAAGGAAAAGCACCCACACTGAAACAGCTCTGTACACCAGGGCCGCTATAAAGGTATGGAGATCCTGAATCTTCTGGGTGCAGCACTGTCCCTGCAGACTTCATTGTCACTGGGTAGCTGTGACACATCACATGCTAGTGTGTGTGCCTGCCCACAGAACCATGAAGATGATACAGGTAGAGAAAAGATCTTAAGGGGCAAGGAAAGAGAGGTGAGCTTTGGTACCCCACTTGTCCCAGAGAAAGAGGTTACTCAGTATGTCAGACCCACGTTCCATCCTCTGCTCAGTTTCCATAGGACTTGAGTAGAGTAACTTCGTCTCTGGTTTTGAGCGGAGGGAAGAGCTTCAAGCTTCAACAGGGGAGGTTTAGACTAAACATCAGGAAAAACTACTTCATGGAGAGGGTGGTCAGGCACTGAAGTGGGCTTCCCAGGGTGGTGATTGAGTCCTCATCCCTTGATGAGTTTAAAAGATGCTTAGAGGTAGTGTTGGGGGATCTGGTTTAGGGGTAAACTTGTAGAGTAGGGTTGATGGTTGGACTTGATGATCTCGAGGGTCTTTTCCAACCTGAATGATTCTGTGATTCATCCTCTCTACAGTACAAGCAAAGCTGTTCCCTCCACCCCACCCAGTTAATATCTGAAAAAATACTGTGAAAGTGGCAAAGTTCTGTTTCAACTCATATTTTTAATAAAACCCCCCCCACATCTTTTAGACCAGACTTGTCTGCAGCCGCTGTACGACTGGTAGCCATCACAAAATAACTTTCTGTGAGCATTTGAGCAACTAGAAAAGGAGATTTTTTTTCCCAAATGCAGCCAGGTGCCAGGCACAAATTACGAAATGTAGGTAATATGGATGATGATGACTGATGCTGTAATTGCAGCAGATCCCTGGTTGTGAAAGAGAAATTTGAGTTGTAGCAAAGAAAAAGTGATACTAGGGAAAAAACACCAACAGAAAACCAATACGATTTAGCCACCTTCTTCCTAACGTCACCGAAGAAGGGATCCAGACAGGCTGAAAGCACAGACCTGGCTGGACCTTCGAAGTGCAAATCCATTTTCTTCTAGCCACACTTAACTCCATCACCATCAGAAACCATCACCTGCAGGTCTCTAGAGCGTCCAAGTAACTTTCACCTGGCACCAACGGAAGCTGTAAAACAAGTTGAAGCATCACAGGAACCGCCCAGGTGTCTGCAGTTTCCACGACTGAAGAACTCCAAAGCCAGTCTCAACTGCCTCTTCATTCCTGCAGAGATGGTGGTGATGATATTCTGGTTAATGATCTCGACAGCTTTGTGCCAATTGAGTTAAAGCCTCACCAGATTCTCATCTAATGAACACAACTAACGAATGATACAAGATACCAGAGGACAGAGGCACCAAGGAGGGGAACCCAGAGCCAGATGAAGGTTTCTCAGCAGCTTAAGAAGATTTAAGTTTTGTTGCTCCAGGAACAAACCCAGATTGTCCCAGGAAAAGGAGAGGTGGGAAAACAGAACGGGATGAGACGTCCAAAACCTGAAAGTTCTGCCAAAAGAGTGAGTGCGATGGCGACAGCGATAGTGTCTTTCCCCACTACAGCGTCCTTCAGCCCATCTGTGCATAGCAGCTGCCTGGGCTCTCCAGGACTATCAAAAGGCTGGAATGCAGAGCTGAGCCTGGATGATTTTCTTTCCAAGCAGTTTGCTTTCCCAGGTATTTGCCTGTCTTGTCTGTGCCCAGGGCTGGTGATGGAGCGTGACGGAGCGTGACGCTCCTCACAGCCCTGGCAAAGGGGCAGGAAAACTGGCCCAACTTCAGCAGCCCAGGAACTGAGCCCATCACGGTCCTGTTCCTGCATCTCTCAATATTTTGCAATTTTCATGGGCAGCAGCTGTTAGAATCCAAACTTCTCTACTTGCAGTGGACACTTCACTTCATGGCTGAAAACAACTGTGGAGTTGGGTAGTCCTGGGTAGATGTTGAATGAGCAAAGGTAGAAATTGGTGACACTGTCAGCCAGGACTGAGAATTCTTCACCTTGATATTGTAAACTTTCATCTCAGCAGGGATTTGGGCTCTTGGGGCCACAGAATCTGTTGCCATGGGTAGGAAACTGGGATGAGCAAGTTGCACAGATGTCACTGCCAGTTGTTTCTGTCCAGTTATAATTATCTCCAGCCTTGTTGTGACAGACTATTGGTGCTTTCACACAAGTTGTAGAAGTCTTTAGTGACACTCAGCAGTTCTCTCACAGCTCAGCCTCATGCAGAAGTATCCAGGAGATGTTTCAAAGTGTTTTCAAATTATCCTTGAAAGAAGCTGAAGAGAAAGTATTGTCCCAGAGACAAAGAGTCGGAGTCTCTATAAGAAGAACAGAAAGATTCTCATTATTTAACCCAGATCTTCTTGTGACTCCTGTAGCTGGTTTGTAACTCCTCAGTGCCTGAGATTGTTGATATTGCTGAAAATTCCTCTAAAGGTTACTGTTAGGTTCAGCCTGGATCCTTTTTGGGATCCACAGAATCATCCCTTTTACCAGCAATCCCTGTTGGGGTGCCAACCCCAGCAAAGGTGGGTTCAAAACCTCTCACAGACACTACCTGATCCTCAGGCTTCTGGGTAAGACCCGCTGTTGGCCTTGCTGTGGGGAAAACCTTCCCTGATCTTTAACTTTGCTCCTAACACTCAGGTTGGAAGAGGCACGTCTGTCTGAGTCCTGGAGAGCCAGACTGCAGATGTTCTTGAGAGTCAGCCTGGTTCAGAGGTCAGACAGGTGACACAGTCCGGTGAGCTCCCTCTATCCCACCTGCATCCAGAAGATGCTGGAAGCCTGAAGCCACATTTTTATGGTTAAGAAATAAAATGTTGTCTCCAGACTGTTCTATCAGTGCATCGCTGTCTTGGGTTCTTCTGGATGGGCCACTGACCTGGAGCTTGGGTTCCATCTCAGCGTGCCTCGGTGTTTTTCAAAGGCAGTGGAAATTTTGTTTTGGAAACGTTGCTGGGAGTGCAAACAGGAAGCAGGAAGGACTTGTTCAGAAATGCAAGAATCTGAGGGCCGCACAGTTCCCATATTTTTGGATCCAACCCATGAATGAGTTTTGCAACAACAGCAAGATACGAGCGCTGAGGTCAAGAGGAAAGCAAACACGGAGCAGCCACAGAGAGTGACTTTCAGAATTGCCCGTTGGAACTCTGAGTCACTTAATGCTCTGCACACAGCCAGGATGCCTAGAAAAATAAAGAAAGATGCTGAACGGTCGCTGCAGGGCAGCTCTGTTGGTGACAGATGGGATTAAGTGGTGGGAGAGCTCCAAGTAGGATTATTTTATTGGTGTTTTTGGAGCATCTTGCCTTTGTTTGTTGTAATTCTGGTGTTTTAGTTATTTCTGTTGAGGCGTTTGGGGATCTCTTACCCTGGAGCCCAGAAATGAGCATTTGTTATTGTTTTGGTTATCGCCGTTATCTGATTTGGGGCATGTTCCTGTGACTCAGCAGGACCCTCATGGGGTTGCGATGGGATGTGTTGCAGCCCAGCTGGGTTGATCAGCAGATCGCAGGGGTAAGGGGCAGCAAAAGAAGGGGACTTTGGTCCCTTTGCAAGGCAAGAGAGTTGCAGAAGGAGCAGTAACATCAAGACCCCAAGGCTGATGTCCTTTACCTGATGCCTGAAGTACTTTCTCCACAGGACAGCAGAGGGAACAGTGCCCTGGAATGGCTCGGAGGGGTTCTACCCTCTTCCCCTACAGTTCCCTCAGCCTACCTCTCAGTCTCACTGCTGCAGGCTTCCCCATCGCCTGTGTCCCCCAGGAAGAGGACCAGTCACAGTGAGTGCACAGACAACCAGAGAGACCTTGGCGCTGGGGTGTGTTGGAATTACTGGTGGATTGATGCATCTACCTGAAGTTTTAGGTTCTTAAGTCTGACTGTGCAGAGCTCCTCTGTGCATGTGTGCAGGTGCTGCAGCATCCACTGACTTACCCACTCTAAGTTGGAGCACAAGAAGTTCCATCTTGATACGAGAAAAAAATTCTTTACTGTAAGGGTGGCAGAGCACTGGAAGGGGCTGCCCAGGATGGTTGTGGAGTCTCCTTCTCTGGAGACTTTCAAGACCCATCTGGATGTGTTCCTGTGTGACCTCTCTTAGGTTTTATGATCCTGCTCAAGCAGGGGGTTTGGACTCAATGACTCCTGGATGTCCCTTCCAACCCCTAGTGATCTGTGTAACTGTGTGTATCCCTGCCCTCAGACCCAGCTCCCTGACTGAATGTTCAGCAATGCAACAGGGGTCTTGAACAGACCAAAGACATGTCTGCCTGTCCTCAGACTGGACTTGGACTTCAAGAAACCTTGAGGAAAGAGAGTTATTAGAAGCCAAACAAGAAACTTCCCCTTCTCTTCCAATCTTGTTTGTCTTCAAACTCAGCGGCTGCACCAAAACATTCCCTGGAGCAGAGTTTTATAGCTGATAGATTAGAATTTTATCACACACCATATAGGGAGATTGCTTAACTTTCAGAGGTGTAGCTGAACCTTTGGCCCCCTGATTGGCTCAGGGGCACCTTGCCATCGCCAGCCGCCCATCAGTCATCGGCAGCCACCAGTATTTGCCTTTCAGGGATGCCGGAAGAGCGGCAAGGAGATTAACAGAGGCACTCCTTGGTTTTTTCAGAGTCAGTCAAATCCTTTCCCTTTCTGCCAGTCCTTTGTGATTGGAAAATTACAGCGTGAGTTTATCAAACACTGATTAAACAATGGAGGACTTCCGCACTGGGGAAAGAAATAAAGTGACAGGATTAGACAGGCCACTGCATTCCAGGGCTCCTGCTGCTCCGTACGGAGAAGGTAGCTCTGTGTACCTCCGGGGCTTTCTGCAGCAGAGCTGAGCGAGTGAATGGAGCAGATCCATAAGGCCCTGAACCTAACCCAAGGGTCTCAGGTCTGATACCCGGGAGAGCCCAAGCCATGGTCTCCTCGTGCTGTGACATGATGCAGAAGAGTCTGTAGTGCCTCGTGTCCAGCAGCAGGGTAGGCAGGGAGGAGAATTCTTCCCCGTTATTTTTTTCCACTATTTCCATCATTTCTATTCTATTATTCTTCACTACTGGCACTTTACCACAGCTCCTGAAAAGATGCAGTGATGGTGATTTTATCCTGTTCACAACGTACCTTGAACAAGCTTAGTTTTTAATCCTGACATGATTTCTCTGAGGCATTCCCAGGCTCTCTTTCCCCTGAGATCCTTTCCTCCTGAGGAGATGAGGATTGGACGTTTCTCTGGTAATATTAGGAATACCTGTTGTTGGAATACCTATTACCTGTTTGCACAAAGAGGCAAGATTTGGATTCTCTTTGCTTTCCAGTGGGTGAAGGGGTTTATCTACCTGTTTTATATCCCATGACAAGCAGCACGATGTTATTGTCCAGACTAAAATAGGTCAGTTATGCTTTCCTGTGCTTTCCCATCACCCTGCAAACCTCAGACTGCATCTTCCTTCACTCACACAAGTAGTGGTTCCCCTCTCCATCCGCAGCTCCTTTGCTCTCCCCCTTGGCTGAGGATCTGTTCTCAGACCGTGCAATGCTCTGGTCTTGTTGCTGCAGCAGCGACGGAACTGCTGAACATTTCTCAGTGTGTTTCAAGCTGTGAAGACTCTTCTTGGCTTCTGCCCCCTCTCCAAGGCCCAAACAAAATGTTTCTCAATGCTAAGCTGTCATTAGATTTCAGAGAAGCAGAGAAAGCAGATCTGATTTCATATCTAATTTGCTGTAAAATGAGAGGCAGGGACAAGCGGGGTCCTTTTTAATTAGAGAAAGGGTTGCTGAGATACTTCAGCCAGCCCAGGGTTTCTCTGCAGTGCAAGAGCTTTCATGCATAAAACCCAGCCCTGGGCTGCCCCAAGGAAGAGAACATCACAAATATTGCTCAGCTCTGTCTTTATTCCTCCTGCTCTTCCGAGTGCTTTGGATCGCTGCCCTCCTCCTGTCAAGTGAGTGCTGAAGGGAAAGAGGAACCGAGGGCCAGAGCTTCTGCCTCTGTCAGGTGCTGGTCACAAGAGGATGCAGAGAGAGGACCATGAGCTCCTGCTAACATCCCCTCTTGCAGGAATTGTTTCAGGAGATGGTTTAGTGGTTCAGGGTGTTTGGACAGACAGTTGGACTTGATGATCTTGGAGGTCCTTTCCACCTTAATCAGTCTAATTCTAAATGTTTCTGTGTCCTGCACTAAACCTGGTGCCTTTTTCCCCAAATCTCAGAGCCACGACTGCCTGTTACAAAATTCTGATGAAGCAAAGCAGCAGCCCACAGATATTTAAAAACACAGAAGGGCAAAATTCATAGAGGATCAAAAGAGTCCAGCACAGCAGAGAATCTTTAGGGATGATGCCAGTTTGTATGACTCTCTCATCAGGACAGTGAACACCCTGTTTAAGTATCTGAGGCACCTTCTACCCCATCTGTCACTGAAGAGCTTTCACGGGCAATAAAAAGCAGCCAGGCTGGCAGGGCCAGAGGTCTGTGCAGGAACCCTGAAACACCACATGCAGCCTTGGCCACTCTTCTCCAGAGCAAGGCCAGTGCCAGAGCAAGCAGAGGGTGGGCTCCTGGATCTTGTGTTGTGACACCAGGGTGTCTTCACTGAGGCTGCACTTCAGGGTCTGCCCATGGAAAAACAAACTAACAAGATCTAGATTTGCAAGAAATTATCGCCGTTAAACCAGGCTACTTCTTTTCCTCCTGCAAAAGCCACGTCTCAATTAATGGAAAAATTTATTTGGGTGACCTGCAGATTATGTCTCCGGCCAATTAGCTCCATCTCAATGTTCTATTTCTTGCCTTTGAATCAATAAACAGTTCAAGATTTCCTGGAGTCAGAAAAGGAACGGCAGTGCCAAGAGCTGTGGGTGTATTAAAACCATACCTACAACAATAGCCTCCACGAGGGAGCTCTGCTAATCACTCCCTTGTTTGGCCGGGTGTCTGACAGAGGACCTAGGAAGCCCAAAGCATCTACCACCCCCAATAGAGGAAACCACAGCTTACAGAACCCATGAAAAACATTTACTAACCTCCAGGTACCCTTTGTTCTCGATCCCTTCTGACAAGCACTTTTCTTCAGCACTACATACCTTAGATGCCTTTGCAATAGGATTTGATTGCGGGGCTTATAAGGTGGATGGAGATGAGTGAGTCATTATCTGCCATTTATCTTGCATTTAATGAAAGGCCAAAGAAAACCCCCAAAAAAAGAATCACAAGCAAACAAGACGTGGTGTTCCATGCTGCAATTTGACCACGTTCTGCCAGGTTGCTTTCAAAACCGAACAAACCCGACCAAAACTCGTGTCTGTGTCTCTGCGCACGTCAGGACGTGGAAGGCTTCGTGTGCATCGTGCGCGGGGGGAATGAGGGCAGCCCCGTGCGGAGGGGCACACCCAGGCTAGGAGGTCATCTGCTTCAGCTGAAACTGGATTGGAAAATGAGGAGCAGCAACAAAAAGGAGCCCTGCCTCTCTCTCCATGCTGACAGCGCCAGGCTCCTCGGCAGACCTACCCGGGAAGTTGTTCCAATCTGGAAGCTTTATGGCCATGTTAACATGGCGCTTCTCCACGGGACTTATTAGTTTGGGCCAGGTGCCACAGTAATGCAGCTAGAAGGCTGCTAGGCTGGAGCTGGCTCGTATCCGGCCAGCTTGGAGAGCATATAGGCATGGCCCTTCACTCCAGCATTGTTAGGACCATTACCTCCCAGGCTGGTAAAGTCTGGGGGTTATTTACACCGTGGAAGGCTGAAGACCTAACTGAGGCAGCTTGATTAGGAGACTAGTCACAGGATCCTTTAGGTTGGGAAACACCTTCAAGCTCATTGAATACAACCATTAACCTGACTTTCCTAACCCACCTCCAAACCCTGAGCTGCAGATCTCCACGAGTGTGAAACTCGTCCCAGGATGGTGTTTGAACCCCCTCTCTGGGCAGCCTGTTCCAAGGCCTGAGAGCCCTTTCCAGGAAGGATTTCTCCTGAGGGCCAACCTGGTCACTGCAGGTCACTCGGCTGTTGGTACCAAACACATGATGGAAAAATGAAGTGGGTTTGGAGACTGCATTCTCCTCTGTCCTTTGGTCTTTGATGAACATGAGCCAAGCTGTGCAGACCTTGGCACTGTAAAGGAGAGACAGTGTCTCTGCAAGACATGGGGAGGTTAGTGAGAGCCAGTTGAGACATAACATCAAGTCACTGATGTGAAACTGCCCAGGAAAATGACAGAATGTATGGAAAAGGAAAAATCACAGCAGAAGAGTCAGTGTTGCATGGTCCTTCCATCCACAAGCACAGGCTGGCTGGCTCTTGGCCTCATCAGAGGCATTTCTCCACACAGTAGGGTCAGCACTGGCCTGAGCTGAGCTGTGTCCAGCCAGTTCACTCATGCCCAGGATTCCTGATGTGCACTGCACTGCAGCCCTGCTGCTGGCCAAGAGGGGAAACCCAAGATAGAGAAGAGGGAGGTGAGAGATGCTTTGGGGCCTGGTGCTGTGGTCACAGCAGTCAGGATAACCCTGGTTCTGATTTCAGCCTCTTTGGAGACACAAATCACTGCTGTGTCCCCTATGGAACTTGCTGTCTGTCATATGAAATTTTGCAATTCTCACAATTACTCTGTTTTAAATTCTTTGTGGGTCTTGTTTTGGCTTTGTTGGGTTTTTTTCTTACTGGGAGTTGAAGCTGAACTCAGTTGTTCTGTAAACAAAGCTGGTTTTTATTTCTTCCCCTGTGACAGCTATACAGCCCCAAGTCAGGATCGCATCAAATCATCCCAGCTCAGCACTGCATGGGCTGGTCAGTGCTTGGGTGGGTGGCCTCCAGCTAGAACTCAGCTGGTGGTCAGGATTAAATCATCCCTGTGAAACAGCACCAAATTCATGTCCTCATGGCAGTTACTGCCAGCATCACACACGATACTCCGCTGGTGCTCTGGTTCCTCCCAGCCCAGGGTGATCCCCTTGTGCTTCTCACAAACCCAGGGCTCCCAGTGTGGGTCCAGTTCTGAGCTGAAGCATTTTGCACCCATTCAAAACCAGTATGAAGGATGAACCCAAGAGCAGAATGACATAGGGTCAGGCCCTGTTAGGAGCTGGCAGATCTGCGGGGGTGGCTGAGTCTGGCAAATACAGTCTGGACGGCTTCTGAAATATTTCTCCCCTTCTCCTGTGTCTCCTGCACGGAGACACTCATCCTAGACCTCACTGGCCATTAACTCCTCACTGTTCTATCCAAACCCCCCAAACCAGAAGGGCCCCTTCTCATGGAAGCGAGAGGAGGAGGAGGAGGGTGTGGAGAGCCCTCAAAATGCATCAAAACCCAGTTTTGTCCTCTTCCCTGCTGGAGCAAATGGATGAAAACGGGGCAGGCTGGAGCAGCCCTCCAAGTTTTGGAGCATCAGCGCTGAAAGCCGAGCCAAGAAAGAACACATGGTGGTTGTGTGTTGCAGTGACACTTCAAGAAAAATAGCTTTGAGTCGTGAGCCCTGATCACTTAAACTGCAGCGGGCACCCTCCCAGATTTCCTGAGTCAAATGTAAATTGCCTGAGGAAACATCCCCCTCCTGCCCCTCAGCCCGGCTCCGTACCCCCGCGGCACACACACTCCCTCTCACTGCACAGCTCTGTCTCACAGCTCTTTTACTGTGTTTACAAATTATGAAAATTCTGGTGGGTTAATTATGAAAATATTGGGGAGGCTGTAAGGCTGCGAGACTGGCTCCTGCGCGGAGCCGCGGCGGAGAGCAGCCTGGAAAGCCCTTGAAAAATGAGCCGCCTTCTCTCAGCTCCCATTGCCAATGGATTTTGTTGTTCTAGGGTTTGACTCTGCTGGTCTGCAAAAGCCTCTTTACAAGCTGCAGCTCCGGAGGCCGGTCTCGGCACCGTGATTTACTCCGCCGAGCTGCCCCATGTTAGTGGGAGGGAGATAGGCAAACAGGAGGGTGGCGGGAAGGATGAAGTCTGCTTTCTGTTAGCCCGGTATAAATCTCTGTGCGTGGGCCAGGAGCCAAATCTGTAGCTGCAGGATTCAGTGGCGGCACCTTGATTCGCACTGGTTTAGTCACCAATCCCAGATTAAGTCCAGGGTCACCGGAATCTGGAGGGTCTGGGATGCAGAGGGCATGAGAGCGATGGGGATGGGGCTGGTCCCACTGTGGGGAGGTTGTACTGGTTCAGTTGTCTTGTCTTGGGCAGGAGAAACCTTGCTCTGTGTGTTGCCACGAGCATCAGGAGAATCGGGTCTGGTTTCCACTGGGTAGGATCTGCAGATTTTCCATTAGTTTGAGAAGAACAGGGGCAGGTCCTGCAGAGGCAACGTCTAAAGCAAATGAAGGGATTCCAGCTGAAAAATTGACCCACTGCTCTACACTAAGTTTCTGTATTTGCCTGGAATAACTGATAGAAAACAGGAGTTTGCTCTCAGCCTCTTCTAAATTCAGCAGCTTTTTAAAATATTTTATTTTCAGCTTTTATTTTTGATTTCAAAAGAGTTACACGAGAGACAAAGCTAGGGAAAGGATCATTTTTCTGCTTTACTTCTTGCCTTTAGCTCCTGTCAAGGAATCAGGAGGCTTTTTGCAATGTATTTTTTTAATGTAAATAGAGGGAAAAAAGGAAATTTTTAATGCCATTTCTTTACTTTATCCCAGAATGATTGAGGCTGGAAAAGACCTCTGAGCTCAGCCAGCACAGCTTAGAATCTAATGTCACCACAGCAGCCAGACTAGGGCACTAAGGGCCACAGCCAGGCTGTCCTTCAACACCTCCAGGGATGGGGACTCCCCCACTGCTCTGGGCAGTGCAGCCCAGGCTCTGATCACCTTCCATGAGGAAGGGCTTCCTAACACCCCACCTAACCCTCCCCTGGCAGCTTCGGACCCTGCCCTCTTGTCCTGGCGCTGGCTGCCTGGAAGAAGAGCCTGAACCCCAAGCTAGAGCACTTGAGGCCATTAATCTAGAGATTAGGGAGATCATAGAATCCTTCAAGTTGGAAAAGACCTCTTAGGATCATCGAGTCTAACCATCAGCCCTGCTCTACAAGTTCACTCCTAAACCGTACCCCCAACACTATATCTAAACAACCCTTAAACACACCCAGTCATGGTGTCTCAACCACCACCCTGGGTAGCCCATTCCGGTACCATTCCAGATGCTGGGATGAAGGCTGGACTTGATGATCCTAGAAGTCTTTTCCAGCCATAAGGATTCTGTTATTCCACCAGTACTTTACAGAAAGCAGAGGTGGTGTCTTCCTGCAGGAATTCCTTCCTCATCATCCATGAGGCTCGCTGGGCTCGGTGTGTGCTATTTGCTGGGAGAACTGGTTATTAGTGGTTGCCCTTTTTCTGTTGGTTATACATTATTTTGCTGTGTTTTGGTGAATGCACCCAGATATTTAGTGAGTTCTTCTTCTTATTGTAAATTATTATGATAAATTATTACACTTGGGTGCATAATGTTCATTCGATTCCGCACACAGTTATCAGTTGGCAGTTTGTGGGGGATTAAGGGGACTTCTGCCTGCAGAGTCGGCTTCGTAGCAAATAAATCGACCTGGTGCTGTAACCGATGGCCAAACACTCCGAGCTCCTGGAGCTGGATTCAGTGCTGAACACCTCACGTGAAAGAACCCTTCCCATACAGTGTCAAAAATACCAGCTTGGCCCCATTATCCTAAAGCTAAATTGATCCATATGATTGGAGTTTTGCCCAGATATTATCTCTCATTTTTAACAAAACAATCATTTTGAAATTACCATTATCAATACGCTAATGCATGTTGAAGGCTGGTTGGGTCTGACATAGGAAGTGATGTAATAAGGGAACCCTTAATGCTCGTGGCCCTCGAGCAGGAAACATTTTCCTCGAGGAACAGTATACTTGAAAACTGCAGATTACAATTTAATATTAACCAGATTTCTACATTAAACATGATTTCCGAGAACAATTTGATTTTTCTCTTTTTCCCCCCCTCCCCTTTTTTTTCTTTCCCCCTGTTTCTTCTCTAAATGATCAAAACTCCATCCAACCGCAAGCGGCTCCTGGAATGAGCCCATGGCTGCCTGCAATTTAAATGTCAGCCTCGGCAATTGCAGAGGTTCACTGGATCCCTTTCCCACCTCTTGCCGCTCACTGCTGCCCTGTCAATCTCAATCTACCTCCGGTACCCACACGTGTTGCTGCAGGGGGATGTGGAGGCGTCTCTCTGGGTTTTGGTGGTGCTGCCAGTTAACACATGCCTGGTACCACCTGATGGAGCCGGGATAACGCGGCGGCAAGGAAATCCAGTTGTGTTTTTCCTGACGGATGGCAAACTGCATGATCGCCAGTGCAGTTGTGAGGGACAGCGCGAGGAGAATTAACAACTGTGCAAGTATTTCGTTGGCTGGCCTGGCTGGTTACCTGATCCTTCAGCTGACCACTACTGTTTGTACTCACTTGTTTATGGTCTAAGAGCCCTCCTCAGGAGTGCTCATGAGGCCAGGCTGTCCACAAACACAGTTGTCTCTGTCTCAAAGAGCTTCCAACATGAGTTTCAACCTGCACAACACCCAGTACCAATGAATGTGACCGGCACCTCATCTCCCGCCGTGTCCGCGTGGCCCACAGGGGTGGAATCCCTGCTGCTCCCTGCAAAGGTCACTACCAGGAAGCCCAAACCAAGCAAACTCAGTTCACCATCGTATTCAAAATCCAGTCAGACCACATGGCTGGTACCTTGACATGTTTACCAGGTCTGCACAAACTGATGGGTTTAAATATAGCAGCTGTCGGGACGGTCCGTAAAAAGGGGAAGGAAAAGGGACGGTGCTGGGAAGCAGGGTAATGCAGCAGCTCCCCGGTGCTGCGTTAGTGCTGACCTAATGCAGTGTTTTCTCTGGGGGGGCCTCATTATTTTCCAAGGCCTGTTTCTGCAGAATAAAGCACTCCATCAAAGAGCCAAGGGTTTTGAAACTAAGGGAACCTCTACAGCGCAGCTGGCTCCACTAAATGCTATTTGCAGAAGGAGATGCGAGGAATGACAAGGAGAACATGGCTGATGGAGGCTGCTGGTTTGATTGGCAGCACCAGAGTTATTGGGTAACTGCTGCCTAAAATTCACCTACTGAAAAAACACCTTTTTCCAGAAAGGTCTGCAAAGGTCAGAAACCACCACATGCACTTCACTTCTGCAGTCTGCTGCTGAGGAACATGGTGGTGAAGTGCGAGAGGCTCAACGTGGACACGAAAGGTCAGTCTCGAAGCTGAACTCCCACACTTTGCATCAGGAGTATGTGAAAGGGGTTCAACAAGAGGTGCAACAAAGAGCATCCCCTGAACTGCTGAGAATAGGATCCACTGGAGATTGTCTCCCCGTGAAATGCAAGGAATTTATTCACTGGTTCGAAATGGTCTCCTCTGTTCTCATGTGGAAGAATCAACAACATTGTTTGCCAGCCAGAACTGAAATGTAAACCAGGATCCCCAAAGAGCAGAGTGACAATGTTACACTAATCCATCCCTCTTCTGATGCGATGCACATGGAGAAGGAGGTTAACCACAGCGGTGCCTCCTGCCTTGGGCAATCACTGTAATGTAAATCGTGACCTTCGCACAATGGCTGGCTGGAGCCGTTTACATGGAGACTCAGTCCCTCCCAGGTTGCTTGATAGCACTGGCTTTGTTTTCCTAGGCTGTTGTTCCCCATTTGGCTGGTAGTACAAAGCCATCCAGGGGCTCTGAGATCCACCAAGCATAAGCTTGGACTACCCATGGGCTGCCAGCACAACTGACAAGCATGCGAGGAAAAGGCTCCTTGGCTGCCAAGTCCTGTTGCTTTTGAATGAAGTAGCCTCCCCATGAAGGATCTTCACTTTCTTCATCAGTGAAATCCTGATCTACCATGAAATTCTCCTACCTACACTGCTCGTTGAAAAAGGAGCTCACAGTGAGGCTCTGGGCCAGGACATCTGTTGTTCTGAGCCAAACTGAAGCCATTCTACATCTATGGTGCAGCGTGTGATACTGGAGGAACAGGCAGCTGGTAGAGGGCAGGAAGAATCCAGCCACAGACAGGTGTGTGGGGAAAGGGAGCCCAAGTACAGGTAGGACCTGGGACCACAGAAAGGTAGTGGCCACTCTTTGCTGGCTTCTGGCTACAAAACATTGAGGACCTTCCAGGCAAGCGACTCCATCCCAAGCCACTGATGCCAACACAGTTGTCAGTCCTGTTTGGAATGTACAGGAATGCAGGAATAAATTTTAAAAAAGAAAGAAAAAGTCCACTTTGAATGTTGTGTTTTACATCCCAAGTGATCAAAGGGCTTGAGACAGTTTGGTCAGAAGATCAGCTGGACTTCACCTGCAGTCTGGGTGTCACCAGCGACTGGATAAATTTACTTCAGCAAATTACAAGTCAAAATGTATTTGGAAATTCTACCCCAAATCTGTATTCTAATCCTAAACAACACATGGGACTGTTCCCTGCCCTCCCCTCTCCAGTTGAGCCTAAGGCCAAGTGCATGTTTTGATCCATCCATCCACAGATTCGATGCCCCCTTGAAGATGCAAGAGCAAAACCTGAAATCTATAGGAGGAAGCGAGAGTCTTCGTGGCTTCAAGGGACCTCCTGAGAATTCCTACCATCTATTGGGACAGACCAGAGCGGCTGATACCCTTGGGGTGGGCTTTTTTCTCTCTAAACTTCATAACCCCGGTGTGTTCTGTTCCAGTTTTGGCTGATACCCTTGGGGTGGGCTTTTTTCTCTCTAAACTTCATGACCCCGGTGTGTTCTGTTCCAGTTTTAGGTCTGTGGCTTTGAACAAACCCCTATATGTTCCTGCTTTCCTCCGTTGGGTGTCAGGTAACGAGCTGTTCTGAAACAGCGTGTCCCAGCATGGGAACAGCAGGGCTACACATCACTGCCAAAAAGTCAGGCTGAACTGCGTTATCCCCGTCCTCGCTCTGTGACAGCGTAGTTGTCAGATCCAGCTAATGAGAGAAGCTGACAGAACAGGTCCCTGAGTGTTGCAGCCTGGCTCAGTGGATGCCCTCTGTGTACTCTGCAGATTTGAGGGCTCCCGTAGAGGACTGGGGGACCCCTCACTTCAGGAAAGAGATTGAGGGGCTGGAGGCGGTCCAGAGGAGCAACGAGGCTGGGGAAGGGACTGGAGGGAAAGACTGATGGGGAGAGTATGAGCAGACGGCAGGGTCTGAGGGTGCCAGGGGAGGGTTAGGTCAGATGTTTGGAAGCCCTTCCTCACAAAAAGGGTGATCAGCCCCTGGAATGGACTGCCCAGGGCAGTGGTGGAATCCCCATCCCTGGAGGTGTTGAAGGACAGCCTGACTGTGGCCCTTAGTGCCCTGGTCTGGCTGATGGGGTGATATTAGATCCTAGGCTGGGCTGGATGAGCTCAGAGGTCTTTTCTAGCCTTCTAGCCTTGAGGACGCTTGGTGGGCGTGATGAGAGTCTGTCTTTATATGAAGCATTTCTTGAGCAAACACAAACCTCAGGAGCAAAGTGCTTTAGTTTTATTTATTTTCCTGTCCTCGGACCTCAGGATAAAAATGCAAAATGCCAAGATAGAAAATATCACTTTTACTTGGTTACCAACCAAAATACTGGGAGCAGGTGGTCTGCTGGCCCAAAGTGGCCCCATTTCAACAGCAGCCTTTGAATGATGCCAACCCAATGAATGACAGTGTGGTTCCATAGATATCTTTGGCCAGAATCCTCTGTGACATGTGTTCCTGTCTCTCTGGAACCATTTACAGTTCCTGCCGTATCATTTACCACCATTTTCTTTAAACGTGTTTCCACGAGAGATGTAAATGAACATTTCTGCTGCAGGCACTGAGCAGAAACTGGGAAAGGAACAAGGAAGGAAGGTCAGACCAAGAGATGAGTCACTGTGCAACAAAAAAAGTCCAATCTCTGGGCAGTTCCAGAGCTTTGAACATCAGTTGTGTTGGCAGCACAGAGCTTAGGCATCCAGCTCACTGTGGAGTAAGAAATTACCCCACATCAACTCATGCAGAGTGACAATCAGTAGAGAGTCATTAATATCATATATGGGAATGATCAGTCAGAATCATGGATTCATCATGACTGGAAAGGACCTCCAGGATCATCATGACCGGAAAGGACCTCCAGGATCATCAAGCCCAACCCTCATCCCAACTTCTCCCTAACCTCTAGACCATGACCTCAAGTGCTGTAGCTATTCAGTTTTTAAACACTTCCAGGGATGGGGGCTCCACCAGCTCCCTGGAAATCTCTCAAGATATCCTCAATGTTCTTCCCCACTTCAAGATGGGTCTCGCAACGCTGCTAAAGGAGAGCAGCACAATTCCACAGTCTCTCAGAACTCCCTTTCCATGGATGTGAATGACAGTGTGAGGGAAAGGAGTAACAGAGAACCAACCTCGGGGACTATTTTTGAGGTAACTTATTCTGTGGTTACTCAAACACAGATTTACTACACCTTGGTGAGTGTTTTTCACTGGATAACACGATCACAAAAGCCCCAGCGATCAGGCTTCTGGTTGTAATTATCAGGAACACGTTTATGTAAGTTTAATCTTAGAGTCTTAAATCGGTGTGTGACTCCAAATTCATCAAGAAAACACTACAAGAGGGGGAAAAAATACTCCTTCCTCCCTCTTTAGAATCCCCAGAGGCAAAAGAAAGCAAATTTGTGAGGGAAACCTCAACCCCAATCTGCAGGTGATGGGAAATCGACGTCTACACGATCTGTGGGGCCGGAGGAACTTGCAGTCGTACGTTGTGTTCTGGTGAGCTCATGAGCTCAGACAGTTTCTCAATAGCAGAGTTCATCATGATTAACACAATTAGCTTCTTTTCAGCAGATTAGTCGGTTATCGCCGCTGGAAAGTGCTGAAATACTGACACCCTCATCGCTCCTGTCCAGAACGGAGCTGCTAAATCTGATTTCTCAGTCTGGGACTGCTCGTTTTGCGAGTGATGGCAGCAGCAATTAGCCAGACAGATTTTTATTGATTGATTTTTAATCCTTCCTAGGTAGAACACACTCCTTGCTGGCCCTGACTGAAGATCCAAGAAGTTGTCATTCCTTCCAGGAGGAGAAAATAAAGGCTAAAAAATGGCAAGACTTCCTAATTCTACCAGCCCTCTACTGTCAACAACCCAACCCCATCCCAGCCGGTAATTAATGAAAGATCCTGGGAGTGCCAACAGCTGGGTTGCTCTGGGCTGGGTCCTCCTGCCAGGTGCCTGGAGTTAAGCACTTTGAAGGAAAATAAAGGGGCCAAGGTGGACTGGTAGCAAAATGCTGAGAGTGAGGCTCCATGTGGCACCACCCTGGGTTCGATTTTTGGGTGGAAAAGGGACAAACTTCTTCCTCCAGCTCCACAGGTTGTAGCATGGGGTGAAAGGTAAAAGGCTCTGGGTGCTGTTCTGTCTCCCCATCACAAATCTCTTGCTCATAAAGGCCAATTGCTCTCTCTGCTGCTTGGAGATGTCAGCATGGACCAGGCACTGTGGTTTTGGGGTGTGTGTGTTGACAGCTGTGGGCATCAGCGTTGTTTTGCAGGGGGATTCTGGCCATTTAAGCCCTTCTGCACGCTCACTCTGAGCAATAATAACTGCTTGGCCATCTTGGTGTCTGTGTTCCTATTGCTTTGGATGTGGTTTTATCTCAAGAGCATCCTGTGCGAAGTTTCCCACTACCTGGACTGAGGACAAGGTGTTGTAGGGGTGAAAAGTGACTTTACCTGAGGAAAGCTGAAGCTTGGAAAAGAGGAGGCTGAGGGGTGACCTCATTAATGTTGATAAATATTTGAAGAGTGGGTGTCAGGAGGGTGAAACCAGGATCTGCTCAATGTCATCTAGTGATAGGATGGGGGGCAATGGCTGTAAGCTGGAACATAGGAGGTTCCACATAAATATGAGAAGGAACTTCTTCCTGGTGAGGGTGACAGAGCCCTGGAAGTGGCTGCCTAGGGGGGTTGTGGAGTCTCCTTCTATGGAGACATTTGAAACCCACCTGGATGTGTGACTGGATCTGGGAGATCCTGCTGTGTCAGGAGGGATTGGACTGGATGATCTTTTGAGGTCCCTTCCGATCCCTAATGATTCTATGATTCTCCAGCTTCTTTTCAGAGTCAATGGGATGGGGGAAAGGTAAGTTGATACCTGCAGTAAATTGTTTCTGGACATAACTGGTAAAATATTGAGAGGTCATTGAAGGCAAAATCACTGCTTCAGTATAAATATTAATCTAGTTGGAGCCAGCTGATTGTTAATTGAGAAGCTGGGGGATGTCCTATTGAATAGCAGAGTAACACTGACAAAATGTGATGTGTTGTAACACCTCCCCTTCCCTACCACAGTCAGATGTCTGACTGATGCTCTTTTGTTCCTTCACCCTGGCTCTTTCCAAAGGCTTGTACCTGTGTCTCGTCTGAAGAAGCCTCTCTTTGTTGACAACAGCCGTGGATGGCAAAGGCTGATTCTGGCAGGGTTTGCTACAGGAGGGGGGGGTGGGGGGTGCTGCTCTTGGGGAGCTCAGGGTTATTTATTTGAATTCACACTGTGAGAGAAATATGAATTTTAAGAGCCTTCCCCGGGAGCTCACCCTTAGGCAGTGCTGCTGGTTGTACACGAAGTGGCACTTTGGTGCTGCTCTGAGAAGGCCACTGGGGCCATCTTGCACCACTGACTAGTTTTTTGCAGTTCCATTGCGTTTTCTCGTTGTACAGGGTGTAACTGCTGTTGCTCGCAGGAGCAGATGGGTGGCAGATGGGTTTGGGTGACCCTACCAAAAGGCATTGCTTGTTCTCCAAAGTTTCGTGTAGTTTGCTAAGACTTTTCTCATAACTACCTACGGCAAAGCTGAAATTCTTCCCCTCCTGCAGGTGCTTCTCTCCTGGCTTCATACAGCAAATCCCACTCAAGGTGTAATCCTCACTTGTTGAGACTGTTTTACTGATGGAGACCATGAGCCAGCAATAAGCCCTGTGGCCAAGAAGGCAAATGGGGTGGGTTAGAAGGTGGGTGGTTAGGAGATCAAGAGAGGTTCTCTTCTGCCCTGGTGAGATCACATCTGGAATAGTGATCCAGTTTTGGGCTGCTCAGTTCCAGAAGGACATGGAACTGCTTGAGAGTGTCCAGCACAGAGCCACAAAGATAGTGAAGGGAGTGGAGCATCTCCTTCATGAGGAAAGGCTGAGGGAGCTGAGTCTCTTGAGCTTGGACCAAAGGAGACTAAGGAGTGACCCCATGAATGCTGGTAAGCGTGGAAAGGGCAGGTGTCAGGAGGATGGAGCCAGTGTCCAGTGACATGACGTTAGCTGGAACAGAGGTTCCACTTCAGCGTGAGAAGGAGCTTCTTAGTGAGGGTGACAGAGCCCTGGAAGGGGCTTCCCAGGGGGGTTGTGGAGTCTCCTTCTCTAGAGATGTTTAAAACCTGCCTGGAGTGTTTCTGTGCAACTGGATCTGGGGGATCCTGCTGTGGCAGAGGAACTGAACTGGATGATCTCTTGAGGTGCCTTCCAATCCCTGATGTTCTGTGACTCTAATGAATTTTGGAGATGTATACCACCCCTTGTTTGTGCTGTTTTTCTCTGTTTAGGGTATTTTTCTGACCTTTCTCCCCTGATACATGAATCATGTGGCCTTCTAGAGAGTATCTTACTATCTACTAATGAGGGAAGAAAGAATTTCTTCTGGAAGTCAAATACCCAGAATTATTCTTATTGGTTTATTGGCAAATAAAAATATAATTTATTAGCCAGTCAAGAGCAATAACTTTTAAGTCTATGACTTCAGAATAGCCCATTAAGAGTTTTTTAATGTTAATATTGTCTGGACTTATGTTCATTTAAAAAAAATCCTGGAGCTGGCTTTTCAGCGGTGCTCAGGTGTCTAACCCCAAGTTATTCCAATAGAAATTGGGTGATTTTGTCCTTCTGAGGATCTTGGCCTCCAGCCCAAATCCTGCTCTAAGTGTGTGCAGCTGCCTTGTCTGGGTACATTTGGATCCCTTTATTTGATCAGGGCTGTGGATGCAGAAGATAATTTCACTTACAGATGGGGGGTTTTTTGAGGAAGTGTTATTTTTTGGGTTCTGTGGTCTCCGGATTTGTACAAGGCTGTGGAATCACCAAAGTGAAGACTTTGTGTGGTGACTGGGTGTTGGGGAGGCAAGAGAGGGCAAAGAAAGGGGTTAGTGAATTGTTTGCTGGTCTTGCTAAAGCTCTGGTAGGAGCCGACAGCTGTGCAAGGTCAATTAATAGGGAACCTCTAAAGCATCAAATTCTCTGCTAAAAATAGTCCTTTTTTTGTGTTTAACACAAGTCGGTTCCCAGCAGGCTGTGCCCTGTGAGGTGGGACCATCAGCTTGTACCTGCTGCAAATCACAGAATCCCAGAACATCAGGGATTGGAAGGGACCTCGAAGATCATCCAGTCCAATCCCCCTGCCAGCTCTTAATCACTAAATAATCAGGCTGCCATCACCCTCTGTCCTCACTTTTAAGTCACTTTAAGACTTGTCAAACTTACAGAACAGGCTGTGAGGATATGTTGGGTGGGACTCCAACCTAAGAGTTTGAATCCAGGCAGAAAATACCCATTGATTGTCAAGTGTGGGTGAGCTGAGACTATTCTGCACATTGAGCTGGAAACCTTGCAGGAAAAGACCTACTGTGGGTTCACTCTTTAAAGAAGTGATGGTGTAGGAGTGAGCTTGGTGTGAACACAAGCCAGTGCCCAGTAGTTAAATGAGAGCTGCCCTTGTGATAGATCTCAGGACTCAATACAAAAGAGCTGCTGCAGTTTCAGTCAGTTGGTACAAATCCAGCGAGACACAGAAAGGACAATGGCTCTGGCTGGGTCTCTGCAAGATGAGATGAATCAAACCTTCCCTTTCAGAAAGGGACAAGTGGGGCAGTCAGATGCTTTTCATCCCTATTGACTTCTAACATCAGCCTGATCAAACCCTGAGCCAATGTTTCATCTGCTGAGTGAGGGTGATGGGCTGTGCTGGGATGCAGGAAAGGGCCTGTGGGGCAGCATCCAAGTACCAATATGGCCTCTAGATCCAGAGTGAGAGACAGGAGAAGGGAGCTGTGCTGCAGAGAAGGTCTAGTGGCTCCTCTATCCAGTCACTGGAGTTATTCTCACAGCTCCTGTTTAACTTTCTCAGGCTGGTGCTGGCCAGCTCATCTGTTTGAATTCACCAGATCTGGGATCATTTATGCTCTGCTTCAGCTGAGGGTCA
Source organism: Rhinopomastus cyanomelas (assembly GCA_013400115.1). Taxonomy (NCBI): domain Eukaryota; kingdom Metazoa; phylum Chordata; class Aves; order Bucerotiformes; family Rhinopomastidae; genus Rhinopomastus; species Rhinopomastus cyanomelas. The sequence goes on along the minus strand of VXBP01003041.1, from coordinate 119,374 downwards.
TGCAGAAGTCAGAAGGGATTCTTTTTGTCTCCTGGTCTCCCTAAAAGCAAGAAAGCAGTGAAACTAGTAAAGCAAACAAGAAGGAATTATCTGCTGGGGTGGAGTTCTTCCTTTTTCCATCACAGATTCTTCAGCAAAACACCTTGAAAATGTTTCACATTAATTTGTGGAACCTCTATAATTAGAATTAATAGAAGGCCAGGTAACACAGAGCTACCTTGCAAACCACAGGTGATGTTTTGCTCCCCTCTCAATGGCTCACACCTGCTCTTCTGGTGGGCATCTGCAGAGAGATTGTAAGTAGCCAGTGATGGGCTTTGGGTCTGCATAGTGCTGGAGTTTTCTATAGGTTTGTGTGTTCCCCCACAACTCCTAGGAGGATTCCTTTTGCTAAACAGCTCAAGGTACCTGGGACAGAAAAAGCATTAAAATCTCTGCCGGTTGAGTTGGTGGTCACCAGCATATTCCCAGTGGTCCCTGCCCACATCAGCATAGTGCTGCCTACAGCAAGTGGTGCTGATCAGCAGCCTTGCTTGCAGTCTCTAAGGAAAGACCCAGAGCTGGATGGATGCAGCTTCCACTGGCACTGAGTGCTCCCAGTAGCTCTTTGGGGATGACTGGGCAGCACGAGGAGAGCTTTACTGGCCCAGTGCAGTGTTCTCCCCAACCAGGGTCAGAGAGGACCTCTCTTCTGAGGCTCAGAAAGTCTCATTCATGGTTACACTAGTTTATTCTCTTCCTGTGTTTGCCCCTACAATTCTCTAATTCTATCTAGAAACATCACTGGTCAGAGGTCATCTTGTGTGATCTTCATGGTGAGAGGTGTGCTGATTCTTAAATGGGAACTTCACTGAGAAATGGGGAGGGGGAATTTGCAATATTTTTAACTCCTTTGAGGCTGAAGATTTTTACTTTCCTGGAAACTGCTGGCTGCACTTTGTTGTTGTTTTCTGCTTTATGTTCTCAAGAAGATGGGCAGACTGTGCTCTGAGAGCTTTGCTTAAGCCTTGGATGTATATCCCATCTTCTCCAAACATCCTTCTCTGGCTTGAGGAGAGGAGGGGAAAGAAGGTGCCTGTCTGTGTAGAGATGTGTCCTTAGACTCATGGAATCATTTAGGGTGGCAAAGACCTGCGAGATCAAGTCCAGCTATGAGCCCAAGTGTTGCAACTCACCCCCAAACCCTCTCCTTGAGCTCCAGATCTTCCTGACTGTGAAACACGGACAGGGATGGTGATTCAGCCCCTCCTTGGGCAGCTTGTTCCAAGGGCCCTTTCCAGGAAGTTTTCCCTAATGTCCAACCTAATCTTCCCCTGGTGAAGCTTGAACTATATGAATAGCCTCAGCCACTGCTGAACCATGGCTGGGGTGGAGATGATGGGTGGCAGCCACATTGGTGTGGGTGCCTGTGGGAAGAGTTTGAACAGCAAACTTTAGAAAAAGAACTGGAAAAATGAAGAGGTTTGGGGGCTAGGTGGTGGGAATCTGTGCAGGGAGCACCCTGTGTTGCTCAAGCAGATGAGATCTTTCATGAGGGATTATTCTGCCTCATCTCCAGGATGAGCAGATCTGTCACTGCTGGGATATTTATGATGTTCACATTCAGCAGGCTTTATGTACTTAATCTCAATCCCATTAAAATGGAGGGGCTTTTGTTTCAGCCAGCCCCATGTGTCTTGTGGCAGCTCCTCAGGCTCAAGGGGTGTGTATTGACTTTCCCATCAAAGTGTCAGGTCTGAAGTGGCTCGTAAAAGCTTTGTGTTCACAGACAGCCTGCAAGAAACACAGGAGGAAAAGCTGCTGTCAAAAACAACTCGGAGCAGCCCTGTGATGGGGAGAAAAAAAGAGATAACAAGTAACTACAGGGAAAGAAAAGGAAATTAAATAGATAACTGAAAGGGGGAATTGGGGTTTTATTTCAGTTCATGGGCCATCTCATTTCAACTGGATTTCTGTGATTTAACATGTTGGACTTGGTGTTCCTCGGGGTCCCTTCCAACCTGATTGACTGTGATAATGAATTTTGCAAGATCCTTAGTGGTTGTCCCAGCACTGTTTCCCCTCTGTGTGATTGCAGGGGGATGCTGTACCAGAGTGTTGTATAAAATCCGCTACTGGAAGCAAAGAATCACCTCAGTGAGTGGAGATAGTGCGTTCAGATATTGGGGGGGGTGGTGATGAAGCAGCATGAGGAGCTTCTTCATCCTTTTTGTGGCTGGTGCACAGGCAGGGCAAGCTCCTCTTGCTGCAGTGCTGCAGCAAACTGGACTTGTGGCCACTTCCGAACACAGGGGTTCCTCCAGACTGCTTCTGAAACCTGACAAGCAACTGCCTGGGTACCCAGCGCACAGGTCTGCAACCCCAATGTGTGATAAATTAGACCTTTCACTCCGAGTTTTTCCTGGCAGCAGTACTAGAACAACCCTCTGAATAGCTACTACTGCTGAATTTTAAAAAAATCTCTCTGGCTCTCTGCTCAGCCAAAACTTAAAGTTACAGTCAACTGGTGTTTGGCAAAGCGTCGTGTTCTGTAACCTTATCTTTTTATAACAATCATGTTTATTAGTGTTGTACAGTGCGTTAGAGGGCCCCTCTCCAGGGCCAAGGTGCTGCGCCTGCTGCAGCAGGATGTAGAGTTTAGATCATCCTAACAGCTTTCAAACAGCTGTGAAGCCATCCCCAGGCAGTGTGGTCCAGGCACTGGAGATCCTGAGGCTTGGGGTAATTGTTGCTGTGCTCCCCAGTCTGCTACTGGGGGACTGTAGGTAGCTCCAGCCTCGCCTCTGTCCCCTGTTTGTGAAGATGATCACCCCTTCAGGTCCTCAAAAAGGGGGCTTAGACTGATTTGATAATAACCTTCAGGGTATTGCTCAGGCTTTTTATAATCTCTTGAACTTCTTGAATCACCCAGTATTTACACTCTGTCCTACCTAAATCCCATTTGGTGGCTGAGTTTGACCTGACATGTAGAATAAAAACCTAAACACAAATGTGCTCTAGACTCAGCACCACAGGAGGTTTCTCACTTGTTCTACCTGCAGATGTTGAGCTCAAGCTTGAGGTGCCACCGAACTGCTGATAAAACTCCAGAAATCCAAAGGTACTTGCAGAGAACTCACAGGTAACAGCCTTGTTATCAGCAGTTCCAGGAATGCAGCAGGATCAGACTTTGCATCCTGGCAGCAGCAGCAGCTAGAAAACCCTGTCCTTTACCCCTGCTCCTGTCACTGCAGAGGTCTGATTTCCTGGAAGCACTGTACAGCTAAGGAAACTAGGGGGGTTCTTCTTTAGGATAGTGGCACCTCCACCTTAGACCCCTGCAAACACCTTCAATCTGCTCACTGAGGATCATTTTGTAGGTGCTGGGAGGAGATGCTGCTGCTGATGGCTAAGGGTGCAGTCTGCTCTCAGTCAATTCCAGTCCATGCCACTGGTCTGCAGGAAGGGGGTTGTCTCTGGAGCTGTGAAGTCAGGCTTTTAGAAACACACCTGGGGTGGCTCTGGGTGCCATCAAGGGAACTTCTGCCTTTCTAGGAGTGTGGCAGGAGAACATCCAGGCTTGGTGCCCGTGTTTTATTCCAGCAAAAACTTCAGTTGTCAGTTTGGTTCTGATGACCCAGCCTTCACCTCTACATGTTCAGGTTCCTATATTTTTTTGCTGCAGAACAACTATTAGTTTGGGGATTTATCAGAGGACGTCGGGAGTTAATGGTTGGACTTGATTTCAAGTGTAAGCTGGAACATAGGAGGCTCCACATCAATATGAGAAGGAACTTCTTCCCAGTGAGAGGGCACTGGAAGGGGCTGCCCAGGGGGGTTGTGGAGTCTCTTTCTCTGGAGAAGTTTAAAACCCACCTGACCATGTTCCTGTGTGACTGGATCTAGATGATCCTGCTGTGGCAGGGGGCTTGGGCTAGAAGATCTTTCAAGGTCCCTTCCAATCCCTAACGTTCTGTGACTCAACCTGAATGATTCTGTGAGTCTGATTTATTTTTTCAACTAATTTTTAATCAAGACACTAGTTGTGACCGAAGGCTTCCCAAATCCAAACATCAGTTATAACAGGACTCCATGAATTACAGGATCACAGAAATTTAGGGATTGGAAGGACCTCGAAAGAAAATCTAGTCCAATCCCCCTACCAGAGCAGGACCACCTAGACCAAGTCATGCAGGAACAGGAATTACTGCCTTCCTTAGTAGTACTGTCAGATTTGACACTCTTAGAGCAGGAGGACATGTATCCTCATGGGAAGGATGAGGAGGCTCTCGGGGATCATGGAGATTCATCACAGTATCAGTATTTTCTGGGCCACTGAAGGCAGGAGAAAGCTGATGACACTCTGCCTGGCCAAGTGAGTGACTTCAGCTTCTTCTTAGAAGCTGATTCGTCATCACCTCAATGGTGTTATTTAGGGGGAGGGGTGGTTTCCTTATTTTTCAAGCATAAAAAAAAAAAGCCTTGCCATGTTTTAGGAACAGAATGAGTATTTTACACACATAGCAATAGCCCTCTGGAAAGCACTTGGAATTTACAAGCTGTTCATAAATCTACTGACAGTTGGCAACGCTGCGTCCAACGCACGGGAACCCTCATGGAAAATAGATCTGCTGTAAGTGATAGGGACTGCAGCCTAATCAGAGCGTGTGTTAGCTCCAAGTGCTTCTAGCAAACGTGCTAACTAATATTTTTTAAAGTTGTTTGACCTGGGAAAATGATTTTGGTGTCTGAAAAGCAATATTGAAGGAAAAAACCTCAACAAATATTAGCCAGCTCCTCTGAATATTCCTCCTGAGGACATCTTTTTCTAGGGTTAGTGGTTTGAATGTTGTGGATCTTGTGCTGTAGTAACAAATAGACTCCAGTGCTGGTACCACACGTAGATGGAGAGTCTTCATCTTTTGAGGTCACTGGTTTTATTTTCATTTCAATCAGGAGTTGGTTTATAAACACAAGTTATCTGTGTGTGTGTGATTGATCAGCTCTGTGCACCATGTGCAGTCTGGATTTGAGGTAGCTTAGGCTCAGGTACATGCTGGAATGTGATTTCATCAAGATACTAACAATTGATTTCCATTATCACAATCACGGAACGTTGGGGATTGGAAGGTATCTTGAAAGATCATCCAGTCCAATCCCCCTGATACAGCAGGACCACCTAGACAGAGTTGCACAGGAACATTTCCAAGCAGGTTTTAAACATCTCCAGAGAAGGAGACTCCACAACCCCCTAGGCAGCCACTTCCAGGGCTCTGTCACCCTCACTGGGAAGAAGTTCCTTCTCAGATTGATGTAGAACCTCCTCTGTTCTAGCTCACACCCATTGCCCCTTGTCCTGTCATTGGATGACACTGAGAAGAGTCTGGCTCCATCCTCCTGACATTATATCTGATAAGGATTGGAAGAGCTGAATTCTAGTGAATCTGATATGAAGACCCATTGCTGCTATTCAATCTTCCATACTTCTGTGACTGTAGCGTGTTTGTAGTAGCTAAACTAGTTTAAAACTAAGGTTTTACAGCTGGAAAAAGATCACTGGAGAAGGAAACAGGATCTTTCCCTTCAAACTGCCTTTCCAGTTCCACCTGCATGTCTGGTGGGGTCATGGGATGCTTCAAAAAGGACAATTTCTCTCAGTGCTAGCTGCTTGTAACAGATGTGTGGACATGTTCCTGTGTGACTTGATCTAGGGGATCCTGCTGTGGCAGGGGGATTGGACTGGGTGATCTTTTGAGGTCCCTTCCGACCCCTAATGTTCTGTGATTCAGTGATTCTGGTGAGTCCTGTGCATTTGTGCGATTGAGACTGGAGGTGACCTCAGCACCAGCCTTGTTACACAAGGACAGAGCACTGGGGCTGCTGGTTACAGCAAGAGCTCTAATCCCTTTTCACTTGTGTGATCAAAGGCTGCCAGGTTTAGGGCCAGATGATCCTCTACTCCCTGGTCCCATGCTCAGAGTTAGACCTTCCTTGAGCAGTTGAAGCTCAGAGTCAGGGGGACAGATGCCCTGCAAGGAAAATGCAGCCCTGTGCAGCAAATCCCAGGCTGTAGAAGGCAGGGACAATGTTCTATTGCTTTTGTCTGGCCCTAAGGAAAATAAATGAGGGCTTTGCTTTAAAGTAGTTACTAAAAATTTGTTCTTTCCTCTGCCCTAATTCCAAAACTGACTTGCAGCTAATTAGACTGAGTCAAGCCCACTCTTGCTGGGCTGTGCTAGTGTAAACAGCAGCCATCTGAGTTTCATTACAATAAGGAAATAAAATAAACACAGGGTCTGAAAACAGTAGTTTGGCCATGGCTCATTGCAGCACAATGCAGTGAATATTTTTTGTAGAGGCAGCAGGACTGGATGGGGTGTGAATGGGACTCTCAGTGTTTCTGTCCTGACCTTTTCTCCCCAAGTGCATCACAGAGAAAAGCAAAGCCCCTGCTGCTTGGCTCATGGCTCAAGCACCCCTGAATTCTGTAAATGGTGCTTCATGCAGAGTAGTTGTCATTCCCTGTCCTAGGGTTCCTCATGTTGGCCAGGTAGAAGCATTTGGATGTGCAGGTGAGAGCTCAGGTCTAGGAGCTGATTACAAGACTCTGCTCTGTCAGGCTGGATCAATCATATGGGCCAAAGACAAATCACAGCTTTTCTCCCCTTTATCTTTCCAATAATTTGTGGGTTCAGCTACGGGGAACCCCCTACATGCTCTTCACATTAAATCTCTTGTCACCTTTTGTTTCTCACAGTCCTTGACTGCAACAGGCTAGGGAGATGTTTCCAAAGCAGCATCTTCACCCACTGCTGAAGCACCCAAGGGCCAAACTGTCTGAGCTCCATAAGCTCTCAGCTTGGGGTCTGAGCTCTGATCTCTTCCTCCCCATCACCCTTGAGCTGGAGGGAAGGAAGAGGAGAAAGATCCAGACGGAAGCCTCAGTACTATCTTTTCTGCCAGATCCTTCCCACAAGCATTTTCCTTGTGGAGGGGATTGAAATCCTCTCTTCTCCTGTGTGCAGATTGGCAAAGAACTGATCTGGAAAGCTCATCTTGTCCAAAGTATTATCCTCCCTTACATGATCTCTAAGATATCCCTGTTCTCACTGGATTCTGGGTCAGGACTTCTGAGCTCATCTGCTCAAGCTCCGTCGATCCAGCTTTTCCTGGATTAGCCCGTTGTTAAATACAGATCAGCAGGGGACAGTAAAGCCACCTTTTCCAAGGTGCTGCTGTGTTGATGAAGCCTTCACCTTGCCTGGCACCACAGCAGGGTTTTCTGCTGGCTCTCTACTCCTGCCTGTCCATGTGCACATGCTCTGGCTCCCCTGGGCTCCTGTAATCGCTGCTTGCAGTTCTGTAACTCATTGGGAGCTTTTCCTGCTGCCAAGGCTGCAGAAAGGGAGAAACCTTCTGTTTGAAGAGACAGCAATAAAAAAGTGAGTAACTTCAGCACAGGGAAAAGACCTGCCCTGACAGATGCAGCTGCAGACATGAGGATGAGCCAGCAAGGGATTCAGGGTGTATGGCTTGGGCTGGCTGGAAATAGAATGTGAGGATGGAGCGGTGTCTTCCCCAGTGCCCCCAGATCACACAGGCTGCAAGGACAGAGTCGCCCAGCTCACAGCCATGGGCACACGGCGCCAGCACTGCGAATGAACAGACATCAGGGAAATAAATAGACGTGAGGGAGATGGCGGGGGACACATTGCTCTTCTATTTCAGGGCTCTCCCATGGTCGTAATCCTGCTCTTGAGACCCTGATTCATTATAACCCTCTTCAGAAAAACCTTGTTCTTGATATTTTCTGATTTTTCATAAGTTTTCATTTTTCTTTAGTTTGACTTTTGCATGGAGGCTTTTCCCTAGGCTCTGCAAGAAAACCTTGGGTTGGCTTGACGTGTGACAGTGTGTCATGGAATGTTGTGCTGGTTTGGGAGTGTTATCAGAGCACACATTGTCCCTCAAGTCATAAGTCCCACTTGGGATAACCTGCTGGGTTATTTGTTGTCAGAAATACCCCCAAAAACTATTTGTGATGCTTTGAAGCCTTTTCTGTGAAGATGCTCTTGAAAGTAACAAAGAAGTAGTTAGAAATTAGGAAAGCAGGAGGTTGGGGAAGGCTAGGAGGTACTGGTGGGAGTGTTTTAAACCCAGTGTGTAAAATGGAGAGAGATAAAAGAAGCCAATAGTGTCTCTATGTTCACATCTAGGTGGAGTTGCATCAGTGGCAGCCCAGCACACTGGGTGCTTTGAGTATGTTAATGTTTTAGTAGCAGCAGAAAGGGATAAAAGCTCTTTGGGGCAGAGGTAGAGAACGTGCACCAGTATCCCCCAGCCCCAGAGTGAGTGTCCTGCTTGGACCAGCTGCATGGTGGCACTGAGCAGAGTCCTCAACGCTTTTCCCTTCCAACAGACATCAGGAATTTCCCAGTAGGTGCTTCTCATCCCACCAGGATGATGTTCCCAGTTGCTCTCTGGGGCACCCATCCTGGACTCTCAAAGCCCTGGGTGGGGCAGCTCTAAGCTCTTCCAACCATGGCTCCATCCAACACCCATCATGACTCCACATGGACTGTGGGGTGGCTGCAGACAATTACAAACCCCATGAAAATCAGGTATTAAAATGGCCCTTTCACTGTTTGCTGCCAACAGAGCCTTTGCTGCTCCCCCCTCCCCGCCACCTCAGTTTGGGGCCAGCCCATGCCCCGGCTGCAGCCGTTCACCCAGCACTCGTTGCTGGCACTGGGACCTGGCCCTGGCTCAGGGCGACGTGTGGAGGGCCAGTTGGCAGCCAATGTGTGCTGGGAAGTGAGAGCCAAATCTCCTTCTGATTCACCCCTGACTGAAACCACAGTCACTGTGGCGGGGGCCCTCCAGATCAGATGCAGGGGTTGATATGGGAGAAGGCCATGGGAAGGTACTGTGGGGTGGCAGGGAAGTGTCTCCCAGCTTCTTCTCAACATGAGATCACACAGGAGCCCTCCAGCAGGGAGCGGGATGGAGAAGTCCCTCTGGCCAGGGAAAGAGTTAATAGCTGCTGTTGTGAGCTGCTGCTTTATTTTCCTGTGCATTGTGTTAAGAAGCACCCTGAAACAACAGCTCCAATTTCTCTTTCACCCCCTTTTCCAAAAAGAAAGGAAAAATCAGTGTGTGTCACCACCTTTTGCTTTTCCAGTTCCTTTAACTCACAGAACCGCTCAGTCAATTCTCAATAAATGGATTTTCTGTCTTAAAACTCCAGCAGAGAATGACCAATCCCCTTCCTCTCCATCCCAGCCGTGGCATGAGGGGCTCAGACTACATTCTCCCCTCACACCAGTCTCTCCCCTGCTTAACTTCCCTTCATTTGAGGAGCCCTGGGTTCAAAGGGTCACTGTCCCCATTGGAAGGTCTGGCTTTGGGGAGGTTTTGGAGGTGGCACTTCTTCAATATTTCTCCCTTTTTAAGCTTCCTAGTGTGAACACAGCATGAGATTGGCATTTTTACATTCCTATCCCTCCCACTCCTCCTCCCCACTTCCCTGTCTCTCTTCTCTCCATTCTCCAGCAGTCCAGATCAGGCAATTTGGAAGGAGAGCAACACCTGGAGCTCTCTTCTTTGTTCTGCTCACAATCAGGTCTAACCATGTTCTCGAGTGCTTCTGTGTCCAGGAGCTGCAGAAGCTCCTCTTGTGCAGCTGGTCAAGGGCTGTTTTCCCTGTGTCATCACTTACACCATGCTCCTGTATCGCCCATCATCAGTGATGGCAAAGGCTTTGATCCAAGCAGCCCAAAGCATAAGGGTGGTTGGACTCCTGGAGCAAACCTTCCTGCCTGGATTGGCCAGGGTGTGTGTTCAAACCCCCTCAGCTTGGTTCTGTAGGAAGGGAATGCTCTTCTAGGTCATCATTTTGGATTCAGGATTAAGATGTTTCCTCCACATTGTTCCTTTTCAACCTGTGCAACTGAAAAGGAAGAATACGCCAGAAAGACTAGTTCTTAGAGAAGTTTTAAAATCAGATTTATTATGTGTAGCCTCAACATTTCAGAGATGCCCTCCTGCCCAACATCCAGCTGTCCTCAGCCTGTAGGAAGCCCAGGATGAGGGCTTCTTGGGACAAACAGATACGACAGCTCCACTTCGTGGGCTCTTGGAGCCCTGTGGACACCAGGGCTAGGTGTCTGCAAACTCCCACCACCCCACTTCCAGCAGAAGACTGTCCACTGAAAAAAACCCCCAAAAGCTGGCAGGCGTTCAGCCTGGCACCCAGGGCTCCCAACCCCACTCAATTCAATCAAGCAAAATAGTCTCCAGTCAGAACATATCTCCTCCCCAAATAAAACATACAGTAGAAGAAGAAACAAATTGCTTGACACCTCATTAGTGACTGTAAGCAGACTCCATTTTCACTCCAGGGTCTCATTGGAGTGATTTGTGAGGCAGCTTTTCCTACCTCTGCCTCTCCCCTTAATGGGCTGCGTTTGGAAGGAGTTGGAGGCAACGCAAGAACAACAGTGATTATTTGTGTTCTTCTGGGACACCGTCCTGCTGTCTGCTGCTGGAGTGCCCCTCTACCTGCTGTTGTTTCTGGAACCTGAAGGCTGTTTCACGTTGCTCCTGTGTGGGGGGGGGGGGGGGGGGCTGGGGGGGGGGGGGGGCTGACTGTGGAGAGGATGCAGTTGGCCTGGAAGGAGATAATGGAAACTCAGATGTCCTCAAATGTTGATTAAAGATAACCAGCTGACTGGCTGCTCGGTGGAGGAGCCCTACAGCTAAGCACAACTGTGAGGGTGTTGGGTGACTGTTGTTGCTTCAGGGCTTGAGAAATGTTCTGGGCCCACTGTGTTCTCTGCTGCAGAAGAGCATGGCCCAGAAAGATGAAAGAATAAACTCCCCTCCTGTGATGATCCAATTTGTTCTTTCTTAATTAAATGTCCAGCCTCATCACACTTTGATCCCAGCACACTTCCTCCACAGCTTTACCTTCTCATCTTGGCTTGAAAAGCAATTTAATTTCAATTTCAAGACCTTTTTGTTCTTGGGGTTTTTTTTTTAGATTTGAAATCCACCACCACCCCCTTCCCACCCCCACCCAGCAGGACGTGTCTCAGGAAACCAGCTCCATGCTCAGTAATTTTGTAATGTAAGCACCTCAAAAGGGACTTTGACAGAACACGGAGACTTGTGAGGGACCCTTTTGTTGTTGTGTTGGGATTTTGTTGAGCTCTGCATGTCCCCTGCTTCACATCTCTGCATCCACACACAGGCATCTGATGGGCAGCAGCGATGAGCTGAAGAGCTGTGATTTTGGTCAGGCACTGGAATGGGCTGCCCGGGGTGATGGTTGAGTCACCATCTCTGGGTGAGTTTATAAGATGCTTAGATGTAGTGTTGGGGGATCTGGTTTAGGGATGAACTAGTAGAGTAGGATTGATGGTTGGACTCGATGACCCCAAGGGTCTTTTCCAACCTGAATGACTCTATGATTCCATTATTTGAAAGGAGCTTTTCTGCCATAAAGCAGCAATCAGAAGAGAGATTGAAGTTGGTTCTGAGATTTAGCATTTCTCTCAATGTCCAGGTCACTGTCCTGCCAGAGAAAAGAAATCCATTCCCATTTAATTTAGTTTTAATTTAACTGAGTGGGATGGATTAAACAAGGACTAAAAAGAGGAGAATAAAAGGAGTCTCATTTGTCTTCCAGACTTTGTCTTCCACTAAAATCTCACTGAAAATTTTTCCATGTCACATTTAAAAGAAAACAAATCCCTCCACAGCCTACCTCACAGAGTATAGGGGGTGTTTTTCCTGTTAGAGAGTCTGCTGCTTAAACAACACTTTAGTCCTTCAAGTCCTTCAGCCCTGACACTGAGCTTTAGTCACGGCTACAGGTCATTCTCATGGAGCCATTGACTTGTTAGGCTCAAACCTCTCTTATTGCTCTTCAGCAACTTCTTCATGGAATCACAGAACATTAGGGATTGGAAGTCATCTTGAAAGATCATCTAGTCCAATCCCCTTACCACAGCAGGATCACCCAGACCAAGTTGCACAGGAACATGCCCAGGCAGGTTTTAAATATCTCCAGAGAAGGAGATTCCAAAACCTTCCTAAGCAGCCCCTTCCAGGGCTCTGTCACCCTCACTGGGAAGACATTCCTTCTCATATTTATGTGGAACCTCCTCTGTTCCAGCTCACACCCATTGCCCCTTGTCCTGTCATTAGATGACACTGAGCAGACCCTGGCTCCATCCTCCTGACACCCACCCTTTTCTTATTTATCAACATTAATGAGGTTACCCCTCAGTCTCCTTTTCTCCAAGCTCAAGAGACCCAGCTCCCTCAGCCTTTCCTCATCAGGGAGATGTTCTACTCCCTTCATCATATTTGTGGCTCTGCTCTGGACCCTCTCCAGCAGCTCCGTGTCCTCCTTGAACTGAGTGTCCCAGAACCAGACACAATATTCCAGATGTGGTCTCACCAGGGCAGAGTAGTGTTTGTGTTTCTCTTTCCCCAGTGCATCCCTGATAACTTGGCTTTAAAATCTATCTACTGAATTCTTCCTCTCAGCACAATGTTCCAATGTTAGGCAACCTAGCAAATAGGAATGAGGTTTCACTGTTAAAACCCAAACTAGAGAAGCAGATAGTCACATATCTGGTAGAATTCCTTTCCCCTCATTCATTTCATGTAACATTTGAATGACTCCAGCCGTTTAGCAGGGACAGGCTGAGCCTATCTCTAGAGCTCCTCGCTCTCCCCACTGGCTGAGGAACAGCCCCAGGGAGCTGCTGCACACCAGACCCCAAATCCTCAGCAAGCTGCAACTAAGATGGAGCCTTTCATCCTTTTACCTGTTCAAGGGAGGCTGAAATTAAAATGATGTCTGACAAAACTTGGTTGGGGGGGGGAACCCTTGATATCAGTTTTCTCTAAGGTTTTTAAATAATCCAGGGGAGTGCAGCTGGTTCTGAGAACAAGGATGCTGTCAGTAAGAGACTAAGAGAGAACAGCTTTGAGCTCAACCAGCAGCTACTCAGCGGCCACTACCAGTAGCAACCCCAGCCTGTATTACCCAGGGATCTGAGTTGCTTTGGCCGCGGGCTGCCGAATGTAAATCCCTGGCGCTGAAACCCTCTGTATTTATTATGCAAGTGAGGCTGAAGACAGTTTGTGTTTGATGGCCTCCTGGTGATGAATGGATCGGTTCATTCGAGTAAACGAACTGTCAGAAACAATGGCCACACAGTACAATTTCTCTCCCCATCCCCAAAGGGCAGGAAAGCTCCGCAGCCAAAAGAAAGTTGTAGGGTTTTTGTGAGGTGTGGGGAGAGGGCAGCCTCGACTAAAACATTCAGAGGGATGGATATGGATGGTTTGATGGTGATAAAAGCCACCTCCCCCAGCTGAAGGTATCTGTGGTGTGAGATAAAGGTGAGGATCTGTCTTGGCAAGGTCCTCACGCCGGTTAGGGTCACAAGTCGAGGTTTGTGTGAGTCCCCCTGAAGATAAAACAATGAGATGAACTGGGTCCTGGGGATGTCCCTGTCCTCTCCTACAAACGTGAACTTAGGAAGCTCTTTGTCTAGTAGGTCCCACAGGACTTTGGTTGCAACCCATGACTGAAGCTGAGGAAGGGTGAATCTGTCTGCCATCAGAAGAGGGAGCAGCTCATCTTCAGTCCTGGCCAGAGACAGGGCAGTTGGGGGTCTGGAAACAGCCCCCTAAGATTCAGAAGAGACAAATGAGCTTTGCAGTTTATGTCCAAAGGGTGCGAGAGGTGGAGACCAGGCTGTACCCAGCTCAGCCTCTGGACCGCTCTTCTGAGGTGACTTCTGGAGTGGCTAAAGCTAAAAGACTTTACATGTCCCTGTTGCTCCTACCAGAATTGCCCTTAATTTTGTTCCTTTACAGCTCTGCTTCACGGTGGGTTTCTCCCCAGACAGTTAAAACTCCGCTCAGATGTAAATTCCTTTAACATGTCCAGGGTTTGGGGTTTTTTTTTCTGTTGACTTCTCCTTTCTTGATCCCAGGGGCCATCTCAGCTAGGTGCTTTGGGGCAAAGGAACCCCCAGCCCACCACAAGACACCAGGGAAGCCTGGTGAGGACCCAGCAGCAATGAGCTGCTGGCGGAGGCCAGTCTGGCTGCACCAAGTTCCCCAGATCTCTGTGCAGGAAAAAGTGAGTTAGAGAAACATCATCCCCCATAACCAACCATGACATGACCTCAGTGCCTATGATCAATTGTAAGAAACGAGGGCTGGATTTCATTTCAGACCCATTTTTTTTCCTGATTCATAAGCAGAAACACACTGTGAAGTCAGTCCTGAGCAGGATCTGCTCAGCTGAAGGATTTTCAGAATGAAAATATTTTCTCAAGTGGTGAAGCAGAAACCCCAGGCTCGGTGCCTGTGTATTTGCTGAGCACTTCTGTTAAAAAAAGCCATCCAAGGGCACGAGGAAGAACATATCAGTGATACTGCAAAGTGCAGGTGGTTGGAGATAGCTGAGGATGCTCTTGGAAGCAGCTCCTTGCAGCTGAGGGCATAAGGGGCTGCTCTGTGTGATTTCCCAAATGTTTTTATTATTTAATGCTCCCTTTCTGAAATAATTTCCTGGATGTTTCTCTATCAAAGAGGAAAAATAAATTCTAAGAGCTATTTGGGGTTTTCCTTTCTAGGAACTGAGTGTGTTGTACTAAGAGGGTTCTTAGTACAGGAATAGTGTGGCCAGCTGGACTGGGGGTGTCATTCTCTCCCTGTACTGGCCACTAGGGAGGCCTCCCCTTGAGTACTGGGGGCACTTCTGGGCCCCTAACTTCAAGAAAGAGATGGAGGAGCTGCAGCAGGTCCAGAAGAGCACTAAGGCTGGAAAAGAGGTTGGAAGGAAAGGCTAATGAGGAGAGGCTGAGGGAGCTGGGGTTGTTTAGCCTGGAGAAGAGGAGACTCAGGGGGGACCTTCTCCCTCCCTACAACTCCTTGAAGGGAGGTTGCAATCAGGTGGGAGTCAGACTCTTCTCCCAGACAACCAGCTCCAGGACAAGCCCTGAAGCTGCCAGGGGAGGGTTAGGTTGGATGTTTGGAAGCCCTTCCTCATGGAAAGGGTGACCAGATTCTGGAATGGACTGCCCAGGGCAGTGGTGGAGGCCCTATCCCTGGAGGGGTTGAAGGACAGCCCGGCTGTGGCCCTTAGTGCCCTGGTGTGGCTGCTGTGGTGATGTTAGGTCCTGGGCTGTGCTGGCTGAGCTCAGAGGGCTTTGCCAGCCTCAATCACTCTGGGATTCTTTCAGACTCCTTCTCATCCTAAAGGGCTGGTCCTACATCTGCTCCAGCATCGACAGCAACCGCCATAGCAGGGGGCGAAATTCCATGTCTGGTGCGGAGCATCCACCAGTGATTATGGTAATGAGGTAAGAGCTTTAATTACCCTAACAAATTGCCAGTGTGTTTAGAACATAGTGTCAGGTTAAATCCGGTTGTAATCTCTCAGTAAAGCAGCTCATTTACGTGAGAGAGCCCCAGACCCCTAATTTCTCACCTGGGATCCTCCCAAGACAAAACAACGTGAGAACAGTGACAATTCTTCCTCTTCCTGCTCAGTGTCCTTCAGCCAGATTTCTTGCAAACTTAACACAAGGCAAAACTCATCTGTGGAAGCATCCAGTGGGGATAAAAGCTTGATTTTCACAGTTATAGGTCACAGGGTTTAACACCCTCTCAGTTATCACTTTCAAAGAGGTTTTACTGGCTCTGGCTGCTTCCAAACCTTCTCTGCTTTGGGCTCTCACACACCAATTCTCTGGGTTCAGTTTCCTCCCACCCCTGGCACACAGTGAGCTCTGGATGCTGGAAAAGACCCCTGAGATCATCAAGTTCAACTGTGAACCTCACTCTACCAAACTCATTTCTGCTCAGCTTTTATGGCTGTGAGTCTTTCAAGTTTGCTGGAACCCAGACAGCTTGATGTGCCCACGGATCTCAGCAGCTGATCACTGACGGTAGAGGAAAAACTTGACCTCAATGTCTTGTGTATCTGTTCATGATGAAACTTTCAGTTTGGAAGTTAAAATAAATCCACCTCTCCTTGGTTCTGTAGGGTTTACAGCAACCTAAAGACTGCATGAGTCACTGTTAGTAGATGCTGCTTGATGTTACTTAATAGAGTCCTTCTACTGTGAGTAACTCGGGCATCAGGTGGGAGATTTGCTCACAGAATCGATGTCAGGCAGCGCTGTCCTGCAGCAAAGCCCTGTCCTCCTGGCTGTGTCATGCAAATAGGCTCCCACAGTGTCCCTCCAGCTCCAGGATGAGTCCAGTCATGACCCTCTGGTCTGACATTACTGCTCTTGACCT
Organism: Rhinopomastus cyanomelas; assembly: GCA_013400115.1. NCBI lineage: Eukaryota > Metazoa > Chordata > Aves > Bucerotiformes > Rhinopomastidae > Rhinopomastus > Rhinopomastus cyanomelas. The sequence goes on along the minus strand of VXBP01003041.1, from coordinate 103,057 downwards.
ACAGCAGCATCATGGTCTTCATGCAAGAGACTGCAAAGGGTCTGTTAGCATCAGAGAGAGGCCCCTGAGCCACCCAGGGACCTCATGCCAGTCCACTGCTGTGGGTGAAGGCTGTGTGACACTGAACAGGGGCACAGCTCCATAGACTGGCAGATCTGCTCATGGCTGGGGATGCTTTTAGCTGCCCAACAGCTTGAGTTTCCTCTTAGTGCCAGTTGAGCACCTGGGCTGAGGTGGGACTTTTCGAGCTGCTCCTTTAAATCAAACATCAGGAAAGAGAGATCAAGAAGACAAACAAAAAAAGCAAACAAAACTGGGTAGTTTATAATAAACCCTGGAGATTTATGGCCTCTCCACCTGATCCCACGCCAAGCCTATTTGATTTTCATCCTGAAGGGGAGTGCCTGGGCAGACCATGGTCCCACCTGATGCCTCCCCTGCTTGGTTCTTCCCAACACAGTTGGACTAGACCAGCTCTTTGGGTCACAGATGAGCTGGTACTGCCTGTAAAGAAGCTGCTTCAGTTGTGATTTACTGAGTGTTAGGCTTTGCTGGAGGGAAAGACAAGATCAAAACGCTGTAACCTAGGAGGCAGGAGGTGACACAGATGCCTCTGGAAGAGGTTAGAAGACCAAAGTGCTTTCAGCCTGTACCTTTAGGAATTAAATGCCCTGGTGGAGTGGCCCAGCTGGGGATGCCCTACTCAGAAGCAGTTGGCTGCATGAGCAAACACCCCATCGCTGAGCCAAGGCAGCCCCAGCAGCCCCTGGAGGCTGCTCTCCGTTGGTCATGCACAGTGAAAACTGCTGGCTGAGTCATTTGGAACCAAAGTACAATTGTACAACTTCCCATCTCCAAAGAAGACTGGGTTTGCATCATTAGAAGCCCAGAAACCTTCCACCTTCTGCTCCATGAACCAGAGGAGATTCACTGCATTTCCAGCAGCAACATCTGCCCAGGGTGCAGAGATCTGGCAGGGAACAGGCTCCTTAGAACCCCCAGAGCATTGGATTCTGGGTCAGGGCAGCCTGTGTGAGTTACCCAGAACCCCAATCCGTGGTGACAACCTGTTTGTGTTGTTCAAGCAGAGGATAAGGGCAGGTCCTACCTCTACTTCAAGCCTCTTTTTAACTTCTCAGCAGTCGTTTGGCTGGAGTTGGGGCTGACTCTACAAGCCAGTGTTCGCACAGGGTCTCAGACTGTCTCTGCTTGGCTCTCAGCAGTAACCACCTAGAGATTTTCATCTGCTGCTGGTCACATCTACAGAACAGGAAGAGCCTTACAGGAGCCTTTGTGTCAGTTTCAGTTATGACTTCGATAGACAAGTTACCCAACAACAGGCATCTGCTCCCATTCCAGACCCTTCAGGATTTACAAATCAACAACCCCAGGAAAACCTTGCTCTTAAGACCAGAAGAGAGACCATCACAGTTCAGTGAATTTTTCAGGTCAGTTCAATTTTTGCATGACTACTGTGGTGACCTGGGCAAGTACAGGGGAGACAGAAGATAAGGAGTCCCTGGAAGACCTGCACCCAGGAATAGGCTGGAAATACTGCCGTGATACAGCACCCACTCTCCTTTCTGTAGCCAGAAGCCAGCAGAGTCTTTCACATAATGATTCTTCAATCAGAGCTGCTGATTTCTGCACAGGGCCTGGTTAAATATTGAATCCCCGTGTGAAGGAGCGGAGGGAATGTCTGGCTGTGTGCTCTGGTGTCTCAATATTTGCCTGTGATCCCATACTCCTGGGATCCGAGGGGAGCTGCCAGGTCAGCATGACCCAACCCTTTGCAAAAAGCCACAGAACCCATTACCAGCCTGGGACGAGCCCACAGCTGTTGAAGGGAGCCTTGGAGCTCTAGTTCTGTGTGGGCGCTACAGTGGCTGCAGTCTTCCCTCTAGCACTTGCAGAGCTTGGCCATCGCTGTGGCACCTCAGCAGTGGGGAGAAGAGCACAGCAAGGCAGCCCCTGTCCTGTTCCACACTCACCAGCCTGATTTTGCAGAACATTATGTCCCAGCTCCCAGGCTCTGCCTCAGCTGGAAGGGCTCCAGCTTGCTGCAGGCTTGAGGCTGTAGTATCTGACTCTCTTATGTTCTTATTCTCTTGATTTTACATAGAGATCTGCCATCCCTCCTAAATGGGACCGTTTCTAGCCCCCATCCATCTCCTCTCTTCCCACTCTCAGCTCCTGGTAGTCCAAAGGCTACTGGCATCGCCCTTTGTGCTCAGCTAGGCACAGAGCTGCAGAGCACTGGTGGTGTGTGGACACACAGTGGATCTCTCAGGGGCTGCTCTGGGTGATACTGGGTCCCACAGGGCTATGACCTCTCTGCAGGGCCTGAGAGCAGGATGAGCAGACTTGGTGCCAGCACCCCAGCTGCTGGTGGGAGAGAGATGGAGAAATTGGTGGAAACTGAAGCCCTTTTAAAACCAGCCCTCCTGACATCCAGCTGCAGGAAACATCCCTTCATCTGACCCTCAAGGACCACCCAGGGGTTACTTAATCCTCCAGCCCATCTTCTGAAAACCCACTGTAACAAGGTGTGCTGACCTCTGAGGTGGATTCGCAGTTGCGGCCAGGGCTAATGGCCTCAAACTCATCTCCCTTGTGACCTTCCTCCTCACACACGGAGGCTTTCATCAGGCTCCTTGTATATATCTTGCAGTTAAATGTCACTGGTGTGAAGAGGAGGGACCCCACCTCTCTAAAACAAAATAAATAGGTTGCATTGGCATCGTTTAGGTTTTTCCCCGGCCGTTTGAAAAGAAAACACTTATTTGGAGAGGCTCCACCAGGATAATTCCTGTCTTCATCGACAGAGCAAATCTGTCTTTAAGAAAGAGGGCACAGTGAGCAAGAAAAATATTGTGGTCCAGCAAAGGACACCGGGGTTTGGAGGGTAATTCTGGTCCTTGGGCTACCTGAGTGGAAAGGGGGTGCTTGGAGTTCACCAGAGCTTAAGGAGGTTCCACTGAAATGCTTTTCCCTGGGGCTCCTTTCCTTGCTGCAATGTGCTTTTCCCTTCTCCCTTCCTCTGTCCTGAAAGAAACATCCTGGTGTGATGCTTAGATCTTGGGATCATAGAATGTGTTGGGTTGGAAGTGACCTCTAAATGTCATCTAGTCCAACCCCCCTGCAATGAGCAGGGCCATTGCTCCCCAGACCCCATTGCCCTGGCCAAACTTCTCCTGTTGTAGCCAAAAAAAAGGTTAAGAAAGAACCCAAAACAGATCCTGTGGGGTCTTCAGTTCAAGAGGGATGTGGACCTGCTGGAAAGAGTCCAGCATAGGGCAATGAGGATGATGAGGGAGGTGGGGCACCTCCCTTATGAGGAGAGGTTGAGGGAGCTGGTCTCTTTAGCTTTGAGAAGAGGAGACTGAGGGGTGACCTCATTAGTGTCTATAAATATTTGAAGGGTAGGTCTCAGGAGGATGGAGCCAGGCTCTTCTCAGTATCATGTAGTGATAGGATGAGGGGTAATGGTTGTAAGCTGGAACATAGAAGGTTCCACATCAACCTGAGAAGGAAGTTCTTCACGGTGAGGGTGACGGAGCACTGCACCAGGCTGTCCGGGGGGGTTGTGGAGTCTCCTTCACTGGAGATGTTTAAGATCAACCTGGATGTGTTCCTGTGTGACTTGGTCTAGGTGATCCTGCTGTGTCAGGGGGATTGGACTAGATGATCTTTTGAGGTCCCTTCCAGTTCCTAATGATTCTATGATTCTATGATCATCTTAGTTCTGGAGCCCTTACTGCAAGGAGGATGTGGACGTGCTGGAGCAAGTGCAAAGGAGGGCCACGAGGATGATCAGAGGGCTGGAGCACCTCTCCTGTGAGACCAGACTCAGAGAGTTGGGGTTGTTCAGCTGGAGAGGAGGAGGCTCCGAGGTGACCTTATTGTGGCCTTTCAGTATCTGAAGGGGGCCTACAAAAAGTCTGGGGAGGGGCTTTTTAGGATGTCAGGTAGTGACAGGACTAGGGGAATGGAGCAAAGCTGGAGATGGGTAGATTTAGAGTGGATGTGAGGAGGAAGTTCTTCACCGTGAGAGTGGTGAGAGCCTGGAATGGGTTGCCCAGGGAGGTGGTTGAGACCCCATCCCTGGAGGTGTTTAAGGCCAGGCTGGATGGAGCTCTGGCCAGCCTGATCTAGGGTGGGATGTCTCTGCCCATGGTGGGGGGGTTGGAACTGGATGATCCTGTGGTCCCTTCTAACCCTGAGTGATTCTATGACTTGGTCTAGGTGATCCTGCTGGCAGGGGGATTGGACTAGATGATCTTTCGAGGTCCCTTCCAATCCCTAATGATTCTATGATTCTATCACAAAGTCATCTTGGCTGGGTATTTCAGCCGTGTTTTACCTGCATTTGATTCAGCTCAGACCGGTACAGAAGTCCTTTGTCTGGTGTGAAATCAGGCAGCTCTTGTCTCTCTGGGCCAAACTTCCAACCCCTTGGGTCAGTGTTTCCCTCAGGGTGGATGTCTGTCTGAACAGCATCCTTTACAACAACCTTATCTTGCTGCTGATCAATTACTATGCCCCACGTGAAATAGCCCCCACATCCCCCAAACCTCTCAGATCTCTTTCTCCCCCAAGGCCTGTATTAGTTAATCTTCCCAATATCTAAACCCCGCTGGTGGGCACCGGCACAACTGGTTCTGGAGGGCCATGTGTTCAGCTGTGTTTGCTCGTTTGCGCTTCCATTGATGTCTAAACTCTGAGATTAGGGAGGAATAAGAGCAAGAATCCCAACAGCCCCCAGTGAGGTTGATAGTGGGATGCATCTCCATGGTGGCTGCGTCGCAAAGCTCTACTGGTGTCACGAAGCTCTCTGCTGGTGCCACCAAGTGCTGGTTTAAGCTGCTGTACAAGTGTGTGTGTGTGTGTGTGTGTGTCCCAAAGTTCATCACTTAGGACATGCAGCACTGTCTGCTGAACACACCGAAGATTTCAGAAGCCAGACCGTGTGGGGTTTTATAGATGCACATAAACACCTGAGCACCAACTGGAAGCCCATGTGGCACTGGGATAATAGGAAGAATACATTTTCTGTCATGGACAGATTTTAAAGGGACAAGGGGTTTCCCCTGTTAGCTGGAGGATCTCCACAGCTTCTGTAGTGAATGCGTTTCAGTAATTAGACCTTATCAGGACAAGCACTGTGCGGAGGAGAAATTCCCCTGTGTGTTGGTGGCCAAATTCCCGTGGCCCAGGAAGTGTGTCCACCGACCCTTCCAGGATTCTGTGTGATACAGAAGCAAAGGGAGAACATCCCAAATACAAAATAAAGCCCCATCCCTTGAGTTGCTTCGTCTCTTAGGGTCAGTGGGATGGGTTTGCCCTTAGTGCTGTTGTTCCCATCTTATAAATGAGAGAAGTGGTGGAGAAAATGCAGCTGCCTCCTGCCTCAGCCAGTGGCTGGTGCTCCACAAGACCCTAAATGTTTATGACCCTAATTAGCTCACATAAACCTCCCAAGGAGGAGCCCTTGCTGCTGCAGCACAGAGACCTATAATTTGGACCTGAGATCTTCACATGTAACCTGGACCTTCCATGCTGCAGCAGAGGCTGACACCCTGCCTTTCCTGCAGGGGATGGGTAACCACCGAGCCTTTCTCACTGCCTTGTCAGCTAGCAATTCCCACTTGCAAGGCTTCATCTTGCTTTCTCTCTCTCCATTTTATTTTGACACATCACCACTCTCTCTGGGGTGACCTTGGGGCCTTTTCCTGGACACCAGAACCTTGATCTTTATCCTTCATCCCCAGATAACTGCAGCAATTGTTCTCCTTAACACCAGTGATCCTTCATAATCACTCGGTCTCAGCTACAAAGATTCCCATGACAGAGGTTTGGTGACCCTTCCTTCCCAGTAGAATTAGATTTTGAAGATCTGACCTGCTGCTAAATCATGTGGAACTAATGTGGTGGAGGTAGGTTGCCATGAACTGTAGAGTCATCTTCTACTTCTGCCTAGTCTGTCCAACTGTGAGAAGCGTTTCTGCGGCTGCTGCCAGCGGTGGCCCTTTGCTAAACATCCAACCACATTTATGACACCTCTGGCCTGTGGGAATCGCCTGTCTGAGACCTTAAAGTCAGTTTTGATCCAGCTATGATGCAAGTTCAGTGCCTGCCAGAAGAAGAAATAATATTTAGAAATTAAGGAGAGAGAGAGAGGGAATCTTCAGCTGATACAAACCCTATTGAGTTCCAGAGAACCACACTGGTCTGCACCAGCTCTGCTGGTGGCCCCGGGGTTTAAATAAACTGCAGAGGGGAGTTACACTCATTTTTAAGGAGGAAAGGGCTGTTGGGAATGTTGTGCTCTTAGTTACTTCAGTTTTACACCGCTTTAGGGGATCTGCCCCATCCTTTTCCTTCAAAAGCAGAAGACCAGCGATGTTGTGTTTGGGCAACAGCAGCTCCCCAGCACTTGTGCGCAAGCCCACGAAACTGGTGATACCCACTGTCCTTCCACACCCTCACCCAGGTGGGATCAGCCTGTTGTGGCTGCCACCACCTCCTCTGAGCTTTATTCCCCTTCTCTTCCATCATAAGAGGTTGGACCACAAGAAGCCATCAGGCTGGAAGACAGAGTAATCAGGGGAGATTTGCTCGGTCAACCCTCACAGGTATTTGTGAGAAATGTGGGTGGGAAGGTTCGACCAGATGACCTTCAGAGGTCCCTTCCAACCCAACACGTTCCATGATTCTATGAAATGCCCTGGATGGCTGAACAATCTGTGGCTGGTGATACTGGCTGATGCTGGTGTGAAGCTGTCTGATTGTTGTCTGTCTGCTGAGGACCAGCAGATCCTGTGGGCTTTGCGTCAGCAGTTGATCTGGGCAGAGGAACACAAAGACTGAGGTTCAACTTGCTCTGATCCGCTTAGTCCTGAAATTCATGTCAAACCCTGTGGGAGCAAAACACAAAACTCCTGCAATGCCCTTGCGAGAGCTCCCCAGCAGCAGCTCCATCCCACCAGAGCAAAACTGGTTAGTCTGGAGTAGGCTGAAGGCAGAGCCAAATGCAGATGTCAAACCTTCTTCACTTCCACTGGCTCCGGAGAAGGGTTTAATCAGGGAAATAAAGTGAGGAGCTGCGAGTTCCTTGCAGTAAACAAGTTAAAGGTTATTAAACACCCTGGTGTCTCTTTTAGCGGGGGAACCGATTGTGTTTGTTTTCTCAGCATTATTTAACGGGGTAGGAAATAAAGAGAAGCCTGGCTGTCGATGCCAAAATGCTGGAGCTGAGACAAAGCCCAAGAGGAGATTTTTCCACAGTGCTCTTTTTTTTCCTCTCCCTAATAACTGTCTCCCATATCTGCCCATCTTAGGTCAACAAACAGGGCTTGAGTGACAAGTTAAAATGTTTAGCTTAGCCTGCAACTCATCTAAACCTTTTGAAAATGTAAAGCGCAGGAGGGGAGATGTAAGAGAAACAAACACTGTCCCTTCCTTCCAGACCCCTCCTTGGAGTGTGGTGTCCCCACGGTTCTGTCGGGGGCACTGGGACATCCCCGTGTTCACAGTTCAGCAGGTGTGAGCTCCTCATCCCTCCCTGCTCTCCACAGCAAAACCACAGAGTGCAGGTCCTTGTGGGGCTGCCCAGTGCTCAGCGTGGAGCAGGGTGGTTGGAATGTGATGGATTCCCATCCTCACTAGGAGGTGTGCTTCTAAGGGAAGTGTTTTCTGCTGGAACAGGATCCGATAACAGCTTTGGCCATCACATCCTAAATAAAAGGACTTTACAGCAACCTTCTGGTCCCTGAAAAGGGCTGTCAGAAGGCTGGAGAAGACTGTTCAGAAGCACAGGGAATGATAGGGCTGGGGATCATGGTTTGAAGCTGGAAAAGGGCAGATGGAGGTTGGACAGGAGGAAAAAGTTCTTGAATCTGAGCGTGGGGGATCCCTGGAACAGGCTGCTCAGAGAGGGGGTGGAGGCCCCATCCCTGAAGCCATCCAAGGTCAGGCTGGCTGGGGCTCTGGGCAGCCTGAGCTGGTGAGTGATGGCCCTGCTTGTTGTAGAGGGGTTGGACTAAATGGCCTCTGGAGGTCCCTTCCAACCCTATGATTCTATGATATGATTTTTCATTACTTATGCTACTTCCACCCTGATGGCTTTGTGATCCTGTCATGGCACGATAAACCTTTCAGTCTCAAACAGAGCCAGAGTGAAAAGGAAACCCGTGTCTCACATGAAGCAATATGGATCTAGGTGGCAGAGAAGGTGACCTGGGACATGAGACATGACTCCACCAGCTCCCTGAATCACCCTATTGCTTTCAGAAGGTGCTTAAGGTCCTTAAGAGGTGCTTGTGAAGGTCTTTCATCTCCTGTTTTCAATTTTTAACCTCAGGGAGCCATCAATATATCTAAGAAAATAGGACCTGCCCCAACAGTGATGGGAAACAGAGAACCCAGGAAGGACAGAGAAATAGGGGTGGGATTTCGTGTGGGCAGTAATCCTTTCACTAAAACTTCCTTCCTGTCTTTCAGCATCTCCTCCAGCCTGTGGCCAATTGGCTGCTCAATGTGAAGGAAGGTACTTTCTCCTTCCCCATTTTATGCTCCAAGAGCATTGATGTGAAAACCCTCAGCAAACAGTAAGCCTTGGTATGACCAGCAATGCAAGAAACCCCCAGAGCTGGGTACCTTAAAGATTTCTTACTGCCCTACTTATCCCTCTTGAAGGGACCCACCACCCTTTCAAACTTCTCTATCCACCTGCAGGTTTCTTGAGCTCTAGCCCGGAGCTGCTCCCCATGTCCACCTCCCTCCCCAGCAGCAGTTGCATATCCTCTGCCTGTTCTCTTATCTCCTGTCAATATTTAGCAGCTGAGTTGTGGGCTCCTCAAGATGCTTGAAAGATACACGTGCGTCATAGTAGCCCTGTCCCACAAGTCCATTTGCTCCAGTTGTATAGGAAAACAAATAGCCCCTCCAGCTGAGCGGGGTGCAAAACAATCGCCGGGCTTTGATGGTGGGAGCGCAAACGCCCCTGCAGCTGACACCTCTGGTGATTGATGCTTTTTGATGCTAGAGGTTTGTTTTGCTCCCTCACTGTTTGTTTTCCCACTGGGCTGACTGGGATGGGGAATGCTGTTCCTCCGCGTGGAAGTGCGTGTTTGGGCAGCCACGGGCTTCGGGATCAAAGCGGGGAATTGCGCAAACACCGTGGCTCGGCAGTGGGGTCGGCTGCCCTAGGACCGGCCAGGGGAGGCAGAGGGAGGTCTCTCCTGCTTCCTAATGTTGGGAAGGATGTCTAAGAGTTGAAAGAGTAATATGAGGTTTGGATCAGAGATGAACTTTGATGAGAAAACTAAGTAGTTCCTTGGGCCCAGGGGTTTTATTTTTATCTATCTGTAAAGCCTTGGCACTGCCTGACGGCCTCAGGTTGTGCTGGGGAGGGTTAGGTTGGACATCAAGAGAAATCGCTTCCCTGACAGAGCGGTCAGGGGTTGGAACAGGCTGCCCAGGGATGGGGTGAATGGTTGTCCCTGGAGGGGTTCAAAAAACAAGTAGCTGTGGCCCTGGGAACAAGGTGGGGTTGGAATGATGGTTTGACTGGATCATCATGGAGATCTCTTTCCACCTTAGTGGTTCTGTGACTCTAATGACTGGCATAGCCTGAGCTGGGAATGGCAAGTTAAGCCAGAGACACTTTTCCTCTTAAACTTCCATGCTGCTCTAGCAGAACTGTGGGACTCTTTGTCCTTCAGAACTGTCTTCTCTGAGTCATCCTTGCACTACCCCATTGCTAATCATATGTTTGTCCTTCAGCTAGAACACAGCGGTGTTGGGTCTCTGTGTGTTTGGGTCTTTGGCTCCTCAGAACCTTGTACCTGGGTTAAGTGTTCAAGTGCCTCCACGCAGATGCTTTGCCCTGCTCCATGCTGCCATCTGATTTTCAAGCTCTCCATAGTAGAAGCTGTTCTGACAGCCTGAAGTTTGGATAACTTCACAGCAAGGGAATAGGGAACCACAGAGCTGGGATTAACTGGCTGATGCTCAGCCAACCACCCAAGGAACTGGTCACATCTCTGGTGCTCCTGTCAGGACTTTCCAGACCTGATGTAGATTTTTCCCATTGGTTTTTTTCTAAAAGAACATTCTTCATTGGCTCTGGAGGAGCCTGCCCTGATACAGAGGCCCCTAAAAAAGGTCCAAATGGGCAAAGACCTGCGGGTATGTGTGGGAAGAAGGATTTACCGAGGTTTTTTTGCTTCTCCTATGGGCGTATTGGGTCAGGCAGGCGCTGTGGTTTCTTCAGGCAGGCCAAGGCAAGCAGGCGGCGTACCATGGGTCACTTGATGGTATGCAATGAATCAGCCTTGCAGTGGACTGAGGCATGGCTTGGACAGGTCCTTTGGAGCACTTTGGAGACCTTGACACGCACCTCTTTGCCCCACACACACTGACAACCTTGTTTCTCCTGCCACGGGCTGGTCAGGATATTCAAGTGATTGTTAAGATGTCCCAGCGACAGGGGTTAAAGCGAGATGGAGCTGCAGCTGTTCTCAACGCGGCTGAACAAAAGTGGACTGTCTCCTTCTGGGTGGATTTCCAGAGAAGGGATTGCTTCTCATTTCCTTTGGATCTAGCTCTCAAAGAGCTAATTTTTCCTTAACAAAGACCAGCTTTAAAATAAAGATGCATTACCCTAGCATGGACATTACATGGAGAATAAAGATTATGGACGTATTGACAGCTAGATTGGGGGGGGGTTAAGATCTGTCTCTGCACTAAAAATGGTCATTGTTGCTTGAGCCACAGTTATAAAAAGTCTGTCAAGACCTGCCCAGGTAGATTTCTTTTATATGATTTGGGTGTTTCTATAAATCAGAAATACTGTGAATAAAAGCTGCCTAAAGCAGATCTGGCTGGTAACCATCAAATAGCTATGAGAGGAGGGATTTTCTTGGGGGCAAAGCATCAGGGATGAGGGTGCCTGCAGGCTGCAGTTGTAGGACACCAAAAAGGAAATGAATTAGCAGCTGAAGAGTTATTGGTTGATGTTCAGTGAAGTTTTAGTGTCTTAGGAGTGATGATAAATTCCTTCAGTCTGGAGGACACTGCTGCTGAGCTGGAGACCAGTTCTTTCCTGGCTTTTCCACGTCCAGCTGCTGTGTGGCAGGAGCATTGTTGTGGCTGTTTAATTCCTTGGGTTTGAGGTTTACATCCTGTGTAACAAACATCTTGTTTGTGGCCTGACAACAAGAGCTGTTCAAAGCCGTTTTCTTCCGCCAGCTGCTTTTGTGGTCAGCTGGAGGGAAGCAGCAGCCACCCTGTAATCAGATCGCTCGCCAGTCAGAGGAACGGAGAAGATAGCGGCTGGGCAGATCCCTTAAGCTCCTGCACTTCAGAAAGCTCTTTGTTAAACAACTGTCTTCTGCCTTCATTCTGAGCTGGCTCCATCGCTCTTCATTTCCTCTCCCCATTAAGTGCTTATCTGTGGCTACACACGAGCAGCTGGATAGAGACAGGGTGAAAATTGGAAGAGCTCGAGGCACTGCTCACGTCTGAGGAAACAGCAGCCAAGAGCCATCTGAGCTGGCAAGGGGCCGGGGCTGCTCCGTGCAGGTGCCTGTTGCCCTCCTTGCAGCTGGGTGAGGAACAGGATAGTCAAACAGTCTGTTTGCCCTCTGTCATGGGAGGGACTGCCTGGCCTGAAAATTAACACTCAACCTCCATCTTTCACTCAAAGCCCCCAACCATGGTCTGCCAGTGGGCAATTCGAGTGACAAATAGAAGAGGGAACAGCCTTGATTTTCTAACATTCAGCATCAGGGACTGGAAGATCGCTTTAAGCTGCCCTTGGAGTCTTCTTTCTGCACTGCAGAACTCACCAACCAAAAAAGCAAGAGATAAGGGCAGCTCCAAGGACCAAACTTTGTTAGAGTAACACAGGAGGTGAGTCAACCAGCTCCCACAGGCTGGTTCTATCTTTACCTCAAGTGTTTTGTCCATGAACAAGAGTCTGCAGTGGGCAAGCCCTCAGACCATCACGTTCCTCAGGCTTCCCACTGACTTTCAAGCTCTGAGGCACGTGGGAAACCCACAGGGGTGCATGGGGGGAAATCCAGCTGTTCCTTGAGCTCACCCAGCAGTTTCAAATTGGATTAATCCCCTTATCTGATCCACACAATTTTCTTGGGCTGGTAATAGAGCCACAGGGGCTCTCACCTTCGGAGCTGCCAATCTTTTTTTCTTTCTTTTTTTTTTTTTTAAAGAAATGGAAGTGTTATTTTTCATATTTTGTGACTTTCTAAGTGGTTTCAATGAGATTAAGCAAAATTAGCACCTTCCAGTCATGAACTCCAATTTCACTGCTGTGATTGCTGCTCTCCTCCAGGACTCATTCCTTTCCCAGGTCAAGAGTGCACAGTAGTGCTCTGGAAACAACCGATTACAGTGCTGATAGGAGATATTTCTCCTTTTATCTTCTGGACAATCTGCCTGATGACTCTTATTGGCTTCAATTTCTTTAGCCCAGAGATTGTCCTGAATTTTTATTCATTTATTATTGATTATAATTTAATGGCATCAGCTCCTTGACAAGTGTTAAATGATTACAAAGGTTTTTAGTCGTGGCTTCCCTTCTCCTTGAGCCTTGAGGTGGATTTCTGAGTGACAGTGCAGAATCACAGGACCCCACAATGACTGAGGCTGGAAATGTCCTCTGACCTCCTCCAGGCAGCCTAGGACCCAGCATCACCCCAGTGGCCAGACCAGGGGATTAAGAGCCGCAGACAGGCTGTGCTTCAACACCTCCAGGGACAGGGAATCCACCACTGCCCTGGGCAGTCCATTCCAGTCTCTGAGCACCCTTTGCATGAGGAAGGGCTTCCGAACATCCAACCTAACCCTCCCCTGGCAGCTTCAGGCCCTGCCCTCTCATCTGGTGCTGGTTGCCTGGGAGAAGAGCCTGACCCCCACCTGACTATGACTCAGGTAGCTGGAGAGAGGGAAAAGGTCCCCCTCTGAGTCTCCTCTTCTCCAGGCTAAACACCCCCAGCTCCCTCAGCCTGTCACCATCAGCCTTTCCCTCCAGTCCCTTCCTCAGCCTTGTTGCTCCTCTGGACTTGCTCCAGCCCCTCAATCTATTTCTTGAAGTGAGGGGCCCAGCACTGCCCCCAGTACTCGAGGGGAGTCCTCCCCAGCACCCAGTACATGAGGAGAATGACATCCCTAGCCCTGCTGGCCACAATATTGCTGATCCAAGCCAGGATGCCATTGGCTATCTGTGCCACCTGGGCAATCTGCTGGCTCTTGTTCAGCCAGTTGCCAACCAGTACTGCCAGGTTCCTCTCTTCCAGGCTGCTCTCTAGCCCCTCATCCTCCAGTCTGTAGCTGCAGGGGGTTATTGTGGCCAAACTGCAAGTACTTAGGATCCCAGGCTTAGAGGAATCTTTATTGTTGGAGCTCCAGGATAAGCTACCATCTCTGATACCTGCTATGCAAACGTGATTAAGCAGAGCTTAAAAATTAACTGAACCTCTGCAGGATCACTGCATGGTGGGTGAAAATTCCATTCTCAATCACCGAATAAAAGCAGAGCTTGGGAAAGGATTGGGTGATTCCCTCTCCCCACCGCAGATTGAGACTTAGATGGGGTCTTTTGTTCCCATTGGGACAAGAAAATAATGGTCACTGGTATATTTGTTCCAAGAAAGCTTCTGTCAGCATTTCCAGGATTCAGACAGTGCCCATCAGCTTAGACGCAGGCGATGGCACCGGTGTGAGTTTCATTAGCAATCTGCACCGAAGGAAGTAGCACCGTGCTGGTATCTGCCCCCAGTTCCTTTTGAATCCAGTGGATGGCTTGTGGATTATGTTGTGTTGCATTTGCAGCTTGCCAGGACACTACTGTGGCTTCAGAAAGCTTTTGCTTGTCAGAACTGCCCAGTCTCCATTATTCATGTTTGGTGCAAGGCCAGTGGCTGTTAGACATCTGCCTGCTTAGGCTGCTTGGTGGGGAAGAGGTCAGTGCAGCTCGGGGAAGCTTAAGGGTGCCCAAAGAGAGCTGAGATCAGCTGGTGCCATTTGGACAGCTTTGAGTCTGCCTTGAGGAGCCTGCCCATTTGTTTAATTATCACTCCAACAGGGACAGCCACTGGGTATAAACCACGGGAATTATGCTCCTTACAAAGGCAGAGACAAAAGATGGACAACAGCGAGCAAAGCCAGACTGGCCTCACCTACAGCACTGGGATCTACCCCTCCTCTCCTCGCCAACGTGCCCAACAGCCAGACATCTCCATCTGTAGGTATCCTGAGCAAGGATTCATGTCCCCCTGAGCACGGACGAGATTAATGCCAGGCCCTTTGCTAAGGGATCAGCATGTAGCTGGAGAACTTTAGTTCCACTCTGTCCATCAGTAGAGCAAAACCAGCCACAGACACTGTGGTTACTTGTGGAACACAAGGAAAGGAAACTTTCCCCAGACCCTAGAAAAGATTGAGCATTTGTATGGTCCAGCATTTGCCACACGGCCATCTAAACGGAGAAGGTGATCGAATATTAACCTTGTTACGAGGGCTGACCCACTGAAGGCAAGAAATAATGGGGAGTGATCCAAACCTGAGCTCAGTAGAACCTGGTCTTCAGAGAGTAAAATAGGGAGAGGTATTATCCGTCAGTAATCAGAGCGGCAACTAAGCAGCTAGTGGCCTTTGCCCTTCAATTCCAGCCTCTGTTTAATCCAGCAGGCAGTGATGACTCAGTCTGTTCGCAGTCCCACCGTGCTGAAACCTGCTGATGCTGATGGGGGAATCCAGGATTAGTTCCCCTTCAGCTGAGATCAGGTCCTGAGTAAAGAAAGCCCACATGCCCACCCTGGGCCTCTTCTCACTGCGACTCTCTTCCAGGGGGTCTCATCCACACGGTGCAGGTCTTTCCATCTTCTTACAGTTGTCTTTTCACTGCACTAGGTTTGACTGAGCCAGGAGCTTTCCCCACTGCTCTCCCTCTTTCTGCTAGTACAACAGAAGATCATTTGAGTCCATGCATTGGATTGGGCAACAGGCACCCAACCAGCGTGTTAAGCATCAGGGGGCAGAACCCAGACACGGCAGGTGACACGAAGAACCCCTGGGACACCTGAGAATTTGTTGTATCACTATCAGAAGTACAGTGTTCATGCTGGCTGCATGATTCTCTTTCCACCCCCATGGCAAGGAGCATTGAAGTTTCCCCGTAGGGCTGGCAAGGGGCTCCTTTTCCATAGCATCGTTTGACCATGGAACAGTTGGCAGGGGGAAACTGAAGAGTGATGGGGCTGTATCCTCTCTTTTAGACAGTTAAACCTGTCTTGTCCAGCAGCAGCTCTGGCAGGGAGTCCCGTAAAGATGGGAAGCTGCATGAGTGCCCTACCACAGAGCTAAAGCTCAGCCTCAGTCAGGAAAGCAGCAGATTCAGGGAACTCCTGTTTATAAACTTCACACTCATTTGCGCTTCTTCCTTTTTGAGGTCTATAACAGCAAGATGTTGAACAAAATCACTGCAGACTGGCACTGGCAACATCAGCTAATGGAATCATAAACAGTAGAGCAGCAAAAGGTCCCGTGGGCCACCCTGTCTGAGCTCTGAGCTTCCCAGAGCCCCTCGGTAATGCTCTGTGTAATCACTTTTGCTGGCTCTCCGCAGTGATGAATTCTTGTGCAAACCCTGGGGGATATTATCCTGTTACCCCAAACTGCTCTGACTGTGAGCACATGTTTTGTAATTCCCAGCCTTAGCCTGACTCTCGTTTTTTTTGCTCTTTCCTGTCTCACCATCATCTCAGATGACAAATGATTTGCTGCAGCTATTACTGTCCTGTACTTTATTTGTAGGAGCTAATGCTGTCTTCGTCGGGCATCTTTCCTCTGTGATCACCGCCTCCAAAGTCTTAGCATCCTGATATATGTCAGACAAACCTCAGGAAGAGTGAAAAGCAGCATTTGACTGGCCAACCAGGTAGGAATTAATTGCTTACAGCATCGTTTATACAACTGAACTAATGAAAAGAATAATCATTGTATTGACCACTGCCACGGCTGCCTGTTGCAGGTGATTGTTTTAATCCCACAAACATTCTGAGACCCCTAATCTGTAGGATTTTTCCAATGCAAAACTAATGACCAGCTGGTGAAGGGAAAAGGCTGACCCTAAAAAGCAAATTTAATTAGACAAAGGGTGAAATGGCAAAGCCAAGGTGAGGTGACAACACGCTGAGTGACCACGTTGTCTTGTGTTCCTTTCCTTTCCCCTCATAGCTGTTTTTGACTTATTGCCCTAAGAGTTTTTGCCTTTATTTCTTCCTTTTTATTTTTGTGAAAACACATTTTAAGGGCTCGTGAAAACAAAAAGAACCAAATTTTGCTCCAAGAAGTTTCAACCATCCAAACCAGCAGCAGAAGCAGTGCCCTTGTGATTCAGGTGGAGCAGCAAATGATCAGATTGTACCAGGCTTATGCAGCCTGCAGCTAGACACAGACACGGATCATTAGGGCTTGGAAGGGACCTCTAGAGGTCATTGAGTCACAGAATGACTAAACATCAGGGATTGGAAGGGACCTCGAAAGATCGTACAGTCCAATCCCCCCACCACAGCAGGATCCCCTTGATCCACTCGCACAGGAGCACACCCAGGTGGGTTTTAAATGTCTCCAGAGGAGACGCCACAAGCTCCCTGGGCATCCCCTTCCAGTGCTCTGTGACCCTCAATGGGAACAAGTGTCATTCTGGTCAGGAGTTTGGAGACAGCAGCTTCGCCCAAGCACAGATGGGATGTGTCCCCCTTCCCCTGCTAATGGTTTAAACATCTTACCACCCCCTCCAGTTGGAGTGGGAGGGTAGTTGGGTTTGAACACAAAGCTCATTCTTGAGACTTCTGGCTCTGTCGCTCATTTACAGGGTATTTGGGGGAAGCACTGCTTCTCTCCCTGCAAGACACAATCCCAGCCTTTTCATCCTGTCCTCTGTCATCCTTGGTCACCGTGAAAAAGCACCAGGAAGGGTTCGTGTTCCCAGGGGTTAGCCCCATCAGGAGCAGTCACTGCCAGTCCCGTCCAAGTTCACCAGCAACAACCGTTGTGCCGTTTCCTGTCCTAGAAAGCACAGGGCAAGTCCAGACCTTTGCGAAAGGCAGGAAGTAACTGGAGACGAGGGGGAAATAAACCGGCAAAACTTTTCTAATCCGATCCAGCGCTCCTCAGCAAATCCCTAAAGATGTGGTCCAGCTTGTAGGCAAATGCCGAGAGATGCTTTTGTTTTCTCTGAGAGCCACTCACCACGGAGACTCCGACGTGAGGGGCAGATACCTCCCTGTTTGTACATCCTCCTTCTCCCTCTTGTCCTCACCCAGGGCAGGGGCAACATCTGCGCCCGCGGGACGCTGCTGCTCTGCTGACGGGCAGGAAGTGCCAATGTGGAGCGGGTGGAACCTTCTTCTCCAAGCTTGCCCTCCACAAGCACAAGAAACACATCGGCCCTTGTTGCTTCCATAAGCTGAAAGGGGTTTGTGATTCCAAGTCTACTCCACTCACAGCACGACATGCCCTGGGTCAGCCCCAGCAATAATGTTTTTAAACAATATTAGGTTATTCTTGGCAATCAATGATGACGTTTTCTACCAATCGGGATATGAGAAAAAGTTCTAATAATAAGAAGTGATAGAATAACAGAACTGGAGACCAGAATATTCTCGAGCACGAAGGCTGGTTCCTCTGTGGGGGCAGCGAGAAGCTTGGACGAGGCCCGGCTATGATTTGTCTTAAGAGTTTAACCCAAACACACTGTTAATTCCACGCTTGGGGAGTCCAAGTCTAATTACTCTGTACTCAAGATCCTCACAGTAGTAGGCAAGGCAAATGCTGCGCTTGTGTTTTTCTCTGCTCCTACGTGTGACTGAGCAATTAGACCCTTAAAATAGAAATGGAAATGATTTGCAAAGGTGACACATGTACAATTTACCAAATCCTGAGTCTGGCTGATGTTTCTGTCTCGATTCTCCACATGGACAAGACCCACTTTTTCCTAGAAATGTAAGTTTTGAATTGCTACCACAGGAATTCATTTTCCCCCTTCTCTGTCGATGGTTGGGGGTGCTTTGTGGTTGCAACAAGCCAGGAGACGGTGCGGATTCTCTTTGATTCCTGGTTTTTATCTGTTTGTTCCTATTTCGTTCCATCCCTGGAACTGACAAAAAACAGGCAGACAGGGTGTTTTAGGAGATGGTTTGGTGGTTGGGGGTTGTAGGATGGACAGTTGGAATTGATGATCTTGAAGGTCTCTTCCAATCTGGGTGATTCCATTGTTCTATAGTGATTATACAACCCCCAAACTGCAGAAGAAAGTGAGTAGAGATGTAGGAGATGAGGAGGCAGAAGCAATGGAAACCAGAGGGTTCATTCCTAGTTTGAAGGGTATCATGCAAAGTATGAGAAATACACAGGGGAGGTGAATATGGGGAATGTGTGGGAAACACAGAGGGAACACGGAGGGAACATACAGGAACAAAGAAGGAACATACAGGAACATAGAGGGAACATGCAGGAACTTACAGGGAACATTCAGGGGACATAAATGAACATAGAAGAATATACAGGGAACATAGAGGGAACATACAGGAATATACAGGGATCACACAGGAAACATACAGGAACCTACAGGAACACACAAGGAACACACAGTTAACATAAAGGAAATGTACAGGGAACATAAAGGAACACACAGGGAACATAGAGGGGACAGACAGGGAACATACAGGAATATACAGGGATCATAAAGGAAATGTACAGGGAACATAAAGGAACACACAGGGAACATAGAGGGGACAGACAGGGAACATACAGGAATATACAGGGATCATAAAGGAAATGTACAAGAACATACAGGGAACATAAAGAAACATACAGGGAACATACAGGAACATATAGGGATCCTACAGGAAACATGCAGTAACACACAGGGATCATACAGGAAACATACAGGAGCATACAGGAACATACAATGAACACAGGAATATGCAGGAAACATACAGGGAACACACAGAGAACATACAGTAACATACAGGAACACACAGACAACACACAGGAAACATACAGGAACATATGGGGAACATACAGGAATATACAGGGATCATACAGGAAACATACAGGAATATACAGGTACATACAGGGAACATACAAGAACATACATGGATTATACAGGGAGCATAAAGGAACATACAGGGAACATACAGAAATATACAGAAACATACAATAATATACAGGGAACATACAGGAACACACAGGAAACATACAGGAACATACGGAGATTATACAGGGAACACAAAGGAACATGCAGGGAACATACAGGAACATACAGGAACTGAAAACCAAAAACCTTGTAGAAAACCAAGTATCGTCTCCCTGATCACACAGGGCTCTCCTTTGCACTGTGGTCTCATGGCTTTGCCACATTCAGACTGAAAGATTATAAACTGAGCCTAAGACACATCTTCACAGGATCGTTTCAGCAGCTCCTAGACAAATAACAAGACAAACTGGGACTGGGAAAAGGAACTATCTCAACATTGCCTGCTGTTACTGCTCAACCAGCTCACACGGTTCATTTCCACTGCAGAGCTTTAGGATTATTTTTATGATGCAAACAGTTCCCAACCATCCCAAGGAAAGCATCCTCTGCTTCTGGGCCCCTCGCTTCAAGAAAGGGATTGAGGGGCTGGAGCAGGTCCAGAGGAGCAAAGAGGCTGGGAAGGGACTGGAGGGAAAGGCTGATGGGGACAGGCTGAGGGAGCTGGGGGTTTAGTCTGAGGAAGAGGAGACTCAAGGTGGGGACCGTCTCCCTCCTTACAACTCCCTGAAGTTGGGTGGGGGTTGGGCTTTTCTCCCAGGCAACCAGCACCAGGACAAGAGCACAGGTCCTGAAGCTGCCAGGGGAGCGTTACGTTGGAGGTCAGGAAGCCCTTCCTCATGGAAAGGGTGATCAAAGACTGGGGTGGACTGTCCAGGGCAGTGGAGGAGTCCCCATCCCTGGAGGTGTTTAAGGATAGACTGGCCGTGACCCTTAGTGCCCTGGTGTGGCCAATGGGGTGATGCTGCGTCCTGACCTGGTCTGGATGAGCTCAAAGGGCTGTTCCAGCCTCAATAATTCTGTGATTCTGTGTTATCCAAAAGGTTGTTTTTCTTGGATTTCACTTTTTACTGGTTTTCATACCAGTTTGTCATATTCCATAACCCATCCCTTCTGCAGTTATAGCTCAATTCTATTCAAGTGTCCACCATGAATCCTCACTGGTAGAGTTGTATTCAAACCCTTCTTTATAGCCATGGTGTGGAAGATTCTGCGAGAAGAAAAGCATCCTACAGCAGAAGCCAGTTTCCAGAACCAGCTTCATGAGCCATGAAACCAACTGTGCCCAAGCTCCACATCTCACTGGGGTTATGGACACACCATGACGCATATTCCTTAAAATCTTCTTTGTCTTCCATCTCTCAGCACCCAATATGTTTTTTCCCCACCCCATGACTGCCTGATTGATAGTAGCAGTTGATCTTCATGCTCTGTCTCCCCCTCAGATGGGGGAGCAGCTGCCATTCCTAGGGAGCGAAGGAATGAACCCCTCCTTTCTTTTTTCCTCCCCGTCCATCCGCTCAAAAGTAACTTCGAGAGCAAATGGAGCCTCCCAGCTGGTTTGATTTATTTGGTTTAATGTTCCACCCTGACCCCTTGGCTTGGCCTGGCCTTTCATCCAAGCACTGTAGGGGCCTAAGGCTACTTCCCTTCCATGATTAGAGGAGCTCAGTGTATTCCCATCCCCTTGGCCAAATTCCAAGCGGATTCACTTAACTACTGTCTCCATTTTGAAGAGATTGAACCAAGGCAGAGGGAGAGACATCCCAAGAGATTCCGCCAAGCCCAAACGCACACAGGGTGTCTGATGGAGCCACTTCATTTCCCAGTCTGAGAGAGCTGTGTTAGGTTGTCCTTCATCTGTGTCCAGCTCTGGAGCCTCCGGCATCAGAAGAGGACAAGACTGTGGGGGGACCTTCCCATCCCTGAAAGGGGCTGTCTGAAGGCTGGAGAAGACTGTTCAGAAGGCCAGGGAATGACAGGATGAGGGGTCATGGTTTGAAGCTGGAAAAGGGCAAAGTGAGGCTGGACAGGAGGGAAAAGTTCTTGAATCTGAGGGTGGGGGATCCCTGGAACAGGCTGCCCAGAGAGGTGGTTGAGGCCTCATCCTTGAAGCCATTCAAGGTCAGGCTGGCTGGAGGTCTGGGCAATCTGGTCTGGTAAGTGATGGACCTGCTTGGTGTAGTGGGGTTGGACTGGATGAGCTTTTGGAGGTCCCTTCCAACCCGATGATTCCATGACTCTATGATCTACACCCAGAAAAACAAAGCCCTTCCCTAATGCCAGCCCTTCTGAATTTGCCACCCAGGGAGGAGCAGAGCAGGCAGGTCTTCTTTTCCCATCTCTCATGGCCTTTTCCCCATTGCAGCAGCTCTCAAATATTTATTCAAAGAAAAACTCTCTTTTCCATGCTGGCCGACGCAGGGGTTGACATGCACCGTGTCAGGCAGAGAACAACTAGCCCCAGAAACAACAAGAAACGATCCAGATTTTCAGCTGGGTTGGCTCTCTTGCCCTGAGCCACCTCTCCTTTTCTACTCCCAGCCTCTCGCTCAAGCAGAGTCCTGGATCATAAATTCATCAACCAGCACAACGAGAGGCAGACGCCTTCCTCCGCCGAAGCCAGCTGCCCTGCCCCTGCTTTTCCATGTCAGGAATCTCAGGTGAAGCGGCCAGTTTTTTCCCTGCTGCTTGGGATCCGACAAGGACCCGACTGAACGAAGTGTTTTAATTCAGGTACAACAGTGGCCAAGAGTGGCATCAGAAAGTATTAGGAAGTGGCACATGGAGCTCAGCTCCACACACAGTATCTTTTGTGCCGGTGTAATTATGTTGGCTAAGGCCGTGATATTTTACCCATCGAGTTGGAGCAGCACATCCTGCAGTGAGGACGGCATAAGGGTGCCTTATACCTCCTAAGCTCCTTCCCTTTTCTCGTACAGGAGTTAAGTTGTACGAATATAAGTGGGTTTATATTAGTAGAGCTTCACCCACGTGAGGGAAATTATACAGCTCTGGCCATCCAAAGGAAAATAAACCTCTACATCGAAAATCCTTAAAGAGGTAGGGAGTGACAACCAAAACGCTTCTTGTCTGCCCGGGCTGACGCAGCCAAACGGAGCTTAAAGACACCGAAGGAAGGGGTTTCCTGAAAAGTCCAGGAACTGCCTGTGTATTCAGCACCCCAAAACACACAGGTCTGCCCTCTTTACCTCTGGGACAATGCTAAAGGGTTAATCGAGGCGCTGATTTGATACCCTAGGATTCCAGCGGTAGGTTTGGACTGCTGGCTTCGGTCCATCAGGTGGTTCAAGAGAAGAGATATGAAATCCTAATACCTGAGTGTGGGTAGAAACACACTCTCCCAGTCTTCCCTCCCAATAGCTCACCATGGGAAATGCTCTCCAGTAGAGCTTTGCAGAATGCACCGACCCACTTTCATTGCTGACCTGTCCTACAGGCATCACCCAGCATCTACAACCAGTTCCAGCCCCTGTCACAGAATCACAGACTCACAGAACATTAGGGATTGGAAGGGACCTCGAAAGATCCTTCAGTCCGATCCCTCTACCACAGCAGATCCAGTCACACAGGACCACGGCCAGGTGGGTTTGAAACATCTCCAGAGAAGGAGACTCCATCACCCACGTGCTCTTGAGGATTTTTACACCTTCTCTGCAAACACTAATAAAAGGGTTTGGGAGATCGTCTGTCGGACCACACAGATGAGCGCCTTCTTCCAGCAAAAGGAAATAGGTTGCAGCAAGCTGCAGAGCTGATCCGACCCCATAAACATGGCACTGTAGGTTTTTCCAGCGTAAAACGGACGTACTCCTCCCGCTCCCACTGCAGTGTATTTGCACGGCCAGAGTTAAGCATGTGTGAGTGTTTGGATACCGACAGCCACGTGGGATGGAGTTTGAGAACCAGGAAAGAACAGCAGCAGGCGATTCAATGTTTAATGACACCTCCTCCGTTTCACACTCCAGTGTGGATTTGGTTGGTCTTGAGAGGAAACGATGTTCAGCATTTTAGCCTTTCTGGATGCTCAGAGGAGGCAGCTTGTCCTTCTGAATGATACTTGAAGCCTGTTCCATCAAGAAGAATGAGTTTTGCCTGTGTCTTCAGCACAATTCCAAACCCTGCATTAATGTCTGATCTGGAAGGGGGGTGGTTAGCAGATCAAGAGACGTTCTTCTCCCCCTCTACTCGGCACTGGTGAGACCACATCTGGAGTATTGAGTCCAGTTCTGGGCCACTCAGTTCAAGGACTCAGAGCTGCTGAATGGAGTCTAGCGTAGGGCAACGAGGATGATGAGGGAGGTGGAGCACCTCCCTTATGAGGAGAGGCTGAGGGAGCTGGGTCTCTTGAGCTTGGAGAAGAGGAGACTGAGGGGTGACCTCATTCATGTCCATAAATATGTGAAGGGTGGGTGTCAGGAGGATGGAGCCAGGCTCTTCTCGATGTCATCTAGTGATAGGACGAGGGGCAATGGTTGTGAGCTGGAACAGAGGAGGTTCCATATAAATATCAGAAGGAACTTCTGCCCAGTGAGGGTGACAGAGCACTGGAAGAGGCTGCTCGGGGAGGTTGTGGAGTCTCCTTCACTGGAGATGTTTAAGATCCACCTGGATGTGTTCCTGTACAACCTGATCTGGGTGATCCTGCTGTGTCAGGTGGATTGTACTGGATGATCTTTCAATCATCCAGTCCCTTCCAATCTCTAATGATTCTATGATTCTATGATTTGGCACCATCACAATGTAATTAATGAAGGCAAATCAAACAACAGGGGAATCTAATGAAACCAGAGCTTTTGAGGGGAAACATCTCCTCCTCCACAGCAAGGCCAGGTTAAAACAAGCTCAGAACGTTTGCTACAGATGTCAGGAGGGAGCCGGAAGGGCTGTTTCTCAGGCATATCCCCCTTTCTTTGTTTTTTGGGGTGTTTTTTTTATCAGCTCATTTTTAAAACACCTTCCGCTGTCTACAAACCCTTGGCACATGGGAGCCACTTGTTTGGTCAGTCCGACAGCCGCCCATGGTGGCTGCTCGTGGTGATGTGTTTGACTAATGGAGGTTACACGGCTCTACCTCTCTGCATCTTTGTTTTAGACAAGAAGCCAGAGGGGGAAGTTCTGACTTCCAGACAGCCATGAAAACTAAATAAACACACATGTAAATGAGAGGTTGTTTGGAAGAGGGATTGTGGATGTTGGCAAGAAGAGCAGCACAACTTAGGACTTTTTTTGTTCTTCTTTCTCCCTTTCTCAATTCTTCTCCTCTCCCTCTCTCAATTTTTTCCTCCTTTCTCTTTTTAAGATTTTTTTTTAAGGCAACAGTTTATTTTTAGACCACATTATTATGGCAAAAAAGGGGAAATGACCTATTCATTTAGTCACAAGGCATCATGAGAAAAGATCTAGGCCGTGATCCATGCTAGTCTTAGGTTCTGTAGGGAGGATCTTGTCCCCATTTTCTTGAGTAGTCTAGATGGAGACCCCACGCCCCCCAAGACTTGAAGGCTCAATATATAGACTAGATTACTGCCCATTCTTGTCTTTCACCATCCAGCAGCTCTTGTAAGGAGGAACCACAATCCAGATGTTGAATCATAGAATCATTAGGGATTGGAAAGGACCTTGAAAGATCATCTAGTCCAATCCCCCTGCCACAGCAGGATGGCTGATGTTGACGTCAGGTTCAGTCTGTAGCCACTGACAGCTGGGAATGGGATTAAAGCCTTTGACACCAGGGCTTCTGAAGCCCTTGGAACGCTCCCTCCAGCTGAACCGTTGAGTCTCACAGGTGAAGTTTATGTTGTAGAACCACCTCCTCGAGGAGATAAAGGTGGCTGTTATTTAATTGATACCTAAATACAGGTGAGGCAGTGCCTGGCAGGAAATGCCCAAGTGGGTGAATAAGGCCACGTGTGGGGCTACAGAGGCTTTGAGAGAGGACTTCTGACTTGTGAAGGACCAGGGGTATGAGCACATCCAGCTTCCTTCAGACATCTACCACACGTCTACTGGAACCAGAAGCCCTTAGTGCTGGGTCAGAGCTGGTGAGTGGTTTTTGCATGTGTGCTTCTGTTCTCTGCCTCATAATCATAATTTCCCCTTAATCAGGCTCTTTTGCACTTGGTCTCTGAAATAGCATCTGCAAGGGTTTGAGAATGGGCTTGTTCTCCTGTGAGGACTGTAGCTGCTGCTTCCCAACTGTTTATTTTCTTTTCACTTTGTGCTTTGACCAACTTTAACTGGCTTTGCTTTCCCATTTTAACATCTGTGTGCTTTTGGAATGTGATCTCTGAGAGGTTTAGTTCTAGTTGTTACGAATACACAGATCCTCTCACTATCTGGCTCCTGCCCTGCCCCAGTGTGAGCACAGTGGGTGTGATATCCCGCTGCCTCCAGAGCTTCTGTGGTCTGGAGGAAAGCTCTGGGTCCCTCTGGCAGGTGACCCATCCCATTTCACATTGAGCATCTCTCTTACTCTATCTCTTCATTTACTTTTTCCCCTGCTGTTGAGCAGGATGTGGCAGGGGGTTAGACTA
Organism: Rhinopomastus cyanomelas; assembly: GCA_013400115.1. Taxonomy (NCBI): domain Eukaryota; kingdom Metazoa; phylum Chordata; class Aves; order Bucerotiformes; family Rhinopomastidae; genus Rhinopomastus; species Rhinopomastus cyanomelas. Next base: position 77,374 of record VXBP01003041.1, on the reverse strand, counting down.
GATGATCTTTTGAGGTCCCTTCCAATCCCTAATGCTCTGTGATTCTGTGATTCATGCCTGGAAAGCCTCCCAGGGTGCTGAGCTGAGGCTCCTCCTAAGAGCAGAGGTATGTGTGCTCATCACTGTGTGTTCAGGTATGTGCAGGACTCCCAGAACAGGTTTACATCCATCATTTCCACAGGCAGGAAAAGATCCTTGTCAGAGGAACTGATTTACTGCAGCTTTTAATGAGGTTCTTGCCAGAACCTGGCTTAACTGGTGTAAATGCAAGCGTCAGGTTGGAGTAAATCACTGGGGCAGGGAATGGAGAAAGAAATACTTCACTTATCCCTGAGAGATAAACCAGTTCCGTGGGTAAAGTGGTCTCCTCCTTGATCTGCTGCTTGTGATAAGCTGATATAAGGCACCAGTAAGGGCCCTCTCCACCATTAATTGTTGATTAACTGGAGGCACCTCGGTTTTGCAGACCTGAGAGGTTCATCCCCCCAGGATGTGACAACTTCAACTTCCAATGCCAGTATCCTCACGCTGTTGTCAACCCTCTTCACTCCTTCATTACTCCTGACTTACTCAATACCCTGCTGCTCTCCTTCCTTGCTTACAGTCCCCGAGTGCTGGGTACCTCCACCCAGGGGTTTCTCTCTTCACTGAGAGAGTCATTGGCCACTGGAATGGCCTGCCCAGGGAGGTGGTGGAGTCGCCAACTCTGGAGCTGTTCAAGGCAGGATTGGACGTGGCACTTGGTGCCATGGTCTAGCCTTGAGCTCTGTGGTGACAGGTTGGACTTGATGATCTATGATGTTTCTTCCAACCTTGATAATACTGTGATACTGTTTGCAGGCAGACACTCTGGAACAGAGCTGCTGTGAGCAAGGCACAGCTCTGCAGCAAGGACATCCCTTTGCTGGGTACTGCTGGGCTCCCAGCTTGGCAAAGTCCCCTCTGCATGGTGTGAAATGCAAATTCCCTTGGGTCCAGCATAGACCAGGCAGTGGCTGGGGACTTCCCCTCTGCTCCCAGTGTAGAATCTGTCCCAGGACAAAGTGGGGACTTGGCAGACAGCCGTGATGTTGTGGTTCTGTCCCAGTACCCTGCTCTCTTGTGTTTCCTTTGATTATCCCAAGAAATCAGGAGATGCACCCAGGTCTCTGCTTCATCCCCTCTCTGGGGCTGTCCCCTGCAGAGCTGCTGCTGCTTTCCTGCGCCGCAGGCAACGACTTCCCCCCACACCCACCTTCCTGGGGCTTCACTGTCTTGAAAGTCTTCGTACTCCCCCCGCCCCAACCCCAGAGCTGTCCTGGTTGGGCTCTGCATCCCCAGCCAGGCTTTTCCTTTCTTGGAAGGCAGAGGATAGGGTCAGCGAAGGCCAGATGGAACTTCTCCTCTTTTCTGCCCTAAAGCATGCAGCCTTTTTTCCGACCTCTGTAGTACAGTAAAACCCATTAAAGATGCTACGGGATGTAAAAGCCGGCTCTGTTTTGTCCAGAGCCATAAAAGCTCCTAAAGAGATCCAAACCGGAAAAGACAGGCACCTAATAGTGAAAACAAGGAAGAGAGGGGAATAAAACTGGCACAAGGGTCCCGAGGTGGTTTTTTTTCCACGGCTGATTTGAGCATTGCGAGGCACTGGCACGGAAAAGCAACACCCGCAGCCCCACAATAGCAATAAATAAAACAAGCTGAGGCTGGGCTCGGCTCCGCTGTGGTCCAGCAGCTGCGGTCCCCTCAGCAGCCCCAGCATCGGGCATCCTTGGCACTGCCTCTGTAGCAACCAGAACAACCAGCACAACAATTGGGCTGGGGTTGGGAACGCAGAGCAGTAGTTAATTAAGGCCACTTCTTTTATTCTCTGGAGGCAATTCAGCCCCTGCCTGAATACTGTGGAGTGCCAGGACCTGGTGGGAATGTCTCTCCCAGTGCAGGAGAATCCAGTCTCATGGGCTGCTGGATTAGCATAACAATCTGAGCCAGGCTGCCTTGGGCTGATGTAATGCCAGCAGCCAGCCAGGGCACATGAAGGGCTTTTTCCATGCAGGAGCTGGGACCACTTGCCACTCGCTGGGGTTCTGTCAGTGCCTGAAGTTTTCTGGGGGTTTTGTTCCTTTCTCTCCCCCCTTGTGGGATATTTGCTAATTGAAGTGGGGATGGAAAACAGTAAGTTGTTGGAGCTCCCTCCCCCACCTTCTTGTTTTTAAAGTCACTTGATTCTGACCTGCTGGAAAGTAGGAGCCTGTTCTGCTCCTCGGCAAGTAGCCTCTGATTATTTCATGTGCACGTGGGACCAGCGGAGAAGGGGAGAGCAACCTGTTGGGTGGGAGGAGAAAGGAACCATGTTGCCTCATCTCCCTTAACAGGTACTTTTAACAGCCAGGGGAAGAAAACTCATCTCATTTCCCCTAGTTCATAGAATCACAGAGTTGGAAGGGACCCCCAAAGGTCATCTAGTCCAACCCTCCTGCAACAAGCAGGGCCATCACTCAACAGACCTGATTGCCCAGAATTCTTCATCCCTGCTTGTCCTGGGATGGTTCTGCCTTCAGTTCTGTCCTCTCCAACAGTGAACATCCAATATTTTTTAGTGTCAAAGGGCTTGATTTGGGGAAATCTGTGTCTGAGGAATCCTATGTGACCAAGGTCAGGGTTTCTCCTAACTGGTGGGTAACACCAAGCATAAGCTGGTGGAACCAGAACATGTCTGGCTCAGCTTGGCATGAACCTGCAGCCATGGACTTCCACTGCTCTGTGTGTGCAATGGTTTATTGTGGGTGCAGCTACTGAGAAAACACCCAGTCCTGATGGCAAACCATCTGTAGTAGCAAAGCAATGAGCCTCAGTCAGGATCCTGCTGACAGGTAAGACCCTCCCTCCCTCCATCCTGCTCATCCTTGAAGTGTGGCTCTGAGTGTCTGTGCCTGGCTGGAGGTGCTGGTCTGGTTCTTGTCCCTTTGGACACTAGAGGCCTCTAGATGCTCTGCTGTGATTAATGCTGGGGGGAGATGGGGAAGGGACAGTCCTGTGTAATTAACACTCACAGAATCATCGAGGTTGGAAAGGACCTTGAGGATCACCAAGTCCAGCCTTCAATCCAACACCTCCATGAGCACTACTAGGTCACTTGGACTGGTGCTGTTCAGCTGATTTCTTTTTCTGTTCTCTCCAAATGTTGTCCCTTGCAGTCAGCACCTGGTACCTGGGGAGAAGGGAGGCTACAGGAGAGCGTAGGCTGGGGGCAGCTGCCTCAGCAGAGATCAGGATTGATTCCCCACCCCCAACCATCCACAGGCAGGCAGTGGGTTTTGTCAGGGGAGGGGGGGTCATGATGCCTTTGGGCAGCAATCAAAAATGTGCACTAAGAAAAAGCTATGAAACATGAAAATGAGCACTTTTAGATCTGTGCTAGAGCAGAAAACCCCTCTAGCCTGGGCTGGCCCACCCAGTGCTGCCTCTGTCTTCTCACTCCATGGGCCCACACAGCGTGAAGGCAAAGGGCTTTGAGGATGGTGGAGCCCCCCAGCACTGGCTCTGCTTTCCATCCCAGCCCTTCTCCTGAATGCTTCAGGCTGAATTCCTTTACAGGTAAGGAAAGATTTTCCTCTTCTGAATTCCCTGCTTCCTGGCTGGACTGGAGGCTCTGCTCCATAGGGAAGTTTGCTGTCCCAGCATCATCCACTCACTGGTTTTCCCTTTGCATTTTCCTCATCTTCTCCCCCAGCATCCAAGCAGGGGGACGTGGAGGGTGTGTAGGACCTTCCTGGGTAGGTTTCGTGCAGCAGTTTTAGTCACAGATGGATCTTTAAGCTTCTAGTCAATGTGCCATCCCAGAACAACCTGCTCTTGAGCTGTTGAGCTGTGCAGCTGGTGACCCAGACTGGAGCAAGCTGAAGAGCTTCGGGTTGGTGGAAGGTGCCACTGGAACAGGCTGCCCAGGGAGGTTGTGGAGTTTCCTTCTTTGGAGATGTGTAAAACCCACCTGGATATGTTCCTGTGTGACTTGGTCTAGTTGATCCTGCTCTGGCAGGGAGATTGGAATGAATGATCTTTCGAGGTCCCTTCCAATCCCCAATGTTCTGTGACTCTGTGCCAAGGGGAACCAGCCTGGTAGACTGAGGCACTGATCAAGGACAGGAGTTAAATGGTGTTTGGGTGTCTAAAGCTGCACCTGAAGCACCTCCTGAGTCCAGCCAACACCCATGGGGAGGGGTGAGCCCCTGCCCCAAGTGGAGCCTCAGTGCAAGGTGGGAGGTGAAGGGCAGCAGGACCTTCCTCTCCTGTGACAGCCCTGATCGAAACCACATTGCAGCTGCCTTCGGCCCCAGTGTCCAGAGAGGCTGTAAATGCTCTTTGCTGATAATCGCTGCAATTAGTGAGCAACGTGCTGCTGCTAACGGGGTCCCTGCAGCTGCTTTAGCAGATGTTGGGGTGCAATTTGGCTCCTGGCAAACCCCAAGGAGGATGAGGTCCAGCACCACGGCTCTGAGCTGCTCCCGCAGACACCACCCAGGTCCTTTACGTCAAAGCCAGAAGCCTTTCAAATGTTATCACCACAAAGAAGAGGGGGAGGGATTAAAAAAAGCGCAAGTGTTTTGGCATGAGAACAATTTCTCCATTACCTCAATTAGTTCAAATGATCTGGAAAGGTTCTCTCTGGAGAAATCAAGCTAAAGCTCAGCCAGCAGAGGGGCTGCTGGCTGGTGGGTTGCTGGAGGTGTTGATATGAGCATTAGTCAGCAGCACCGATTGCAGTGAAGTCAGTCAGTGGTGCTGTCGCTGCTGTCTGGCCGCAGCTATAAATTAATTAATTAAGTCACAGCAGTAATTGGAGGCCTTATTCTCACTAGGATTCTGAGTGTGGCACCTCCCTGCCTGTTCCCAAGGCTGTCCATCAACGCAGTGAAGCCTGGCTCTCGCTGAGATCACTGCTTCCTGACGCACTGCAAAGCCTCTCCATAAAGAGGAAAGATTTGGGGGTTTTCATGCCCATCTTCATCTTTTTCCCTGTTTCCTGCAGAGGAGGGAGAGCAGCAAGTTCAGGGAAGGAGCAGGGTAAGGATGGAATCTCCACTTCCAGCCTTTCCGTGGTGTCCCAAGCAGAAACCAGAAGCACCCTCGGACACCCCCAGACAGTAGTAGGGACCCGTGGAGAGGTGGATGAACCACTCTTCATGCTCCACACCAGCTCTGCTCCTGCAGTGGAGGTTAAAAGAAAACCCCAAATGCTATGAGGGAGGATGTGTTCCTATGTGATTTGGTCTAGGTGATCCTGCTGTTGCAGGGAGATTGGGCTAGATGATCTTTCGAGGTCCCTTCCAGTCCGTAATGATTCTAAGATGGAGATAACACAACAGGCTGAGAGAACCCATGGGCTGGCTCCTGCACTGGTGTAGCTGGGTGTCCCTGCGCTGGCTCAGGTGGAGCGATGCCAGACTCCACCAGCTGAGGGTCTGGATTATATATCCCACCTATAAAGAGGGTGTTTAGGATATCTTGGCAAAAGCAGGTGTTTTTGCAACCCGCTTCTAACTGGGCAGTGCTGTGTAGGGATGAAATCCAGTTACACTGGTGAAAAAAAAGTAAAAGACACTAATCAGGCTAAAAACTACAGCACGAGCCAGGGGAGCAGAGGTTTTTATAAGACTATTTATTACGGGGAACCTGCTAAAAGTTGTTAGACACAGGGATTCATGTCAAACCACAGGGCAGAAGAGGGAGGAGCCCCACTATTTGCAGCCCTTGTTATTGATTTTGAGCTTCCCAGCATGTGATGTTATGATTGGAAGTCTCTGCTCTGAACATAAGCAATAGTGGGAAGAGTGTTGGCTTTTCCCATCAAAATAGGACTGATTTCTGGTCTGCATGACTACTCAGAATGGTCCCGAACTCTGAATGCCAAGCCTGGGGCTCACAGAGCTATTGGAGAGCATCAAATGTTCAAGGGAGCTTCTTTAGGGGGACATTTGGGGTTTACTTGAGCACATTTGGGGTTGGAAGGGGAACCTTTCAGCATGTTCAGGACATGGGTACAGGATACGTTTGCTCTACTCTTTACAGGCCAAGCGTCAGTCATGGCTGAATGACTCTGGGAGAAGAATCATAGAACATTAGGGATTGGAAGGGACCTTGAGAGATCACCCAGTCCAATCCCCTGACACAGGAGGATCCCGGAGATCCAGTCACACAGGAACATGGTCAGGCAGGTTTTAAATGTCTCCAGAGAAGGAGACTCCACCACCTCCCTGGGCAGCCCCTTCCAGTGCTCTATCACCCTCACTGGGAAGAAGTTACTTCTGATATTTATGCAGAACCTCTTCTGTCCCAGCTCACACCCATTGCCCCTTGTCCTGTCGTCAGAGGACATTGAGCAGATCCTGGCTTCATCCTCCTGACACCCACCCTCCACACATTTATGAACATTAATGCGGTCACCCCTCAGTCTCCTTTTTTCCAAGCTCAAGAGACACAGCTCCCTCAGCCTTTCTTCCTCAAGGAGATGTTCCACTCCCTTCATCATCTCTGTGGCTCTGCACTGGAGTCTCTCCAGCAGCTCCGTGTCCTTCTGGAACTGAGGGGCCCAGAAACAGACACAATACTCCAGCTGCATGACCAATCTCCTTCCCTTGCTCCTACACCCCGATCCCCGTCTTGCAGTGAGCGGTGGCAGGATTCAGTGTCAGAAAACAGACCTCTAAGGTGTGAAACACTGTAGGAAAACCTAGGAGCTCTGGGATGGTTTCTGTAAGCCTTAAACCCCTCAATTAGTGCTGTGAAGGAGGAAAAGGCTCTGATTCTGGACGTCACCCAAGGTGTAAAGTTGTTCTGCCTCTGCAGCAAGAAACACTTCCAGCGTTTGACTGAATTAGGAGGCAAAGGAAGGGAAGGCACTGGGGTACCTGAGCTCCACTGAGCTGTAACCAGCCTCTTCTGTAGGCTTCCCACTGAAAGCAGAGGATTTATTCCTAGGACTCAGCAAAACCTCCTAAACCCCTTCAGGACAGCAACTGTCTGTCCTTGACTTGCAGGGAACGGAGGAGGAGGGCAGACACCAGCTGCCACAAGGTGATTTGGAAACTGGTTTTAGGGGCTGTGGGAGCGGGTCCCTCCGGACCCCAGCTGGGGACAGTGAGATTGGACCTCCCAGGCCCTGTCTGCATGCGCAGCATCGCTCAACCAAGGAGATGCTGTGGGACCCCCTGCCCCCTAGTAGGCATCATACAGATGGTCCTGTACTGAGGGATCAGTGGCCTTGTTTAGGGCCCTTATTAAACTCTGGGTAGTTGAGAAGGGCTTTCTGCCAGAGTGAGCAGCAGGGAAAGGAAGGGACATCCCACTGACAGCAGCCTTTTGAAGTGCCCTTTCCTCTTCTGGGATCCCAGCTTGGTGGCCTCAGGCTGTTCCTTGGGCTCTTCCTCAGCTCTTTTAACTGCTGGGAGAAGCAGGAGGGAGGCAGAGCCAACGAGGAGGGCTCCAGGGCAGAAGACACATTCCTCCAGTGTTTCCAGGCTCTCAGTGAAAAGCCTCAATTAACCAGTGATCAGCCAGGCATGGCAGACCCAGGAGCAATAGGTGCTGCTTCTGGCTCCGGGGCCAGAGGCTACATTCTGCTCATGGAGCTAAATTAGTCCTGTAATTGGGATTTCTGTCCCCCCTCATCCTGCTCAGGGTGCTCACAAGAACGAGATCTGTAAGGAATTTCCAGCTCTTTTCCCTGACAACCCCCTCTAATTAGTTGCCTTGTGCAGAAGGACCAGGTTCTGACCCTGGGGATGAGGGTGGAATCCAGGCTCAGACCATCTTCTCATCCAGTCCCAGGGATCTGATGAAATCACGGTGATTTACACCAAGGAGAGGCTGAGCTCTTCCCATCCCACTCCAGGTGGGACCCACTGAGGGCAGCCCACCACAGAATCCCCCTGATGCTGTCCCAGGAGCAAGCCCTCAGTGCAGAGCAGAACGAGGGGGAAGGTCCCAGCAACCTCCAGAGTCCTGGTTGTCCTCAGCCCACCTTTCCCTCAGCAGAAAGCCAGAAACTGCCTTCCCTGGGGTTATTTTTGAGTTTGTTCCTTGGGGAAACGAAGTGCCAGAACTGAAACCCCCTTGAAATGTAAATAAGTAATTCTGCAAACGTGGAGGAGGGGGAATCTTCATGTTGGAGGGGGTGTCTTGTTCCAGACGTGATGAGATGATGTTTGAAGTCTGTCCCACCAGAATGAGATGGTATTTCCCTGCCCTGTGGTTTGCAGGAGGAAAAGGTAGGGGGCCCAGGGTTAAACCCTCCACCCTCAGGAAAGATCCTGATGTGTAGGATGGGGAGTGACCCTCAGAGGTCACCCAGCCCATTTCTCTTGCCCTGAGGTCAAACCAGCAATAACTCACCCGTTCTTGATTCATTCTTATTTGCCAAAAAACAATTGATTTAGCATTTCTTTGGGATTTTTTTAGCCATCAGAAGCCTGGGATTGGAGAAATTGGGAAAGGAATAAATGCTAGGAGTTTTCTAGGAAAGGAAAGATGTGATAGGTGATCCTGCTCTGGCAGCGGGATTGGACTAGATGATCTTTCGAGGTCCCTTCCGATCCCTAATGATTCTATGATTAGAACTTTGATGCCATCCAACCCCTGACTTTCCATTTCAAGATTCAATCAATGGGTCAGGCTGGGAATAGCAATTCCCTCCTTGCTATGAAAAAATACCTAACACACAGGTTCATTCTGAAGGCCTTTGAAATGATATATTGGAGCATGTAGGAGTAAATATCAACCAGCAGGAAGTGGAGCTGGAGGCAGCAGTGGGAGTGCAAAACCTTAAAAGGAGGCCTTAGAAATTCTGGGGATAAAACAGCAGCCAAACATTGATGGTGAATGCAGACTGGACATGGGAAGGGTCCTCAGGCCTCAGGAGAGGCTGCCCTGGGAGGGTGTTGAATCATCCCTGCATGTGGTTAAAAGTCATGGACAGCTAGAGCTTAGAGACAGGGTTTGGGGTTGGTTGGGATGGTTGGTTTCATGGTTGGACTCAATGGGCGTGAAGGTCTTTTCCAACCTCATTGGTTCTCTGACTGTGGATGATCATAGAATCATTAGGGATTGGAAGGGAACATCGACAGACCATCCAGTCCAATCCCCCTGACACAGCAGGATCACCTGGACCAAGTCACACAGGAACACATCCAGGCAGGTCTTAAACATCTCCAGTGAGGGAGACTCCACAACCTCCCCGGGCAGCCTGTTCCAGTTCCGTCACCCTCACTGTGAAGAAGTTGTGCTTTGACAAACTGACAGCTGTCCCTGAGGGCGATGGGACAAGATGATCTTTCAAGGTCCCTTCCAATCCCTGATGTACTGTGATGCTCCTCTCTCCAGCTGAGCCAGCCCCAGCTCTCCTCTCACTAATCCCAGCAACAAGCAGTTTCCTCATCCCCAAAATCAGCCTCTTTGCACCAAAGTCCCTCTGCAGGTGAGGTCCATCCCACAGCCCCCAGCTGGCTCCCCCAGCTCCCACCTCCAAGGACCGATAAGCCCTGGCGCTGCGGCCACTGCCACAAGCTGCCAGCCTTCCCTGGGACAACCTCCTCAGAGCTCCACACCGGTGGCTTCTGAAGGGGGCTTTCTTACTGCCGTGATTTTGTGGTCAAAAGGTTGCACATGGGGTTTCTTTTTTTTCTTCTTCTTCTTTTTCCTGATGCAGAGGCTTAGAAAGAGTGGAAAGCAAAATATTTTGATAATTATTCAGGCCAGCGGGTTACATAAAAGGTTCCATAGCTCTCTGCATCAAACCTGAGCAGTTCAAACCACAAATTCTGTTTTTGCAGCCATAAAACATTTGGGGCAAAAAGAAAAAAAAGCTGAAGAAAAAGGAAAAAAAATGAAAATCAAATAATAAAACCTATTTTCCATTTGCTTGAAACTTATAAAACTTTATGTGGTGAAAAATGACAGTGTAGTCCCAGAAGGAAACAGCCCGGAGAGGTTTGTTTCATAGGCCCAGTGGGATCAAGGACTTGGGGGCTGGACTGGTGTCCTCAGTCTCATAAAGCTGGTGGTGAAAGGTGTCACGGAGCCGCGCCGTGGTTGTTCCAGTCGTGCTGGGAAGGGCTGTTACTGGTGAGATGGAGGGGGTGGGGTGCTGTGTGTCCCAAGGCTTGTGCGGTGCTCTGGGCTTTGCTGAGATCACAGAATCACTCTGGTTGGAAAAGACCCCTGGGATCACTGAGTCCAACCATCCACCCTACCTTACCAGTTCACCCCTAAACCAGATCCCTCAACACCTCATCGAAATGATCTTTAAACACATCCAGGGATGGTGACTCAACCACCTCCCTGGGAAGCCCGTTCCAGTGCCTGACCACCCTTTCTGTGAAAAAATTCTTCCTAATGTCAAGTCTAAACCTCCCCTGTTATAACCTGAACCCGTTCCTCTACCACTAATTGCTTGTGAGAAGAGACCAGGACCAACCTCTCTTCCCCACGTTCCCTTCAGTCCCACACTGACCAGATGCTCAGTGAGATGAAGGATCCTGAAGGACCAAGGGCGTAGCCAAAAGCATTCAAGCCTGTGGGCTGGAAGAAGCATCTCAGGGTGCCTCTAGCTCACCTTGCCGTGGTTTCATTCCCTTCTAGCAGCAGTGCCCAAAGCAGAAGGCTCAGTGGGGTTGTTGAGATTTCTTCTGGGCTTTGCAGAACCAGACCTCAGACCCCAACAGAGGACAGATTGGCTGTGGCCCTTAGTGCCCTGGTCTGGCCAATGGGGTGATGTTAGATCATGGGCTGGGCTGAATGAGCTCAGGGGGCCCTTCCAGCCTCCATCATTCTGGAATCCTCTGAATCACAGCTCAGGGTGCAGCGCTGATGGAAAGCACCAGCACAGGACCTTCAGAGGTCTAGGAATTCACCTGGATTCCTGGCTGCACAAAATCAAACCTGTGTGGGTTGAGAATCAGGTTCTCAGAACTCTGAGCAGCTTTCCATTTCTACCCCCAGCCAACTCCTGAGCTCAGCACAGCTCTAGGAAGGACCTCATGACCTTTTGCCCTTCAGTGATGGCTGAAGCTGACAGCTCTGTGGGCAGTAACCACCCCAAGCAGAGCAGACAGGTGGGCGTCAGGGTGCTCACATGATGCTCTGCAGCTGGATCTTTCAGATGCTTCCCCCAACTAGACCTGAAATTGTCTTCTACTCTACCTTTGCTAGAAAGAAGCTTCTTCAAGGTTGTTCCCTGAGGTAGTCTTCACAGGTGATTTCCCAGCTCTTTGTGAAGGTGCAGAGACCAGGACACTCTTTGCTGGGAACTTTGACACATCCCTGAACTCCAGCAAAGCCAAGGGTCTCCCTCAATGATCCAACACCCCAAGGGCTCACAGGAAACAGAAGGAGCTGTGCAAGGGGCACCCTGGAGCCAGTCTGCTCTGTCCCCTCACACACCCTGAAGTCCCAGGCACTGGCAACACCCTACTGAAATCCCAAGCAAAACCCACAAGTAGTTAAGTTCCATTAAAAACCCCTGTATTAGCAGATGTCTGGTTGTTAAATGAAGATAAAGGCACAGACACCACCAGTCTTGATGATGCAATTACTCTTTTACTTTCTAAGTGAAAGATGTCCTCAGAATTACGACCAGGAGTCAGCAATGGGCCCTTGTGGCCAAGAAGGCCAGTGGCATCCTGGGGTGGATTACAAGGGGGTGGTTAATAGATCAAGAGAGGTTCTCCTCCCCCTCTACTTTGCCCTGATGAGACCCCATCTGGAATCTTGTGTCCAGTTCTGGGCCCCTCAGTTCCAGAAGGACACGGAGCTGCTGGAGAGAGTCCAGCACAGAGCCACAGAGTTGATGAAGGGAGTGGAGCATCTCTGTGACGAGGAAAGGCTGAGGGAGCTGTGTCTCTTGAGCTTGGAGAAAAGGAGACTGAGGAGTGACCCCATGAATGTTGGTAAATATGGAAATGGTGGGAGTCACGAGGAGAGAGCCAGGGTCTGGTCAGTGGTTCTCAATGATAGGACAAGTGTCAATGGGTGTGAGCTGGAACAGAGGAGGTTTCCCATCAACTTGAGGAGCAATTTCTTCCCAGTGAGGGTGACAGAGCCCTGGAAGGGGCTGCCCAGGGGGCTTGTGGAGACTCCTTCACTGGAGATATTTAAAACCTGCCTGGATGTGTTTCTGTGTGACTGGATCTAGGGGATCCCGCTGTGACAAGAGTGGACTGGATGATCTTTCGAGGCCCCTTCTAATCCCTAACCTTCTGTGGTTCTGTATGATTATGGCACCTAAGATGGGTTTCCTTATGGTTTTTGTACCCTGCAACCTGAAAAGTCATCCCATCTCCCAAGAAGACAGGATCATAGAATCATAGAGTCATTAGGGATTGGAAGGGACCTCGAAAGATCATCTAGTCAAATCCCCCTGCCAGAGCAGGATGAAGAAATATGCTAAAAATTTCCCAATAGCCAGCCACAAAAACACAGTCTTTTCCCAGCTAAAACCCAACATTATTCCCCCTGCTTGTTAGCATTTGACACTTCTGGGTACTGACTGGCAACTATTTTCTTTTTAAAAAAGAAAATTAAACAAATCAATGCTGCTTATAAATTAAAAAGGTCTCTTTACTTTTCCTTTTCCATTCGCAAAGGGGAAAAAAAAGACACCTCCCCCCCAAAAAAAACCCTCCCCTGCTTTATGTTCCTTTTACATGGGAAGCATTAAAAAGTCATTTAATCTCCTGAAGGCAGCACTAATTAACCAGCAAACAGGAGAGCTGGGAAGAGAAGGCTGGAGCCTGGGCTTTCTGTAGGGCGATTCAAAGTCCTCGCACGTCTTGAGCCATAAATGCGTTTTGCCTGATGCTGTAGGATCCGTAACTAGCAGCTCCAGAGGAAATCGGGGCAGCAATGAAACGTTTGCCTTCTTTTTTTTCTTTGAATACTTCACCATTAGTGGTTTTCTTGGTGATGGGGATGTGTTCAACTGCCTCATGGAAGCTCAAGCCCACCGTGTAGAGCCCCACCACAATCTGCCTCTGTGGGCAGCTCTGAAATGTTCAGTCCCTCCTGCACCAAAGTCTTCTCAACCCATTTTTTATTTGATTCGACTTCTTTTTTTGCGATTTTGCAACCCAGGGAGTGTGTTTGAATACCAACCTTGTGCCGGGGAGATTAACTCTTGGCAGGACAGCGGCCTTTGAGACAAGAAGGCTTTAGTAAAGCCCCATCCAGCAGTGGCCAACGAGCTGGGTTAGCCTGGTCCGTGCTCATTGCCACACACCAGAACCTACCTAAGGCTCAGACAACCCAAGAGCTGCTCTGAGCCACGTCCTTCTTTACCTCTAGTCACCTCTGCAGCCTGGAGGTCTCTCAGGAACATCCTGAGCTCCATCTTGTTGCTAGTTCCAGCAGTAGCCAACGAGCTGGGTTATTCAGGTCCATCCTCATTGCAATAGCCAGAAACCTTCCCAAGGCTCAGACACCCTAAGAACTGCTCCAAGATGTGTTCTGCTCTACCTTTAGTCACCCCTGCAGCCTGGAGGTCTCTCAGGAACATCTTGAGCTCTGTCTTACTGATGGTTCCAGAAGTTCCCCAAGAGCTGCTCTGAGCCAATTCCTTCTCTACCTTTAGTCACCCCTGCAGCCTGGAGGTCTCTCAGGAACATCCTGAGCTCCGTGTTGTTGCTGCTTGTCCCTTGCCAAGGGGATACGTGTAGTGCAGCAGAGCTTTCAGCACTGAGCTCCGCAAGGTCAGACACCCTCTGACTGAAATGCTTTGCAGATGGGGACCAAAGTCCTCCAAGAAGTTCTACAGCTTATGGGGAAGCTGCAGAAGCTCTGTGAAGCTACCAACACATGAGTGTGGCACCACATGGGGCCCTGCCCATGCCAGTGGTGTCACCACCAGGGATGTTTATTGGAGCAGACTCCCGGAGCAGCCCCATAGTGGGAGACACTGCACCCAGAGCATTGTCTGCCACCATGGGATGGGGTTTCCCAGCTGAGCAAAGGCAGGAAAAGCAGTTCTCAGAAACCGTCTGGTGAAGGTTTGAAGTCAGGAGCCCAGGAGAGCATCTGCACTGTGGACTGAAGTGACCGGCTGCGGTTGTGCAGCCTCAGCTGAGGGGGTTATTATGATTTTCATGTCTCTTAATAAATAGGATAATGGACAACCAGCCCAACTCCCCACACACAGCCTGGGCAAACGAGCCTAGGCCAGCGGCTCGCTGCAGCGTTTGTGGTTTGGGACCTTCTCCCAAGCTGTGAATCAACATGCAGAGCAGATCCAGGGCCTCTCACATGGCTACAAGAGCTGACAGGTAGCCCTGGTTTCTCTGTTCTGCCTCCACCAAACACTTTTCACTCTCTCCCAGATGCCCACAAGGTGGTTGTTTCCTCAGGGGGTGTTGCAGTTTGAGCACTGCTAGAACCCCTAGAAGTGCTTTCATGAGGAAGAAAAGTTTTGTTGTGTTCTGGGGGACCTACTCCGGTTACACAGGTCACAGGACCTCCCCCCCCGGCAGGGTCTGTCTTGGGACCTGCCCCGAAGAGCGGGCTGGGGGAGCCTATAAAAAACCGGAGCAGAGTCTTTGTTTGGGGGCTTTTCGCGCCTCTTTTCACGGGCGGTGGCCCTGAA
>VXBP01003041.1:40793-62756 GCA_013400115.1 Rhinopomastus cyanomelas | reverse complement strand
CTCTACCTTTAGTCACCCCTGCAGCCTGGAGGTCTCTCAGGAACATCTTGAGCTCTGTCTTACTGATGGTTCCAGAAGTTCCCCAAGAGCTGCTCTGAGCCAATTCCTTCTCTACCTTTAGTCACCCCTGCAGCCTGGAGGTCTCTCAGGAACATCCTGAGCTCCGTGTTGTTGCTGCTTGTCCCTTGCCAAGGGGATACGTGTGGTGCAGCAGAGCTTTCAGCACTGAGCTCCGCAAGGTCAGACACCCTCTGACTGAAATGCTTTGCAGATGGGGACCAAAGTCCTCCAAGAAGTTCTACAGCTTATGGGGAAGCTGCAGAAGCTCTGTGAAGCTACCAACACATGAGTGTGGCACCACATGGGGCCCTGCCCATGCCAGTGGTGTCACCACCAGGGATGTTTATTGGAGCAGACTCCCGGAGCAGCCCCATAGTGGGAGACACTGCACCCAGAGCATTGTCTGCCACCATGGGATGGGGTTTCCCAGCTGAGCAAAGGCAGGAAAAGCAGTTCTCAGAAACCGTCTGGTGAAGGTTTGAAGTCAGGAGCCCAGGAGAGCATCTGCACTGTGGACTGAAGTGACCGGCTGCGGTTGTGCAGCCTCAGCTGAGGGGGTTATTATGATTTTCATGTCTCTTAATAAATAGGATAATGGACAACCAGCCCAACTCCCCACACACAGCCTGGGCAAACGAGCCTAGGCCAGCGGCTCGCTGCAGCGTTTGTGGTTTGGGACCTTCTCCCAAGCTGTGAATCAACATGCAGAGCAGATCCAGGGCCTCTCACATGGCTACAAGAGCTGACAGGTAGCCCTGGTTTCTCTGTTCTGCCTCCACCAAACACTTTTCACTCTCTCCCAGATGCCCACAAGGTGGTTGTTACCTCAGGGGGTCACCACCTTCTCACCTCCATAGGTGAGAACAGGGACAATGTGTGAGGGCTGGGCTCTACCATCAGCTCATCGGCTGCTAAAGCCTCTCCATTCTGTTAGGTTTAAGTCTTTGTTAGAAACATCTTCAATAGTAAATTCAGCCCCTCACAATCACCTCTGCCCTCCTAGTTCAGAGCTCTCAGCCCTACGTCAGTGGAGGTAACGTTGCTATAACCGGGATATCTTCACTCTCATGCCCATGCACTGACCCCTGGGCTGCAGGATCAGGAGCTGCTCAGAGCTACTGTGTTGGTACCTTACATGAGAAGAAAATGCAGAAAGACATCAGGATCTGGGTGTGAGAGAGGTATGTTGTAGAGTCCAAGGCAGTGAAGACCCCAGGGACAGCTCAGGAAGCCACATCTGGCTCAGAGGTGGGTGGGTGAGCTCAACACACTTGTGTTTCTCGACCACGTTATTTTGTAGGGTTTAATTCAGAGCGATGCCCATGTGTCCAGGTTTTCAGCATCTTTTCCTTCTTATTCCTCTTCTTTTTAACACTAAGAGCACTTAGAACCCTGGTATTTTCAATATCTTTTTTAATCTTCTCAAGGAAACAAATGTCTGATTTCCTTTTGGGTTTAATTCATTGCTGGTGACAGGGGCTTTAACATCATCTGCCTCGTCACTGATGAGAAAATGGAATTATTTTAAGCTGTGCATTATTTTAAGGCTTTGACAGGGAGTTAAACCAGCAGGCTAATCCCTGATCCTTGGGTAATCATCACCCAGAGATTTGAAAATGTGGTCTGGGGGAAGTCTAGGAGGAGCCAGGAGCAAAGCAGTGACCCTGCACGGTGTTACCGGCATTGCCAGAGCTGCCATTGAGAGTGCACTCGGAATACTGGGGCCAGTTTGGAGCACCACAGGATCAGAAGGACATTGAGAGGCTGGAGAGGGGCCAGAGAAGGGCAACGAGGCTGGTGAGAGGGCTGGAGAACGGGGCGTGTGGAGAGGGGCTGAGGGAACCGGGGTTATTGAGTCTAGAGAAGAGGAGGCTGAGAGGAGACCTTCTTGCTCTCTAGAACTACCTCAAAGGAGGTTGTAGTGAGGCTGGTGCTGGGCTCCTCTCCCAAATTAGTGATGATAGGATGAGGGGAAATGGCCTCAAGTTGCATCAGAGGAGGTTCAGATTCGACCTTAGGAAGAAGTTCTTTCCTGAGAGAGTGGTTGGGCACTGGAACAGGCTGCCCAGGGAGGTGGTGGAGTCACCATCCCTGGAGGGGTTTAAAGAATGAGTAGCTGGAGCACTCGAGGCCATGGCCTAGGGGTGAGGGAGCTGTTGGGTTGAGGGCTGGACTTGATGATCCTGGAGGTCCTTTCCAGCCATAATATTCTATTATTATTATTATTATAATTATCATTATCATTATTATAAAATAACAAAACTCGAAGCATCGTTAGGCAGACGAGGGAAACAATCCCACTGGGGAATGGAGTCACTGGGGTTTGAAGAAGAGGAGTTTTTTTAACATATAATTTATTTTTTTTACTCTTTTTGAGGCAAAAAATCTTGAAATGTCCTTACTGGGGATCAATTTTATCTTCACAGCTCTGCTGCCCACACTTGGAGTAGCTTTGAGAGCTGACGAGTGGCTACAATCATGAGGCAGAAGAGAGAGCACGTGGAGCTCACACACACCAAAGCCTTAGGAGATGGTCTGCATTGAGAAGGAAGAGTAATGGCCAAATAAGACCTGATTTAGGGTAAAAAAGTCTATGCCCTGCAGCTCAAGGGGGACCTCAGCCTGATGAGAGACAATAAAAAGCAGAGGAAGAGACTCCTGGCCACGAGGCACCACAACAGCAGCCACAGGTAGTGCTGGTTGAAGTCCCACCTTCCAGTGAAGGGGTTACACTGGTGGGAGATGCTGGTTAGCTCTGTGGTGGCATCAAGTCTCCTTGAGACAACACAGAGAATCACAGACTGGTTTAGGTTGGGAAGGACATTGGAGCTCCCTCAGTTCCAACCCCCTCCCATGGGCAGCAACACCTGTCACCAGACCAGGGTGCCCAGAGTCCCAACCAACCTGACCTGGGCCACTTCCAGGGGATGGAGCAGCCACAACCTCCCTGGGCAGCCTGTTCCAGGCTGTTTCTCTCTCTGAAAGGAGAAACCTTTCTCCTCACTTCAAATCACAGAGGATGGAGAGGAAAAGCAGTATTTATGGGATTTCTCCCCACCCCAAAGAAACTCTCATTATTAACACTGGTTCCTCCTTTGAGCCATAACTGGAGTAGCCCCACACCCCCCTCACCCACGCATTTGTATTTCTGAACCCTTCTCTTGGAGTATTTCTTGTTGTTTCAATTGCATCTTATTTTCCTTCCCTCCTGCTCCCTGTCACAGGATGATTGATCCGTGCAGAACTGGCCTTTCAAAACACGAGGCATCGCCCTGGGTTCTTCCTCTAATCAAAGCACATGCCCACCCATCGCTAATTAGACATTAACCTAACAACAGCTGATTGATTTACAGTAGCCCCACCACCCCAAAAAACCCCCCATGGAGACAACAGAGGGAAGGTGGCACCTGATGGGGAGAGTTTGGCTTTAAAGGTCCGTGACGTAAAACCTCTTTGAGTGTGAAAACACGACCAGCTATTGTTTCTCCTGCACTGCTTTGGGTTCTCCTCTTTAGTGTTAAACAAAAAGGTGCTGGTTTAATGGGGGGAAAGAGTTTAGGGCCATTCTACACAAATTTAGGGGGTTTAAGCTGTGTAAAAAGGGACGTGTAGGACTATGTGACCAGGACAAGAGCAAAGGCTTGGCCTGGATTGTTGGACCCAGCCCTCCCCTTTGCCTTAAGCCAGGAAAAGACATTTGGCTGCGATTTAGAGATGATTTTTCAAAATCCTTTGGGTTTTCTCTCCTTTTCTTTCCCTTTATTCCCCCAGCCCTTCTTTTCCCCTTCCCCCACCCAGCTAAACCCCACCGCTGTCCCCACTCTCTGGATTTATGGGTCAGGAACCCTCCAACCTGTCCTGATGGATTAAGCAGAGACAAGTTGTATCGAGTAAATTAAAAATGAAATAGTTACAGCTGTGGGGAAAGTCGTGAGGCCAGAGGAGGAAAAAGACTTTCCCCCCTCAAGGGGCCTGGAAGTAATCTGTGAAGCACCACCGCTTAAATAAAGACAGCTTGAGCCATGGCCGGCGTCCCCAAGGGTGGAGAGAGCAGCCTTGGTTAGGGGAAAGCGAGGGAGCAGCCACCCTTGGAGCCTTGTTTGCTCCATGTGTCCCTGGGACGTGCCATGGGGTGGAAGGCACCTCAGGAGCACACTGATGAGGACGTCTCGGGACAAGGGATTTAATTTCTGTTGTTGCGAACCTCTGTCGTGAATAATTGAGGTTGGAAAAGACCTTCAAGCTCATCAAGTCCAACCCTGAACCCAACTGTCCCGACCCATCCCCAAACCCTGTCCCTGAGCTCCAGATCTCCCCGACTGTGAAACAGGGCCAAGGATGGTGACTCAACCCCCTCCCTGGGCAGCCTGTTCCAAGGGTTGAGGGCACTTTCAGTGAGGAACTTTCTCCTAACATCTAACCAACACGTCATCAACCCACAGGCGGTAGGCTAGAAGATGTTTTGGGGCTTCCCAGGCACAAAACAGCACTGGAGACCCTGCAGAGCTGAAGGCACAGGGAGTAAGAAACCATCCCTCACTTCCCAGGCAGCCAAAGCTTGGGGCAGCTCCTCGCAGGAAGTGATGCCAAGGCTGGCTGGGGTGAGGACTCCTGAGCTCTGCAGGGCTCAGCCACCGGCAAACCGCTTTCTTCTTCAGATGCCTTTTCCCTGCCCATCCTTGTGCATCTGTCTGTGTCACTGTGGGCTTTGTGGCTGTTTATTTAACTCGTTTAAGTGCAGCATCGAGCCAAACAGGGCAACTGAGCGCCCCGGAGGCTGCAGCACTAGAAGCACCAGCCAGTGCCTGCTCCGAGGGGCTGGTCCAGCTCCACTCATCTCCCTGCAAAAAGCTGTGTCTCTCCCTGCTGACAATGAATCAGACCCAGGCACCCACAGTCATAACTTACCTTTTGTGAATCTGCAACTTATACAGAAGGACCCTTTTTTCAAGGCAAATAAAAGCAGTGCAGACGCTGAGCTCCCCCCAGACACACACACACACTCATAGGGAAGATGTTTGAGCCAGTCCCACGGTTAACGGAGCAGAAACGACGGGGACGGCTGGGGATAAGGTGTGGAGGAATTTTTTGCATCCCAGCTCGTCCTCAGCTGGTGCCCACGACGTGTCTGTGCCATGCACGTAGCAGGGAACCACCAGCAGCACGTTCTGCCCCTCATCTGCTGCCTTCAGACAGTGGAACCTGTGTGCACAGGTAAGAGAAGCAGCTGGACTGGTCGGTGCTGGGACATTGCCCTAAACCCAGCAGCAGCTGGGAGAAGACGCAGAGGAGGACACATCTCCAGCAGCAGAATCCGTGTGACTCTGCTATAAACCTTTCCAGAGCTGGAAGTAAATCCTTCAGCTTTCTGCTGGAGCTCAGCCTCTGCAGCTACAAATCTATTTGTCAGGCAGAACAGGGCCAAAACAATAGGAGCCATGGGGCTGATAGTGCTGGAACCCTGCACGAGCTCCCACTGGGCTGCAGCGGAGGGTAATTCCCTTCCCTGAGGTCTCCTCCCAGCAGCTGGGGTGGCAGGAAGGGGATGAAGGCTGCTCGTGTGCCTGGGAGAGCTGCAAGTAGGGACAATGCCCTTCTCTGGTGGGTTTGTTGTGCCACACACACCCCACCTTGTCTCACTTGTAAAGGTGCTCCAAGGGTTTCTGTGCCTGCTGGAGCTGGACTGGAAGTTTAGTGGTGGGCAAGGATTAGCCAGCTCGTGGCACTGGCAACACCTCAGAGTCCCATAAGTCATGAGACCATCAGAGCAAGGAGGTGTGAAAGTATAAAGACCTCGCTGTGCAGCAGATGAGCTTTATGCCCCACAACTGTCCCCAGCAGGTTAATAAAGTGTCCTGGTTTCAAGTTCTTGGGCAGCTCTGCTCAGCACCCAAAGCAGATGACGGGGTTCTGGGTTCCCCTGAAGGGACTTGGCAGCAGCTGTAGGTGCAAAAGGTGTGGAGCAGTCCCAGGTCACACATGCCAACATGGAAAATCGCTGGGGTTGCCTGGGTTAGGAGGCAGAGGGCTCATATGTGGCCTCTCTGATGTTGCTTCCCCAACAGAGCTAGAAGCTTCTTGAGGAAAACACCCCAGTGAACCCATTTCCAAGGCTTTTGTCTTTTGATGTGAGAGCCCTTGAGCTGATCTCAGGACATCTCCTGCAATGGGGAAGATCCCTCAGCAGCACCAGCTCTGCCATCTCAGCCCAGAAACCAAGTGAAGGGGGCTGTTCTTTAGGAACTGTCAGAAGTTTAGGGCTCAACACCTCCCAGCTCTAATGAGTCTCCTGAAATGGGAGTGACTAGGATCACGTTGAGAGTGTGTGAGAAGGGGACAATATTGCTCCCTTTAACCTTTAGGGTGCCCAGCTCTCAGACTTTACCTCCCTGCAGCTGTCTGTGCTGGGGGGGGGGGCCACTTTCCCTTTAGTATTAAGTATTTACTTATTAAATAGATGGGGCAGCCTTTTGTCACAGTCTTCATCATCAGAGGATGGACACTGATCCTACAGAGCAGGAAAGAAGGGTCTGGAGTGCATCTAGTTCCACGTCTGAGTTGCTTAGAGTCCTTTCCATAAACCCAGGAGGAGGGGCTCCACAAGGAGACACTCCCCGCAGCCGATGGAGCGCGGGGGTCCCTTGGCCGAGCACAGCCATCCCTCTCCCAGCAAAACCCCTGGGTGCAGCTACATCACAACTGGGTTTTGGCAGCAGGATGCACGGCAGGCCGATGCCTCGGCCGTTCCTCACGCCTGCGTGCCCGAGCCCAGACGAGACCATTCATTTCACACCCCAAACCTATTGCTGTTCCCCCCTCCGACCCTTTCTTTTATCGGGTTTCAATACAATAAACAAAGAGGATGATATTATTTCCCTGGCAAAGGCTCCAGCTTGCGCACACGCAGTCAGTCCTGGCGGCACCGGGAAGTGGACATCCAGCTCCTTCACCTTGAAGAACAGCTGCGATTCATGTCCTGCTCGCAGTCCTGCCCCCGCTTTGTCTTCTCGTGTGGCCAGCGCAGCCACAGGAGTCGTCGCAGCGGTCCCACAGGAGCTGCTCCCGAGCGGCTCTCACACAGCAAAGGGAGAGTTTCCATCGCCTCAGCCCCGGGCTCGGTGGCCTTTGTGCTCAGCCTTTGCTTCGCACAATGACTTTGGGCAAGTTGTTCCGCTTCCCTGGGCTTCTCCTGCCCTTTGAGCTGGCCCATTCGGCTATAAGCTCTTCCATCTGAAAGTCATGACTTTAAACCTCTGGCTTCTGCCAGAGCCGGTCCCAAGAGGCTGCAACTAAATTGGGACCTAATTAATCGGGACGAAGGGTCAGAGGCAGCCGAGGCCACCTCCATCAGTCTTCCTGTCCTGCTGACTCTTGCTACAGGTGCCCGGAGCTGGGCTGGCCCCCAGTTAGGAATCAAATCCATAGTTCCTGTGTTGGATAAACTCGCCCTATACCTCTGGCTGTTAGTCTACTGCTAGAGCGTCCACAGTGGCTAGAGCAGGCAAGCACTTCGTATTTGTCTTCAAATTTTTAATGGCTTTTTAAATATTTTTATTTTATTTTTAGATTTTATTTTTATGTTTTCTTTTATATTGTATTATATCTTTTATATTTTATTTCAATTTTTATTTTTAAATGCTTTTTATTTAATATTTGATACTTTCTTTTATACTTTTATTTTGGTTTTTATTGTATTTTTTATTTTATTTTATATTTTACCTTTTGCTTTTTTTATCGCTCTTTTTAATTTTATATTTTATCCTTTAATTTTTTATTGCATTCTTTATTTTATTTTATATTGTATCTTTTTATTCTATTTTTCATTTTATTTTATATTTTATCCTTTAGCTTTTATTGTATTTTTATTTTATTTTATATTTTATCTTTTGATTTTTTATTGTATTTTTTATTTTATTTTATTTTTTATCCTTTACTTTTTTATTGTAATTTTATTTTCTGTTTTATACTTTAATTTTTTATTGTATTTTTGATTTTATACTTTATCTTGTATTTTTTGTTCATTTATTTTCATTTTGTTTATTTTCTTTTATTTCTTTTCTACAGAGCAGACTTCCATCCCTTCCTTTCTGAAGCCAGAAAGATGCTGAACTTGCTAAAGAGAACCTCTGCACCAGTGTTTTGTGAAAGCAGAGGCAACTCCCACCGTAGGAGCTCCAGAAGTACCTGGAGCCAACTGTCCCAGCCATGACAAACCAGAGTCCTCGTCCCACCAAGTACCCTCGGGGGGTTTCACTGGGAGCCCGCACTCATGGAGGGAAATCCACCAAGAAAACCCGGTGCAATGAGCACTGACAGCTCTGCCAGGCAAATCTCTCCGCCTAGAACAAGCCAAGACTCGTTCCTGGCCAGAACTCCTGCACTAACACGAACCACCTCTTGATTAAGTGATTTTCCCTGAGACCATGATGCAAGTTATTGTCAGAGAAAAGGCTTCTGCAGGGCTGCAGCAGTCCCCATGGAACCCTGGAGCCCGTCGAGGAGCCAACCCACGGCACAGCCCGGCAGGACTTACCTGCCGTCAGCTCCCCCGCTGGAAAAAGCAGCCGGTTTCCAAAGGCGAGGGGGTGTTGGGTTACTAGGAACACAAATCATTACGGGTAAGGCTGCGCTCCCCATTTATTGTATTTGTTTTATTTATCATTTTATTACCTACTCCACATTTTCCATCTTTTCCATGTGCTTCACGTCACCCTTGTCTGTTCGGGTCTGAACGTGGAAACTTGGGCTCTTCTCCACCGCCTGATGTGCTGGAGGTTTTACAAACAGCCCGGTTTCGTTGGTTGCTCCGCCTGGTCCCACCCCAAGAGCTCGAGATGAATGTTGTGCCTGGTACCAGCCAGAACGGGATGGGGCAAGAAGGGAAGAAAAGCAACTACTGATGTGACCAGCTGGACTGATGGACCAATGAACCATTTGGTTCATTGAATCACAGACTGGCTCAGATTGGAAGAGACCTTGCAGCTTATCTACTAAAACCGCTGCCATGACCTCCCATCCAGACTTGGTTGCTCAAGGCCTCATCCAACCTGGCCTTGAACACCTCCAGGGAGGGGGCAGCCACAGCCTCTCCAGGCCATTGATTCCAGTGTCTCTCCACCCTTGCACTGGAGAAGTTCTTCCTTGGATCTAGTCTGAACCTCCTCTCCTTCAGTTTCAAACCATTTCTCATTGTCCTGTAGTTGGATCCTCTTGGAAAAAGTCCCTCTGCAGCCTTCCTGGAGGTTTTCTTCAGGTACTGGAAGAAACTGGTCAGCTGGAGCTCTGACAAAGGACAGTCTGAGACTTGTGTGATTTGGGCTGGGTTGGTTTTTTTCACAGTAGAGGTTTAGGTTGAAAAAATGGACGTTTTCTTTCCACACACTGCAGTCAAGGCTGAAGGTTTTTCACATCCAGTTTTCCCAACAAACCAAACCAAACCCTAGCAAGAGCCTGGATGGGGCTCTGGACAACCTGGTCCAGTGAGAGGCATCGCTGCCCATGACTGGGTACTGGAACTAAATGATCTTTGAGGTCCCTTCCAACCCAACCCATTCCATGCATCTATGAAACCAAATTGCACTGAAGGAGAAGGAAACCCCTCCAGGTGCTGGTAGGTTCCTTCCCATAGGTTCTACACCCCAGTAGGCACCATCAAGCATCTCCATGCAGTGAATTCAGTACTTTCCCCTCTCCTGGCTACGTAGGGAAGTATTTTCTCTCTCGTGCTCATGTCTGACTGCAATCTGTGAGCAGATCAGGAGCCTTCAAGCTGCTCTTAGCCGCAGTCTCCTGGTAGCAGGAACATTAGGTCACTCTGCAACAGCCTTGGCCAATCTGGTGGAGCATCTCTCACACTACTGACAGGCCCTGCTTGTGCTAGGCATCGCCAGGCTAACAGTTGTCATTCAGCTCCAGAGCACATTTGCACCGGCTCATTTATTTTTCCCCATCAGTCTTGCACCCTTGGCGACACCACGCATCGATCCTCATTGGGATTCAGCGTAATCCCACGGGTACCCGGTCACACATGGACCTGAACAGCAGAAGGATGCTCAGTTCCTGCAAAAAAAACCCCAACCCTAAAAAAATCCCCAACAAGTTGATTCTAAATCCTACCATCAACTCCTTTTCCTCTCAGAACCTCAATTAAAAAAACAACAACCCAAACCCCGATGGCAGCGGAGGGCCAGGGCGACGGGGCCGCACACATCTGGTGAGTTAATCGGAGGCACTGAAAAGTTTACCCCCCAAACTGCCCCCACGTAATTGATGGCACCGTCGCGATGTGTCACTTCCACTCGCTGGGGCACGGCGGCCGCTCTCGCCTCGCCACAGCCCGCGTCACCCCCGCCGCTGACCCGCCGCGCAACCCCCCGATTACAGCTGCAATTACGGGGTGACTCTTAATAGCGGGGTCTGGCTTCGGAGAGGGGGGATAAACGCTCCTGCAACTCACATGCGATAATTAAAGATAATTTAAAAGGTAAGTAATTGCACTGGGTTTCTGGAAACTACTGTAGAGGTCTTGTCCCCGGCATCTGACGGGCGCGGCGGGGTATTTGGACAAGTTTTGTGCAGATTTCCATTAAACAGCAACGAGCAGCTCTATTTTCTTTGGAGTCGTTGGTCAGGAAATGGAGATTGTGAAAGGTCAGGCCTGGAAGGTTTGGGAGGGGACAGAGGTGTTATTGGTGTTCGGATCCGTGGGGATCCAGTTCCAACATAAATCCTCCAGTCGCTTGATGCGTGGGCTTGGGGCAGGGGGAAGGACTGATCCGCAGAGAAGAGCTGCTGGTGAGTTGCTGCAAAGACACCAGGTGAGGCGGGACCCAGGGAGGTGGTAGAGTCCCCATCCATGGAGGTGTTGAAGGACAAACTGGCTGTGGCTCCTAGTGCTCTGTTCTGGATGATGGGGTGATGTTAGGTCCTGGGCTGGGCTGGATGAGCTCAGAGGGCTTTTTGAGCCTCAGTCATTCTGTGATTCTGTGACCCACAAGAAGTCCATCTGATCTCGGAAACCTATAGGAACCTGGTTGAGCTGGCAAACAGCAGGTTGGATCCCCATCCCGCCCAAAGCACTGGATGATCCTGTGGTCCCTTCTAACCTTAACTGACTGTATGACTTGGTCCAGGTGATGCTGCTGTGGCAGGGGGATTGGACTAGATGATCTTTTGAGGTCCCTTCCAATCCCTAATGATTCTATGATTCCATTACCCCTCTTTGTTTGCAAAACTGCATCGGAAACCGCACCTCCTCCAAGGCTTCGGCAGGGTGAGCGACGTGTGAATGCGGTGCAGAACACAGCCGGGTACTCGTGGAGGTTCAGCAGCCCCTGCAAGAGCTTTGCAGCCTGCAAACAGACTGTCAGATGAGTTTGGATCCTGCCACATGGTCCTAGCGATAACAAACCATCTGCGAGCAGTGCGCCACACAGGACCTCCCCTCTCCCCACTTTGTCTCCAGCACTTTTCTTCCCAGCTCTCCTCGCTTTGCCCTACATTTGAGTAACCCCCGAATGCCAGCAGTCATTTAACACTCTGGGCTACCAACACACTCATGAAGAGCTAGTCCAGCCACAATAAGGGCAAGAAAATGGGATAAGCCATAAAAAATGGTCCCGTGGAGACTATCCCAGAATGGTTGAGGCTGGAAAAGGCACCTGAGCTCATCCAGCCCAGCTCAGGACCAAACATCACCCCACTGGCCAGAGCAGGGCGCGAAGGGCCACAGCCAGGCTGTCTTTCAACAACCTCCAGTGATGGCACTCTGACTTGGATTAGCAATAATGTGGCCAGCAGGTCTAGGGATGTCATTCTCCTCCTGTACTGGGTACTGGGAAGGACTCCCCTTGAGTACTCGGGGCAGTGCTGAGCCCTTCACTTCAAGAAAGAGATTGAGGGGCTGGAGCAAGTCCAGAGGAGCAAGGAGGCTGGGGAAGAGACTGGAGAGAAAGGCTGATGAAGAGAGGCTGAAGGAGCTGGGAGTGTTTAACCTGAAGAAGAGGAGACTCAGGGGGGACCTTCTCCCTCTCTCTAACTCCCTGAAGGGAGGTTGTAGTCAGGTGGGGGTCAGACTCTTCTCCCAGGCAACTCCCAGGACGAGAGGGCAGAGCCTGAAGCTGCCAGGGGAGGGTTAGGTTGGATGTTAGGAAGCCCTTGTTCATGGGAAGGGTGCTCAGACCCTGGAATGGACTGCCCAGGGCAGTGGTGGAGTCGCCAACCCTGGAGGTGTTGAAGGACAGCCTGGCTGCAGCCCTTAGTGCCCTGGTGTGGCCACTGGGGTGATGTTAGGTCCTGGTCTGGTCTGGATGAGCTCAGAGGGATTGTATGACAGAGGAGGTTGATGTTAACATCACGTGGCTGTTGTCGCTGCCTCTAGCAGCAGAGCCCCTTTGGAGCTCTTGGGAAAGAAAAAAAAATATATTAAAAAAAAATACCTCGAGGAAAAGCCACTGAGGTTTTAACACCAGCATCTTCTTCAGGATCCACCTCAAATCCAGGGCTCTTCCACCCTCGGCCATCAGAAACCCTCTGGAGAACACTCGGAGGGCAGTAGCAGCAGCCTCAAATGGTGGTGACCACCCAACACACGGGGCAGTAGCACTGTCTCGCAAGCTGGCAGCCAGCTGGTCTCCAGTAGCCAAGCTGCACATGGAAAAAAACCCCACCCCAAAATAAAGGAATTAGACAATAAAAGGTGGCTCCTGGCCAAGTTTTCAGGGAGGATACAATACATCCCCTATTTTTCGCCCCCCCTTTCTTTGCCTTAGTTATTGGCCAACTTGGCCAGGAGCTTGTGGAAAACACTGCAGTGGAATTATTATAATTGGGGGGGGGTGGTTGGGGGTTTCGTGCTCTTGTTTTGAGTGAGCAAAGGTCCCCACGAGCAGTAATTAAATTAGAGCAAAAAAAAGAGCACGGCCGTGGTTTTTTAAGGATGTACCATCAAAACCCCCCTGGTTTTTACATCGCACTTGAAACTGAGGCTGGTTCATGAGCTCCAGTGAGCTAACTCTCCTGCTATTTATGATTTCTTTTTAATTATTTATTATCAAGCCTGTCAGAACGTGGAAAATCACCGGTGCTGCTCACACTTCCAAGCAGCCTAACTCCTGCCCGAGCGCCGTAAGTCAATTAGGATAATAAACCCAGCACTGCCTTGGAATTCGCAGTCGGTTCCCTGCTCCTGGGGAGGGAGGGATCAAACAGGAGCCGTCGATGGCGCCGCAGCCGAAGCCACCCGCCCCGCTGGCCCGTTGGGTGGCAGCTCTCCTCCGAGGTGGCTCCAGTCTGTTGCAACACGTTCCCAGAGCCTCCTTCCTTCCTTCCTTGCCCCCAGGTAGTTCAGGTGGATGCAGGGAGCTCCCAGCTGAGCAGTTGACATCCTGCTCCGTTTCATGTTCTCTTCTTCTGGTTTGGAAGGGCGGAGGTTAACAGATCAGTGAAAGGCCTTGTGGGGGTTTTATTGTTTCCATCACCGACAGCCTCGCTGGAGGCACCTTCCTTACCTCACTGTGGGCTTCTTGCCTGGAGGATCAGAGCACCTCTGAGCTGTTTGACCTTGAAAC
This sequence comes from Rhinopomastus cyanomelas, assembly GCA_013400115.1. Taxonomy (NCBI): domain Eukaryota; kingdom Metazoa; phylum Chordata; class Aves; order Bucerotiformes; family Rhinopomastidae; genus Rhinopomastus; species Rhinopomastus cyanomelas. Next base: position 49,128 of record VXBP01003041.1, on the reverse strand, counting down.
CTGGATGTGTTTAAAAGTCGCGGCCATCTGGAGCTCAGGGACAGGGTTTCGCAGTGGGTTGGGATAGCTGGGCTCATGACTGGACTTGAAGAGCCTGAAGGTCTTTTCAAACCTAAACCATTCTGTGATGGATTCTGTGGGCAGTTGCAACTTGCAGCAGCCCAAGCATCCATGGAGACTTCAGAGGAAGACGCATGAACAGCTCACAGACAGTGACCTGCTGATGCTAGGACGTTCTGGTGCAAGGACACTGACTCTGGGTGTAAGACACCACAACCTGATCTCCTGCAGGAGCAAGGAGTCAGGAACAACAATAAAAGGGAAAAAAAATGAAGACGAAAAGCAAAAGGGAACAGGGGGCACAAGGCTGAGAGCAGTGGGAGGGTTACAAGCAGCAGGTTTGGGCTGTGTTTAAGTAAAACCAACAGGTTCCTCTCTGCCACTCATCAGTTGCAACTTCTCAACTCCAACTCCAGCTGATCGTTCAGTTCCTCATAGGCTCTTGGCAATGGCTTTAGAAGCTGGATGGCTCAAAGCGAAGGGTTTGCCAGATGCCAGGTTTGTGTCCTTCACGAATAAGAATCTAAAGGGCACCCCTCAGAGCTTCTCTGCTCCTGGCCTTGCTGGCAGCCCCACAGCTCCTCTAACCTCATCATCCTCTTAGCAGAACAGACACAGGAGAAGCTTTGGGGAGGTAGTGAGACATTGCTATGAACCATAGAAACATAGAATCATAGAATCATTAGGGATTGGAAGGGACCTTGAAAGATCATCTAGTCCAATCCCCCTGCAAAAGCAGGATCACCTAGACCAAGTCACACATGAACACATCCAGGTGGGTTTTAAATATATTCAGAGAAGACGACTCCACAACCTCCCTGGGTGCCCTGTCACCCTCACTGTGGAGAAGTTCCTTCTAATATTTACATGGAACCTCCTGTGTTCCAGCTGACACCCATTGCCCCTCGTCCTATCACTAGATGACATTCAGCCTGGCTCCATCCTCCTGACCCTCACCCTTCAAATATTTACAGACATTAATGAGGTCACCCTTCAGTCTCCTCTTCTCCAAGCTCAAGAGACCCAGCTCCCTCAGCCTCTCCTCATGAGGGAGGTGCTCCACCTCCTTCATCATCCTTGTTGTCCTACACTGGACTCCCTCCAGCAGCTCTGAGTCCTTCTTGAGCTGAGGGGCCCAGAACTGGACACAATACTCCAGGTGTGGTCTCACCAGTGCAGAGCAGAGGGGGAGAAGAACCTCTCTCGATCTGCTAACCAACCCCATTCTGATCCACCCCAGGATGCTGTTGGCCCTCCTGGCCACAAGATCACACTGCTGGCTCCTGGCCATGCTGCTGGCCTCCAGGACCCCCAGGTCCCTTTCTCCTACACTGCTCTCAAACAGGCCGGTCCCCAACCTGTACTGATTCCTGGGGCTGTTCTTGCCCAGATGCCAGACTCCACACTTAACCTTGTTATACTTCATTTAATTGCTCTCTGCCCAGCTCTCCAACCTGTCCAGATATCAAAGGTGAGGAGGTGATGGTCAGCCCTCTCTTCTCACAGCCTCAGGGGGTGAGATGCTCAGAAAGGGTGGAGGAGATCCTACAGTGGCTGGAGGCAAAGCGAGACCCAGCCAGCGCAAGCAGAGCACTTTGTTGTTCTTTTTCAACAACTCAACTCATTAGAACCAGGAATTGGGCACAGATCCCCCTGTTTGTGAGGCCAACGTGCTCCTCGGTGACTCCTGATACCGAAAGGAGGAGACATCTCAGAAAATCCCGCTTGTTTGACCCCGCTGATTCAAACCTGTTTGTGTTTCACAGTGAAAGGCTGCATCTGCTCCAGGTTTGTTCAGTTCTGGTCTCTTCCATCCACAGAAGGTTTGTTTTAATGGCTGTGGAGTTGTAAGAATTGATCAAGTTATTGATGTGTGTTGGTTTCTGAAGGTTTCATAATACTGAGCCCAGTGGTTTCATAGAGCATCTCACAGCCATGTGCCTGCAAACGCACCGCCAGTCCTGGGCTGAGGATGGAGAACCTCAGGCAGGGTTTGAGCAAGATGATTCCTACACAGCAAAGTCACAACCCAGCACTCAGCTTGTCTCCTGTGAGGAGGCTGGAGGAGCTGGGATTGTTTAGTCTGGAAAAAAGGAGGCTGAGGGGAGACCTTATTGCTGTCTACATGACAGGAGGGTGTAGAGAGGTGGAGGTTGGTCTCTTCTCCAAAGTCACCAGTGGCAGAACAAGAGGAACCAGCCTCACATTGTGCCAGGGGAGGGTTAGGTTGGACATCAGGAGAAACCTCTTTCCTGACAGAGCGGTCAGGAGTTAGACCAGGCTGCCCAGGGATGGAGGGAGTTGCCATCCCTGGAGGGGTTCAAACAACAAGCAGCTGTGGCCCTGGAGGACAGTGTTTAGTGGGCAGGATGGGGTTGGGGTGATGGTTGGACTGGATGAGGGTGATCTTGGAGCTCTCTTCCAACCTTAATGATCCTATGGCAGGAGGAGCTGCAGGTGAGGACATGGGAGCAGAGTGGGACGAGAGGCAGCCGGTAAGCCACTGCTGCCATATTTCATTCTTCTGCTGATCCCCAGGAACCTGCCCATAGATCATCCCACAGGAGCTGCACGTGGATCCAATTCTCCAATGCCAGGCCTTGCTGCACCATCGTCCACATAAATCCCAAACCCTGACAGGAGCCTTTTCGTCATTGCTCTGGAGCTGGTGGGGCAGAGGGAGAGGAGGGATCACAGGCTGGGAGGGGGAGATGAGTCTCAGCAGCAGCCACATCTGCTTTATCCTCACGGCCTTCATCTTCCTTAAGTACCCTCTCTCACTATTTCATACTTCAGCTGATAACATGTGGGTCCCATTTCTCCCCCACCTCCCTACAGCAGACCGAGGCGGCAGACGAAGCCATTTTGTGACCTGAGCTGTGGTTGCAACTGCTTTTGATTAACAACAGTCAACCCTCCTGATGGAGCCACCCCAAGGCTCAGGAGAGTCCCCACAACACAGCAAAAGCGGTGGTTCCAGCCTTCGGGGTGGGTACCTTGGAGCTGATCCTCTCCTACCATCAAGGTCACCGGCCAGTTTCTGACCTGGGATTCACTGGCACCAGGCAAAACCTACTTGTTAATGACTCTCCACCCCCAAAACCCCCATAAAAAATTCCATATTGAATCATTTCAGCGGGATTAGGATTAAATCCATGAATTGTGAGGCAGGAGATTGCAAGGGGAGAAAGGCACTTAATCCAAAATATTTCCTCAGTGTGAAAAATCAGGAGGGATTTTTGTTTAAAAGAGCAGAAACTGAAGGCAGAAAATCTGCAGTTTTAAGACTGGGAGCAGGGGGGATCAATGAGGGAAAAATTCTGCCTCTTTTCCTTTGTGGGGTTGGGATGAACAGAAGAGATTTGGGGTTTGGTGGTGAAATGGAGGAGTGGAAATTGCCTGAGTAAGTGAAGTAATAGAGACGGTCCAACCAAACTGGAGACATCTTCACCATCAGGCACTTCTGCCCAACACCTGTCATGTGAAGACACAATCAGCCTGAAATGGACCCTTGAAATTCGAGTTTCTTCAGAATTTCCATCCTACATGTTGGGAGTGGGGAGGGAGGCAGAAGGACTCAAATCTCCTCAGACCTGGGCCGATGCTTCACCCTCCAGAGCTTCCAGCACTTGTTGGTGCCCCTCAGCGGCTGCAAATCCTTCAAATTCCTCCTTGCTACAAAAAAAACCACAGAAAGACACAAATTCAGTGCAGCAAACCTGGCCTTCTCCTGACATCATCTCCCAGCACCACCAGCAGCATTTTGCTTCACTTTCTCTGCCAAAGCCCTTGAGCAGGTGATGGTCTAAATGCCCAGCCTTCCTCTTCCATCGCCACCCATCAGCTGTAAATCAGATCCTCCACAGGTTTGCTGTGGGTCAGGCTGCTTTGCTTGGGGCTTGTGGAAGGGTGAGGATGTTCAGGGCTGTGGGGCTCATCCCCTGGGTAGGAGCAGCCCTTGCTCAGCCCTGGTGATCTTGCAAAGTTGCAGAATCAGAGACTTGCAGAACATTAGGGACTGGAAGGGACCTCAAAAGATCATCCAGTCCAATCCCCCTGACACAGCAGGATCCCTTAGATCCAGTCGCACAGGAACATGGCCAAGTGGGTTTTAAACATCTCCAGAGAAGGAGACTCCACAACTGCCCTGGGCAGCCCCTTCTAGGGCTCTGTCACCCTCACTGGGAAGAAGTTCCTTCTCACATCAGTGTGGAACCTCCTCTGTTCCAGCTCACACCCACTGCCCCTTGTCCTATCATTGGGTGCCCCTGAGCAGAGCCTGGCTCCATCCTCCTGACACCCACCCTTCACATATTGATCAACATTCATGGGGTCACTCCTCAGTCTCCTTTCTTCCAAGCTCAAGAGACCCAGCTCCCTCAGCCTTTCCTCATCAGGCTGATGCTCCACCCCATCATCTTTGTGGCTCTGTCCTGGCCTTGCTCCAGCAGTTCTGTGTCCTTTATGAATTCCCAGTGACTTGAGAGCAGGTCCTGCCCTCTGATGCTGCGACGGCGCCGGAGCAAACTGAAGAGCAAAGGACAGAAAAAGCAGCAGAATACAACAGGGAGCAAAGATGCTGCGAGGGAAAGGGATGGGGAATGGCAAGAAGGGAGTTAATGAGAGCCAGAAACGCCAAGATGAAGAAATGTTGATTTTATTTAGCATTAATTGCAGGAAAGAGCCTATAAAGTGCGGTGAAAAGAAATTATTAAGCACCCCGACGCAATGCCAGCTTTGTGCCAGCCGTCCCCTCGAAGCAGGTGTATTATTCCTAGTTCCCTGGGTATAAATAAATAACTGGTTTTCCACATCTTTTCTCTGTTTTTTATTATTTCATTATTTATTATTTCATTATTTTTTACTGCCATATTGTTATGGCTCCAGTTCCCTCCCCCCACCTCCCGGACCCGGTGAGGGTTGGCACATGGCGAGATTCCTCAGCTTGCAGTATCCCAAAGGGACAGGCAAAGCCTGATCCCTCCTTCCCATGGGCCCAAAAAAGGTCTCACCTGTGGTCCAAGCTCTGATGACGACATCCAGATTAATACAGGAAGGGAAGTCATGGCCACAGTCACACGACGATGGCCCTCAGTGGAACAACCACATCATCGAGTCAGCTGTCCTGTGAGAGACAGACAGCCCTGGGATGAGGTGCTTTCACAGAATCACAGAACGATTGAGGCTGGCAAAGCCCACTGAGCTCATCCAGCCCAGCCCAGGACCTAACATCACCCCAGCAGCCACACCAGGGCACTCAGGACTTGTCCTTCAACACCTCCAAGGATGGAGACTCCACCACTGCCCTGGACAGTCCAGTCCAGGCTCTGATCACCCTTTCCATGAGGAAGGGCTTCCGAACATCCAACCTAACCTTATCCTGGTAGCTTCAGGCCCTGCCTTCTCATCCTGGCACTGGTTGCCTGGGAGAAGAGTCTGACCCCCACCTGACTACAATGGTCCTTCAGGGAGTTAGAGAGAGAGACAAGGTTCCCCTGAGTCTCCTCTTCTCCAGGCTAGACACCCCCAGCTCCCTCAGCCTCTCCTCATTAGCCTTTCCCTCCAGTCCCTTCCCCAGCCTCATTGCTCCTCTGGACCCACTCCAGCCTGTCAATCTCTTTCTTGAAGTGAGGAACCCAGAACTGTCCTTGGAGGGCTCAAGCTCTGATGTCTACCAGCTCGTTGATCTGGACATCATGGACATGGAGGTGAGGTTTCCCTTTGACATCCCATCCATCCCTGTCTCTCGTTTGGATTAGAGAAGGAACAGAAAACCCATATTCCACTCCACTGTTAATTTTCCACTTGGGATGTGCCCATGTGCTCTTCCCAGCACCGCTCCTCCCCAGCTGTGACGGGCCTGAGTGAAGAACGGGGCCGAGCGTACTTTTCCCAAAGGATGTTTTCTATCAGGATTCTGGGGCTTGTTTCATCCAGCCTCTCACTTCCCAGTGGAGACACAGAGTGGAGGATGGTGCTGGACCCCTTCTCCTAGCAGCATCTCTCCTTCTTCAGCTGAGGCCACCAAAGGCGTTGGGGGAAGCAACGATCCCCCAGTAACGCCCCAGTCCAAGCTCTGACCTGGAACCGTGGGCTCTGCAAACAGCCATAAATCTCCAGCTCCCGTCCAAATCGCTGCGAGGTTCAGTGAAAACAGCAAAACCCGCCAGCGGATCCAACCTCAGCCCTACCCCAGCTCCGCCGTGATTTATGGCCTCAAGTGGAAACCCTGAAACACCGAGGGCTTCGGCTCCAGCGATGGCTGCATTGGGTGCTGGAGAACTGGGACAGTCACGATGAAAACAGCACAAACCCATCCACCAAAGCCCTCCAGCAGCTGATGCACCATCCAGAGAGCAGCGTCTGCTCAACTCAGAGTTGATGAGGTTTTGTTTTCTAGATTGAAAAAATTAAGGTTTGGGGGTTTTTTACCTCTGATTTGAAATCAAGTGGTGGTGGGGGGATGGGGATTGATTGAAAAGTCATGACTCACTGGCTTCTCCATCTGGGAATGGCACAGGTGATGAGAAAAGGGTCACCAGTCAGTAGGAACGTGGTCTGTGGGAAGAGGATGGGACCAGGCTCTTCTTGATGAGACCCAGCAATAGGACAAGGGGCGCTGGGCACAAACTGGGACACAGGAGGTTCCATCTAAGGGAAAAGCTTTTCCCTGTGAGGGTCCCACAGCCCCTGGCCCAGGCTGCCCTAAGGTGTTGTAGAGTTTCCTGCTCTGGAGACATCCCAAACCCACCTGGATGTTCCTGTGGGATCTGTTCTTAGGGGATCTGCTCTAGCAAGTGAGGTTGGACTGGATGATGTCCAGAGATCCCTTCCAACCTCTAATCCATGGTGACAAGACAGAGATATCAAGAGCAAGGGAATGGGACCACTTGAATTGCTGCTTCCAGCACAGTGAACTCTCATTGCTGCTCCCACGAGCTTTGGTTTGGGTTCTCTTTCATTTCTTTACGCTGAAAAGACAGAGAGTCTTTCCCAGGGTGACCTGGGCACGGATGTCTCAGCGCAGCCACCAGACCCCAGCTCCCTCCACGAAAGCTGAACACACCTCTCCTAGACTGACCAAGCTCTTTCTTGAGACGGATGCTGGCAAAACATCATCCACAGGACTCCCTGACTCCCTCTGTCAGAGCAAAACCACAGAGACACCCCTCTCTGCCTACAGGGAAAACAACCTTCCCTGTGAAAGGTTCCAGCAGCACCGACCCTGTGAATGAATGGAGACCACTGACTCCATTTTTACCTTCTGCTTCTTTTTTCCCCCCAAGTGAAAGAGTGGACGTGACGAGGAACCAGGAGCCTGTCTGCCATGGAATATTCCTGCAGTACCCGGGGCTGTGGTTTATTTTACTAGTGGTGACTAGTTCAAGCCACATTTAGTCAATAAATATGAGATATGAGGTCACTGCGCCATCGAGCTGTTACCCTGTCTACATATTTCACAGCTGGGCAGTAACCTTTTAACTAGCGTCTACCTCGGTGGGGAGTCCCCATTAAAACAGAGCCAGCAACCATTGGTCGTGGTGGGGGATCAAGGCTGGGGAGCTCCATGGAGACTCCTGAGCTGGCTGGCTGGGACAAACGGGAAGCTCAGGGCCGTGCTTTGCACAGAATCACAGACTCACGGAACATTAGGGATTGGAAGAGACCTCGAAAGATCATCCTGTCCAATCCTCCTGCCACAGAAGGATCCCAAAAACCAGTCGCAAAGGAACACATCCAGGTGGGTGTTAAATGTCTCCAGAGAAGGAGACTCCACAACCCCCCTTGGGCAATCCCGTCCGTGCTCTGTCACCGTCAAAGGGAAGTTCGTTCTCACATTCATAGAACCATAGCATATTGGAATCATTAGGGATTGGAAGGGACCTCGAAAGATCATCCAGTCCAATCCCCCTGCAAAAGCAGGATCACCTAGACCAAGTCACACACGAACACATCCAGGTGGGTCTTGAACATCTCCACTGAAGGAGACTCCACAACCACCCTGGGCAGCCCCTTCCAGTGCTCTGTCACCCTCACTGGGAAGAAGTTTCTTCTCAGGTTGATGTGGAACCTCCGTTCCAGCTTACAACCACTGCCCCTTGTCCTATTACTACTTGACACCGAGAACAGCCCAGTTCCATCCTCCCGACACCCACCCTTCAAATATTTGTAGACATTAATGCGGTCACACCTCAGTCTCCTCTTCTCCAAGCTAAAGAGACCCAGCTCCCTCAGCCTCTCCTCATGAGGGAGGTGCTCCACTTCCTTCATCATC
>VXBP01003041.1:0-40707 GCA_013400115.1 Rhinopomastus cyanomelas | reverse complement strand
CTTTGTGTCATCAGCAAACTTGCTGACAGTGCATGCCAATCCCTCATCCAAGTCAACAATTAATAGATTGAACAGGACACTCCACTAGATACTGGCCTCCAACTAGATTCCGTGCCATTGAGCACTACTCTCTGACTTCTACCCTGTAGAGTTGGTCCTACATCTCCACGTGGATACAGGATGATGAAGCAGCACCAGATCCCTTGTGCTGTGATTTTGATCCCCGTTTTTCATGCAGAAATGGGCCAAAAGACAAATTTCCTCCCGTTTCCCCCTCAAACAGAACAAATATTTCCTAGGGGTTAGTTTCTCCCATCATCCACATCTTATCATAGAATCATAGGGTTGGAAGGGATGAGGGTGACACTTCCCTGGTTCCTGAGAGAAAATCAGGGATAAAGGCTGGTTAAGCCAGAGCATCCCCAAGTCCAACATTCCACCTTCACCCCAGCACATGCTGCAATGAGACAAAACTGTTTGTGATGGTCCCTAGTAAAACCAGGATGAGAAGATGCATCTCCAGCCCTGATGTGAATCACAGAAACCCAGAATAATTTTTTTACCAGCCTTTCCCAGAGGCTTGAAAAGACCTCTGAGCTCATCCAGCCCAGCCCATGACCTAACATAGGACCATAGAATCATCCTGGCTGGAGAGGACCTCCAGGATTGGCAAGTCCAGCCCTCATCCCAACAGCTCCCTCACCCCCAGACCATGGCCTCAAGTGCTCTAGCTACTCAGTTTTGAAACATCTCCAGGGATGGGGACTCCACCACCTCCCTGGGCAGCCTGTTCCGGTGCCCAACCACTCTCTCAGGAAAGAACTTCTTCCTCAGAGCCAATCTAAACCTCCCCTGACGTAGCTTGAGGCCATTTCCCCTCATCCTATCATCAGTGATTTGGGAGAAGAGACCTAACATCACCCCGTCAGCCACACCAGGGCACTAAGTGCCACAGCCAGGCTAGCCTTCAACACCTCCAGGGATGGGGACTCCACCACTGCCCTGGACAGTCCAGTCCAGAGCCTGAGCACACTTCCTGTGACAAAGGGCTTCCTAACATCCCACCTAAACCTCCCCTGGCAGCTTCAGGCCCTGCTCTCTTGTCCTGGCACTGGTTGCCTGGGGAGAAGAGCTTGATCCCCACCTGACTACAACCTCCCTTCAGGGAGTTGGAGAGAGGGAGAAGGTCCCCGCTTAGTCTCCTCTTCTCCAGGCTGAACACCCCCAGCTCCCTCAGCCTCTCCTCATCAGCCTTTCCCTCCAGTCCCTTCCCAGCATCGTTGCTCCTCTGGACCTGCTTCAGCCCTTCAATCTCTTTCTTGAAGTGAGGGGCCCAGCACTGCCCCCAGTACTCAAGGGGAGGCCTCCCCTGTGCCCAGTCCACGGGGAGAATGAAGTCCCTCATCCTGCTGGCCACATTATTGCTTATCCAAGCCAGGATGCCATCGGCCTTCCTGGCCACCTGGGCAAGCTGCTGGCTCCTGTTGAGCCGGTTGTCACCCAGTCCTGTCAGGTCCTTCCCCATAAGAAAAACTTCTGCAGTGCCACGGTGTCCATCCCCGTCCGTCACTGGGGTGGCCCCGCCGAGGGCTCAGCCCCACAGACAGCAGCAGGAATCCACAAGGCAGCAGAGAACGTGAGAAGGGCCCTGGGCCAAGCGCGCTGGCAGGGCTCCAGCAGGGCATCTGGGCATCTGGGCGACGACAAGCGAGTGGGGAGGGCCAGGAGCGGGCAGGGAAGGGAAAGCGAAGCCATGAGAGAGAGGCCAAGTTGGGGAAGGCAGCTGTGGACCAGACTCTGGGGGGGTGTTGCCTTACACAAGCTCTGCCCAGCATGTGCTGGTCTACGTGCGCTGGAGACGCAGCCCGGGGACCTCAGCTGGCCTCGTGCTGCCCTGCAGACTTGTACCTGCACCGCAACCGCCGGGGAGGGCGAGAGCAGCGCCCGTCCTGCAGAGCAAGGTGCTGGCGAGTCCCTTCCAAGCATTGCGCAGAGTCTCCAAGAGCTGAGCCAGGAAAGCAGCCACTCGGCGCTGGCTCCTGCCCTCCGGCACGCTGGGAATCCCAGCCTGGCTTCTCCTTCCCTAACGTCACGGCCACGGCTCGGCACCAGCAGACGCGGCTCCGGCGCCGGGAGACCAGGCCAGCTCCTCCCAGCTCAGATGGAGCCTCCCAAAGTCAGAACCTCCTGTGTCAGCTGCCTTTTATAGGGCTATAAAACCACGAGTTCACGTACGAGTCTCTCAGACGTTGGCCGGAATCAGCCTCTGCCACCTCCATCATCACCTCCCCTGCTCCCACACACACAGTGTCCCTGCTATCTGCACCTTCACAGCCACCACCCGAGCACCAGTACCAACCAGATGGACCAGTGGGCATGAAAAGATGGGCATGATGCCAACTGAGATGGATGTGCCAAGGCAGAACCAGGTACCAGCAAGACAATGAGATGCCTTGAATCTGGAGTCTCCTAGTGACACCCAGGGACATGAACCGCCCCTGAGCCGTAAGCACACGGCTGCAGATGGACACCCACCCACTAACCCCCCTGGCCCCAGCACCCACCAGCAGCAGACTGGGACTAGGCAGGGGTGCCCCACATCACTAACTCCTAGCGCGTGGGTACACTGGTAACGCCGGGCCGGGCGACAAGAACAACATGAACTGACGCTGCCCCCGCCCACTGAGAACAGCGAGGGTGTCACGGATTTAAAAATAGCCCTCCCAACAGGCTTTTTTTTTCCCTTTAAATTATTTTCTCTTTCCCTTTTGTTTTCCTATTTATTTATTTTTATTTTCCTTTCTCGCTCAGTCAGGTGGAAAAGGTTCGCAGCGGAGGAAGGCGAAGAGGAGGACGGTGACGGGTCGCTGTTGGTTTTACGTTCAGTGGGAGGGGGGAAGCCACCAAAAAAATAAAAGACATTAAAAAAATAGAATAAATAAAGTTTGAGTTACCAGTTCTGTGTGGAGAGGTGGGGCCACTGGCACTGGGGAGAGGATCCAGCTTCACCGCACAGACAGATGCTCAGGGAGGTGGCTCTCGTGGCCAGCGGAGTCAAACAACCACGGGCAGCCTGCAGCGGAGGGTTTATGGCAGCGGAGGGATTAGAAGCTCATTGAAAGAATTTGGTCCTCCTGAAGGTTTCTGCTGGGTGTTAACTGCTTTGCCTGAACCACTGAACCGTTTAGGTTGGAAAAGACCTTCCAGATCACCAAGTCCAACTGTCTGCCCTACAAACCCCAACCACCAACCCATCTCCTCAACACCCTGGCTGCCTGGTTGTTGAGTCCCTCCAGGGATGGTGCCTCCAGCCCCTCCCTGGGCAGCCTCTTCCACAGCCTCCCCACTTTCTGGGAAGAAATTTTTCCTAAGCTCCCGTCTGACCCTCCCCTGGCACAACATGACCCCATTTCATCTACTCCTATCACCAGTCCCTGGGGAGAAGAGGTCAGCCCCCACCTCACTCCAACCTTCTTTCAGGTAGCTGTAGAGAGCAGTGAGGTCTGCCCTCAGCCTCCTCTTCTCCAGGCTGAACAGCCCCAGCTCCCTCAGCCTCTCCAGCTCTGTTCTCCAGACTCCCCTCTTCTCCAGTTGCCCTTCTCTGCCCCCTCTCCAACCATCTCCAACCAGACCAAGTTGCTCAGAGCCCCAGGACCCAACCTGACCTGGAACAGTTCCAGAGATAGGGCTTCTCCAACCTCTCTGGGCAGGGTGTCACCACCCTCAGTGAAAAACATCTCTTCCTTGCACCTCATCTAAATCTCTCCTTATTCAGTTACCCCCTTGCCCTATCACAAGAGGCCCTCAGGGCACATTTGTGGCCTCCTCATCACCCCTCAGGTTTAGAAACCAGAGTCCAACACACTGAGGGCACAAGCGCCCTCGTTATTCTCCCACAAACTCCTCACGGTCCAAGAAACTCCACTGAAACCCAAGAGTGTGCACACAGACCCCTCTGAACACCTCACACAGACGCACACCCGCATCAAACACACTTCATCTCAACATCTAATAATAATCCAATGTTATTCAACCTGGATTCGCTGCCGTGAGAACAACTTCCAGGGCACTACTGTACTTTGAGGGGACAAGTAATGGGGGAATCGGTCAAACCAAGGCTGCCACTGCTTGGGTCCAGCTCTCACTTGATTTATTTTTTGAGTTTTTCTTTTTTTTCACCTTTATTTAAGTTTTTATTATTTTTTTTCTCCATTAGAATTAAATTCTGATGTGTTAATGCAAATCCAACGAGCGATGCAGCCGTGCCCAGCGCCTCGGGTGGGAGCTACAGGGTGGTACCAGTCTGTGACTGCAGCTCTCCAGCTGGTTTAAAGCAGGGGCTGCTCACAGCTACAACCTCTGGTTCAAGGAAACGTCACTTGCAGACGGAATTCTCTGGGGGAGCTCACCCAAGGGGCCTCAGCTGAACTATCTGCCCCACCTCTCCCCAACCAGCGCATCTGTGCAAATAAACAGGAGCCCCCCGGGCAGGAGACGGGGGCTCGGGGCTCTTCGCGGACAGCGAGGAGCCTGCCCCAGCCCTGTGTTTGCACATCTGCTGTCCCTAATAGGAGCAGCCCAGCCCGGCCCTGACGTGGATGGATGGATGGACCCTCAAAACGCTCCTCATTGTCTGCTCTGGGGCAGGGTTTCGCCAGTTGGGTCCCAGCAGCGGCACAACATGTGTCGCCTCGGCTTACGTGACGGTACAGCTGGGGACTTCAAAAAGGATGGGATCGCTGTCTAATTGGATTTCTGGTCTCAATTAGGGCACAAGGGAAACCAAATGCAAAACTGACGTGGAAAGCTTCAAGCATCTGTAACAACAAGTGGAGAATTTACCCCGGAGACACCTAGGAGGGGGATGCAAACCCTCCTCTGGGGGTGAGAGGGGACTCACCTGCCCCCGAGGGAGCCCACGGATACGTCACAGCAGTAAGGACCAGATAGAATCCACAGGAGCGGGTTCAGCAGGTGATCTCCCACTCCTTCCTCCTCCCAGTTACAGGCTCCGGCAGGGTTGAAGGGGGCAGCACCTCCTGCAGCTCCTCTGAGCAACCTCAGGAAACTCCAATGAGTTTCACCTTGAAATCAAACAGAGATCAGGGTTTAACAAGCAGCTAGAGCAAAGTAATATCCTGGGCCACATGTTGCAGAGGAGACACCATGTGAGGCCAATTACCGCAGCCCAAAGGTTACGATGCAGCTCAAACACTTCCACATGGGCTCCGAGAGCCAGAACTGGGAGCACCAACAGATGAACAAGGGGTCAACCCACAGGTACCGGCAGCTGATGGCCATTGGTCCTGCTGTGCTGCACAGAGAGGCAAAGCCCTGGACCACTGGTGTGGCCACGGCACCCCACAGCACCCCAGTACCACCCAGCAAAACATCCCAGAGACCAGGCTCATCCTGCTCCTCCTTTGCCAAGGCAAAGCAGTGCTGGCAGCAACCCCACTGCTGCATCCCCATCCCTCCTCCCTCACCTCTCAGCACAGGGGATGGGAGGACATGAGGCTGAGACACATCCCAGATTATCCAGTTAATGGGCACTGGGCTCTGCTGACCAAAACCAGTGATGCCATCACCACCTCATGCAGGAGACATTGCTCAGAGTCAACGGGCTCCCTCACAGCTGCTGAAATCTAGTGGCAACCTACAGCTTCCCAGACCTCTGCTCCTGGGAAAGGCCATGCTCCCCCTCCAGCTGTCTCTCTGCTGGCTGCTGGGCCATGACCACCGCCCACCCCTCACTCCCAGGACCCCCACAATACTGGATCCAGAATCAAGAACCAGATGCTGACCCACAGGGAGTCCCCTGTGTCTGGATCTGCTCCACCCCTCCTTCTCTGACACTTCAGGTTGGGCTCCTCAAACACAAAAGCCTCCTCAGCATCCTCTCAGCACCTTTCCAGGTCCCCAGAGGGCATTGTGCCTAAAGCCCCTTCGTCCTTCCCCTGGGAAGGAGGTCCAGGAGCCCGGTGATCACAGAACTAACAGCCACAATCCCAAAAATCCCATTAACATTCGGGGCAGCAATCTCCTCACCACACCATGCAATGGAAAAACACAGGACGCTACTTCTTCCCCCCCACACCGACCCCCAAAATAGAAACTAGAGCCCTATCTCTGTCTGAGTCACCCACCAGCATCCCCAGAGCCACTGGGCTGTGGAGCTGTGCCCGACAGGGTGCCCAGGCTCGGCGGTTGGAGAAGGGGGAGCCCGGCTGTGACAACTCATGGGGCAACCACCTCTTACTTCTCACAGAGGCTGTAATGATGGGCTGCAGCCACACAGGAACTCCCAGCGATTCCCACCCTCAGCAGACACAGCTCTTCAGCAGCAGCTATTTTTGCTGCCCACAAGTATTTTTTCACTCAGCTGGTTGAAAATCAGAGCTGGAGGCTGGAGCAGCTCTTGCTCCATCTAACCCCGAGGGAGATGCTGCCCCGCTCACCCACGCGGCGTGAGGCACCCTCCTGCCCCTTTTCCAGAGGGGCTTCCAAGCTGGTTTTTCCTTTCTGCTGAGCAATCTGGAATTTGACTTCGTTCCTCAGCAGTGGCAACGTGGGCACCGTGGGCTCAGCTCATTGCTCTGATGCTGCTGCTGCTTCAGGAGGGCTGGACGCCAGCTCCAGGGTTCGGAGAGCGTAAGCTGCTGGGCTGGGAAATGCAGCCTCTCACCCGCATCGAGGCAAAGAACAACGGGAAAAGAGCGGAGCATCTCCCTGAGGAGGGAAGGCTGGGGGAGCTGGGTCTCTTGAGCTTGGGAAAAGGAGACTGAGGGGTGACCCCATGAATGTTGATCAATATGGAAAGGGTGGGTGTCAGGAGGATGGAGCCAGGCTCTGCTCAGGGGCACCCAATGATAGAACAAGGGGCAGTGGGTGTGAGCTGGAACAGAGGAGGTTCCACACTGATGTGAGAAGGAACTTCTTCCCAGTGAGGATGACAGAGCCCTAGAAGGGGCTGCCCAGGGCAGTTGTGGAGTCTCCTTCTCTGGAGATGTTTAAAACCCACTTGGCCATGTTCCTGTGCGACTGGATCTAAGGGATCCTGCTGTGTCAGGGGGAATTGGACTGGATGATCTTTCATGGTCCCTTCTGTGATTCTGTGAGGGGAAATCTCATGGAGATGGCACCAAGAGCAACACAAAGGGAAAGGACAAACACTTGCAGGGGGAAACCTCAAACCAACCCCTGAGAGCTGCACGCAAAGCGGTTCTAGCAAAGGGGGCAATTAGGGGTGTGATTCAGAGAGGCTGGGCTGAGTGTCAGGGGTTCAGCACTATTGCCTCCAATTTAAATCATTCCTGCACGAAGAGCATAAGGGAGGTGATGAAAGGGCCCCAGCGCTGTTCCCTGGGAGGGAAAACACAGCCTGCTTGTGCACCAGAGTTTTGCATTTTGGCCAGACATCGCGTGCGGGGCTGCGCCGGAGCCTCCGCTTGTTTTTGGAAGTCGAAGTCACCCCAATGATCCATGGAGGGATAAAATGCTTCTTGCCTTTGAGGGAGATGCTGGAGGAGCAGCATCTTCCAGAGGAAGGGAGCACAGCAGTTCCTCGGGGTGGGGGGGTTGAGGGGATCACATGTCTCCTGGTCACACAACATGTGGTTGAGGACTTGGGCTGCCACCTTCTCCTGCTCACTGGGAAAGGCCTGATGAAGATCTGAGGATCATGGAACAGGTTGGGTTGGAGAGGACCTCAGAGCTTCCCTAGTGCCAAACCCCTGCGGTGGGCAGCAACACCTCTCACCAGGCCAGGTTGCCCAGAGCCTCATCCAACCTGGCCTTGGATTCTGCCAGGGATGGAGAAGCCACAACCTCCCTGGGATGGTTTGGGTTGGAAGGGAATTCACAGATCACCTAGTGCAACCCACCCTGGGCAAGGACATCATTCACCAGACCAGGTTGCTCAAAGCCCTGTCCAGCCTGAGCTTGGGCACTTCCATGGTCGAAGCATCCACAGCTCCTCTGGGCAACCTGTTTTGGTGTCTCAGCACCCTCCTTATAAAGCAATCCTTGTGTCTCATGTAAATCACATGACAACCACACTCCTGCTTTGGAGTGATGCTGAGGACCTCAGCAAGGCTCACAAGAGGGTAGCGGCAGGCAGAGGGTTCCCCCTCCACCTGCGCTTGAGGATGCTCAGCCTCATCCCGTAGCTCTCACAGCATCCCTAAGGTTGGCTCGAATCCCTCAGTGGCACAGCCATCCCCATTCTGGGTCTGCAGGATCCCACCCACACCCTCCTCAGCAGAGGCACCAGGTTTGGACATCCTCACCCCAGCTCCTGATAGGGAAGGCTGAAACCTTCATGTTTTCCAAGACAAACAGGAAAGTTTGGGGCCATTTCCCCTATGGAGGCCCTTTGTTGCAGCCCTCTGCCCTGATCAGCCACAGGCAGTGCCACAGCACCATATGCCAGCCCAGCAGGTGCAAGTCCCCAGGCCAATGCAATCACCAGGATGAAGTCAGCAGGACCTGAGGTCCCATATCCACCCCTCAGCAGGACATGAGATCCCATATCCATCCCCCAGCAAGACCTGAGGTCCAATATTGATCCCCCAGCAGGACCTGAGGTCCCATATCCACCCCTCAGCAGGACATGAGATCCCATATCCATCCCCCAGCAAGACCTGAGGTCCAATATTGATCCCCCAGCAGGACCTGAGGTCCCATATCCACCCCCTAGCAGGACATGAGGTCCCACATCCCCCAGAAGAGCCCTTTCTGCTGCCACTGCAGCACCACAGTGATGCACAACCCAAAAACGATGGAAAAGCCAGGCACAGCCGTGGGTCTCCATGGCACTGCAACCACCAGGATGAAGCCAGTGTTCCCCTCACAGGACCTGAGATCCAATATCCATCCCCACATCCTCCAGCAGAGCCCATCCTCCCAATATCTCAGTGCTGCAGCGATGCACAACCCAGAAAAGATGGGAAAGCTGGGCACAGGCAACCCCAGAGGGACGGAAACAGCCACTTCACTGATGGAAACCGCTCTGCACTTAAATTGAAATAAATAAATGGGGGAAGAGGAAACAAAAATGGATTTTCTCTGCATTATTCCTGCAACTTCTGCTTTGATTCCTGCTGGACCACCCCACCTAAGCGCTGAGTCTCAGGTTTTCAAGCTCTGCATGAGATGTTGTTATCATCAATCTCCTTTGTAAGACAGGCCAGAGGATTTCACTGCTGGACCAAAACAAAAGTTCCTGGCCCAGCCTGCCACAACACTTGGGCATCGATGTTCTCTCTGTAGTTTAAATATTAAACATCAAAATTGAATGAAAAATTGCCCAGTCGACACCAGCCTCGTGGATTTGAGGTGTCTGTGTGCTCCCACCGACAGGTAAGTTCAACGATCATGTGGTTTCTTCATTTTATTTCATTATTTTATCACAGGATCACAGCACATCAGGGATTGGAAGGGATCTCAAAAGATCAATTCCCCAGTCCAATTCCCCCTGACACAGCAGGATCTGCTAGATCCAGTTGCACAGGAACATGGCCAAGTGGGTTTTAAACATCTCCAGAGAAAGAGACTCCACAACTGCCCTGGGCAGCCCCTTCCAGGGCTCTGTCACCCTCAGTGGGGAGAAGGTCCTTCTCAGATTGATGTGGAACCTCCTGTGCTCTAGCTCACACCCACTGCCCCTTGTTCTATCATTGGGTGCCCCTGAGCAGAGCCTGTCTCCATCCTCCTGACACCCATCCTTCACATATTTATCAACATTAAAGAAGTCACCCCTCAGTTTCCTCCAAGCTCAAGAGACTCAGCTCCCTCAGCCTTTCCTCAGCAGGGAGATGCTCCACTTCCTTCATGATCTTCATTTCTCTGTGCTGGACTCTCTCCAGCAGCTCCACGTCCTTCTGGAACTGAGGGGCCCAGAACTGGATACAAGATCCCAGATGTGGTCTCACCAGGGCAGAGTAGAGGGGCAGGAGAACCTCTCTCTATCTACTAAGCACCCTCCTCCTAATCCACCTCAGGATGCCATTGGCTTTCTTGGCCACCAGGGCCCATTGCTGACTCCTGGCCATCCTGCTGGCCACCAGGACCCTCAGGTCCCTCTCTCCTTTGCTGGTCTCCTTTTTACTCCCTTTTTTATTCCTAACTCCCCTCCCTGCTTATGCAGCGAGTCCCCACTATCCTGATTGGAACCAGATTTGCATGAATTAGAAGTCGAAATTGGAGCAGCAACTGCTGTGCAGAGGATGTAAAGGGAATAAAATGAATGGGGTATTAACCTTCAACCGCTGAATATTAATCAGTGTTTCACAAAAAAGAAAATACAGAGGCTGCCACACTAAATATTTTTAGCATTTATTGACGGCCTTGATTTCCTCTCTTTTCCAGGACCCTTTTTGCTTCCAATCACGAAGCATTAAAGAGAAAAAGAATCACAGAGATGATGGGGAGGGATAAAAATGGGGGGAAAACTAAGGGCAAGGCACTTTCCGGAGAGCTGGATGGTGTCGCTGGGCTCTGCAACATGGAGGAACCTAGAGAACAGCCAGAGCACCTCATCCCACAACTAGTAGGTTCAGAGGCTCAGGGCTCTCTGTCCCAAACCAAACAGAAACCGACCCTTCGGAAATGAATCCGCTGTAAAGAAATAAACTCCTGAAAAGCTCAGCTTCCTGTATGCGGGAGAGGTAACACAGGGCTGAAAAACCAGCCAAGGAAGGGAAGCAGTAAGTGGAGAATTTGTAGTCTTTGTTTTGGTTATTTTTTTTTTTTTAATTCAGCCCAGTTTGCTCCAGTAACTTCATGGAAAAAATGTCAGACCGATGACAATGGCCCTAGAACTGGTGACATCTCCATCGCACTGGGACAAATCCATGGCATCCTTGGGCTTCCTCACAAAAACTTCCAAACTAACAAAAAAACCCCCATGAGTAGAAAACTACAGAATCATTAAATGAAGACTTTTCAGTCTTGTTTCTTAGTCTGCCCAGTTTGCTTCAGGAGCCTCACGGAAAAAAATGTAAAACAAGACGCTCCTCAAACTGGTGATATCTCCATCATACTGGGACAAAACCATGACGGCGCAGAACATTAGGGATTGGAAGGGCCATGAAAGATCATCTAGCGCTCCTGGCTGTTAGAGCTGCCCTGGGATGGCAGCAGTCAATCACAGAATCATTAGGGATGGGAAGGGACCTCAAAAGATCATCCAATCCAATCCCCCTGACACAGCAGGATCACCTAGACCAAATCACACAGGAACACATCCAGGCAGGTTTTAAACGTCTCCAGAGAAGGAGACTCCACAACCCCTCTGGGCATCCTCTTCCAGGGCTGTGTCACCCTCATCGTGAAGAAGTGCCTTCTGATATTTACATGGAACCTCCTCTGTTCCAGCTCACATCCACTGCCCCTCGTCCTATCACTAGATGCCACTGAGCAGAGCCTGGCTCCATCCTCCTGACACCCACCCTTCACATATTTATAGACATTAATGAGGTCACCCCTTAGTCTCCTCTTCTCCAAGCTCAAGAGACCCAGCTGCCACAGCCTTTCCTCCTCATGGAGATGCTCCCCTCCCTTCATCGTCTTTGTGGCTCTGCACTGGACTCTCTCCAGAAGTTCTACATCCTCAAGTTCCCTCACAAAACCACCCAAAACAACAAAGACACAGGGGTAGAAAACTACCGACTCTCTTCTGCTCTTTCTCCCCCACAAAACTTTGGCTCCAAAGGCATTTTCAGGCCAAATGTCCCTTGAAGAGACAACGTGGTCCCTTCCACACGCTGCCGCCCTTCTCCTCAAAGCACCTTGGGGGAGCTGAACTCGTTTTTCTTCACTTCTGCTCGAGTTACCTGGGTTTGTTTCACCGCTCAGAGAGCAGCAGAGAGAGAAAACAGCAGTAGGTTTTCAGGAAATAGCAAGTTCTTTTTTACCGAGATAGGGATCGCTTGGCAAAGCCCTGCAAAATACTTGGAGCTTCCAGAAGAAGAAAAGCCAAAGGGTTGGGGAGGGGAAAGCAAACAAGGAAAAGGGAAGATGCTAATGAACTGCAGAGGAGAGAAACATCAAGCTGAAAAGAAAACAAAAGCACAATTAAAGAAATGAAACTCGATGGTGGCCACACATCCACGTCCAGCTGATCCCAAAAGGGTGACCCTCAGCCACCAGGTAAGGACCTGCCTTTCTTTCTGGGGGAGTGGCTGAGGGCAGGTGGCATTAAAGCTCCAGAAATAAGCTTTTAGAGGGTTTTGTCAATCAAATCCCAAGTCACCAGCTCAGCAAAAGTTTTATGAGCACATTTCCCTGCTGCCTTGGTCGCACAAGACCCCAACAGCAATGACGGTGACAAAGCTGGGCCAGACCCCTCCATTTGTGCTCTGAAATCATAGAATCCCAAACTGGTGGGGTTGGAAGTTACCTCTGCAGACCATCTAGTCCAACTCCATTGCCAGAAGAGGATCTCTTAGAGCAGATCTCACAGGAACATCCAGGAGGGTTTGGGATCTCCTCAGAGCAGGACATTCCACCACCAAGGGCAGCCTGGGCTGGGGCTCTGGGACCTCACTGGGAAAAAGCTTTTCCCTTTGATGGAACCTCCTGTGTCCCAGTTTGTGCCCCCTTGCCTTGTCACTGGGCACCACCCTGGTCCCATCCTTCTGACACTCCCCCTTGAGACATCTATAACCATTAATTAACCTTCTAAGACTCCAAAACCCACCGGATTGCCTCAAATCTCTGCCCTGCAGCTGGACCAACACAACCAAGAATCAGGTCTGGCTCAGCAGGAGCAGAGCAAACCCCACCACGGTTTCCCCACCATCTCCTCAGCCACCTCCCAGCCCTCTGAGTAAAGTTCTGAGGAGCATCCTCACACCCACTGTGGCCAACGTGTATTTCCAGCTCAAGACAGCCGAGCCAAGCTCCTCCACGTTCCCAGGTCTCAGGTGCTCACTCACCTTTTCTCCTGGTGAGGAGAGAGGGGGATATTTTTAATTTCCCCTGTTTTTTCCCCCTTTCTTTGCAATTTCTGGGGCACAAGGTTGCATTTTAATTGCTCTGCAGCCACAGGCAGCTCAATGGAAATGCATCCCCCACCCCCCACCTTTATCATCTGGTTCTTATCTTCGGAGCCGCGTGGTCTCTCTAAATCTTTGTGCACAGGGGGACATTTAACAGCCCCTTTGCTCTGAGGAGACCAGTAGTGACATGGAAAGGACCCCAACGCACATGAGTGTTAAGGGGGGGAAGTGAGGACAGGGGTCCTTCCCCACCAAACGGTGTCCTTCAGCAGCAGGTCCACTAATCATAGAATCATCAAGGTTGGATAAGACCGTCACGTCCAACCACCCACCCTACAAACCCCAGCCACCAACCCATCTCATTACCAGCCTCGTTGCCCTTCTCTGCACCCACTCCAGCCCTTCTCCCTCAGCATCTCCCTGTACCAACCTCGGGGGTGGCAGGACCGTGCAATGCGTCTCAGGGGATGTTTCTGGATGGAGAAGCAGTGAACACCACCCTGTTGTTGACACCACCCGTGAGATCAGCTTTGAATTCATCCCCGTTCTGCTCCAACCTCTGCTCCAGAAGCTGCAAAGAAGGATGAAAATGCATCAAGAAGGAGCCTGCAAAGGCACTGGGTCACAGAACCACAGAATCATTAGGGTTGAAAGAGACTTCCAAGCTTATCCGGTCCAACCATCACCCCAACCCCAGCCTGACCACTAAACCCTGTCCCCCAGCTGCTTGTTTTCTGAACCCCTCCAGGGATGGCCACTCCCCTCCATCCCTGGGCAGCCTGTTCCAACCCCTGACCACTCTGTCAGGGAAGAGATTTCTCCTGATGTCCAATCTAACCCTCCCCGGCACAGCTTGAGGCTGTTTCCTCTTGTTCTATGACTGGTGACTTGGGAGAAAAGACCAATCCCCTCTCAGAGCACTTTGGCCAGTGAGGAGAGGTTCTGCAGAGCCCTATTTCACTGCTCTTTTAGATCTGAACTAAAAAGCCACCTCTGCAGCCAGTGTCCCCACACTGTGGGGGTCTGTGCAGCCCCTTGGCTGCTATAGAGAGGGTGTTCTTTCCTCCCCCCCCCCCCAGAACTTGCATATTTTCAACCTGCCAGTCTGGGTTTTCATCACATTCTGCCAATTCCAAACATCCCGGGGACTCTCTCTGTGAGGAGCAGGGCTCATCCTGAGCTGCTCCTCCTGCATTGGGAGAGCAGGAACCTCCTCTGAAGTCTTCACAGTGATTTATGTCCAACTCCTTCCTCTCTACTCCACAGGAGGGGTTTCCCCAGCTGACCTGACCTCCATTTCTCACCACCTCCCTGGCAGAAGAAGGGTCGATAAGTGACCTTCCCAAACCCCAAATGAAGGAGGAAAGTCTTCCTGTTCAACAAAGCCTTCAGCCATGGGGCATCTCAGTTCTTCCAACCTTACACCACTGGATTTGGATGATGAGAAGAGAACCTGCTTCAGCCTTATAAACTCTCTGGGCTGGGTTTTTGTTCATCAGGGAGAGATCTTTTAGGATCTTTTCCTTTCTGCCCTTTTCACTCCTTCTTTTCCTTTCACCTTCTCTTACCCCTTCTTCTCCTGACCTTTTCCCTTCTTCCCCCCTTCCACCTTCCCTTCTTCCTTCCCCCTTTCCCTTCTTTCCCTTTTCCCCCTTTTCTGTCCCCTGAACCGCCTGCAGAGCCTTTTAACCACCACCCTGCGCACGTGGTTCAGCCTTTTACCAAAAAACCCCACTCCAACAAAACAAAACAAAACAGAAAATCCCGAGGTGTGAGAAGATTAAAGATGTGGAGATCTGGACAGTCTCAAACCAGAAACACATGTTTCAAATAAACGGGGCTGGCTGACAGCCACCACTTTTCAAAGCCGGAGAGCCCTCCCAGTTAAAAGGATCCCCCAAAAGGAGAACAAGAGCACTGGCGGTTCCCTCTACCTCACCATCAGGACAACTTCATGAGTTTGGTCAAGCATCTCCATGCGCTGGGCTGCCTCCTACCCACAACATTTCAACGTTGTGATGTCTGTGTGCTCACGCTGTCTGTTCATCCCCACAACTTCCACATGCTCGGTCTCCTCTGGGAAGACCTCAAAGCTCAAGCTCTTCCCTGCACAGCCCACATCTGTTCTGAGTTCTCCAGGGGAAACTGCAAGGACAAAAGTTCTGGGAAGACCTCAAAGATCAATTTCATTCCTTCATGGCCCCAGTCAGCTCTCTCTGAGATCTCCAGGGGAAACTGCAAGGACGAAAGCTACACCAGCCCCAGTCTCACCTGAATTCATCAGGCAAACAAGGAAACAACCCAGCAAAGGACCACAGAACGGCCAGAGCCCTCTCTGCTCCCATGTCCCCATCCCTGCAGGGATATCGGGAAGAGCAGCCAATGCTGAAGAGCAGCAGCCAACTCCAGATCCAAGTCTCCTGGTTTGGCCAAGGAGCTGCAAAGTCAGGAGCTGACAGCTGCAAAGTGATTCTTCTGCCCCCTTTCCAGCTGCTTTCTCGTCTTGATATCCCAGGTGGGTATCAAGGGTCAGGCCACCTTATCTCCCAGCCCACACACTCACACACATCAACCAAACACCACCTCAGCCCCAGTCCTTGGTGTCAAAGAGGCATCACCTCACCAGCAGCAAGTGCTGTACAGTACCGGGGCCCCCAAGCATGGCTGACAGCCCTGTCCAAGAGGCTCCATCACCACTGCGATGGAGCTGCATACCACTAGGGCATCCAAAACACACAATTTTTTTCTGACGTGACAAGGCAGATGCGCTTCCAACCCTAGGAAGAGCACCAGCACTTTGCTCTCCACCACCTGATTTTCTTACTCCTGCCATTTTCCTATTATTGGCAGAAGAACCAACCAAAGCAGGACTCTGGAGTCTGAGGACCTAGAATCATCCAGAGCAGGGCTCTGGGCTTTGAGGACCTAGAAGAACTAACCAGAGCTCTGGGCTTTGGGGACCTAGAAGGACCAACCAGAGCAGCTCTCTAGGCTTTGGGAACCTAGAAAAGCCAACCAGAGCAGCTCTCTAGGCTTTGGGAACCTAGAAAAGCCAACCAGAACACAACTCTAGGCTTTGGAGACCTAGAACCAAGCAGAGCAGAACTCTGGGCTTTAGGAACCTACAGTCATCCGAAGCAGTACTCTGGGCTCTGGGGACCCAGAAGAACCAAGCAGAGCAGGACTCTGCAGTTGGGGGACCTAGAAGAACCAACAAGAGCAGAACTTCGAGCTTCGAGGACCTAACTGATGCTGATGAAAAGAATGAACATCGTTACCCGGCCATGATGTTCAGAACCTGCTGTACATGGAATAACATCCTTCATCCTCCAGCTGTTTATAGGGTCTTTAACTCTTCTCTTTTAATATGGGGGTGGGGGGGTGGTCCCTGAAATCTCCTTTATGAGGGGAAAAAGATTTGAGAGCATTAGGCCGGGCGCCAATCGCCATGGCAACGGCAGATTTTTCCATCTTCATTACAAGTTCAAGTAAAACCTTCGTATAAAAGCGAAATGAAAGGCCACATTATAAGTCCATTTTGAAATGTTTGCCTGGAAGTCAAACTTTGGACTGCATCCTTCGGCTTTTTTTCCCCTCTTCCCCCCTCCTCTTCTCCGCTGAACATTCTGGTTCTACGCAGAGCACATTTTTCAAGTCAGATTCTTGTTTTCTTTCAGATGTTATTCCGTTTGCTCATACAGGGTGGGTCGTCTCGTGGTTAGAGCGAGGCATCGAGGCAACTGGTTTCCAGTCTCGGTCTGTTCCTGATCGGACAGGGAGTGTTCCCGGTTTGATCCAGGTGATCTGGGCAAAGCTTGTGAGCTTCAGCTCCAAAAATGGGGTTTGGTGGAGGTTCTTTTTGCTTCCTTACCAATAGAAAGGTGGTGATGGTGAGGGTCCTGAGGTTGCACCAGGAGTGTCCCCCGGGAGAGGAGCTCATCTCCTTCACTGTAGAGAGATGGTGGTAGCCCCATCCCTGGAGCCATTCAAGGTCAGGCTGGATGGGGCTCTGGTGAGTGATGGCCCTGCTTGGCATAGGGGAAGTTGGACTGGATGCCCTTTGGAGGTCCCTTCCAACTCTATGATTCTACGACTTTCACCTGGGGGTGTGGAAGCCAGACAGGAGGATTGAGGAGAGGCAGAGGTTGGGTGATGCAGAAACTGTCCATTTTCTTTTCAAAGACTTGGACAGCAAATCAGGCCAGTGCTGCCCCAGGAGATTCTCAGCAGACCCAGATAATTCTAACTGAGCAGGTTAATTCTTACACCGGCTCATCATAAAGAGCTCTGGTCTCATCCAGCTTCAGGAGAAGGCAAGTTCTGCAGCTTCTCTTCATTTCAGGGCACCATCTCACCAGAATTTCCTTCTCCAACAGGTACCTCCCGTGCAGAGAGCTGAGTACCTTCTCTAGGGCTGGATCAGGAGAAATCTCCTCTCCAGCCTCTGTCCAGTCCAGCCCAGCCCAGGGGACCCACCTGAAGCTTTGGGTTCTCCCTGGAAAACACAGAATCACAGAATCTGAGGGGATGGAAGGGACCTCTAGAGATCATCTAGTCCAACTCCCCTGTCAGATCAGGACTCCCAGGACAGAAACATCCAGGTGGGTTTGGGATGTCTCCAGAGCAGGAGACTCTACAACCTCTCTGGGCAGCCCGGCCCAGGGCTGTGGGACCATCACAGGAAAGAAGTTTCTCTTCATGTTGAGGAGAACTTCCTGCCTTCCAGCTTGTCCCCATTTTATCTCCCTGTCACTGGGCATCACTGAAGAGACTGGCTCCTTTCTCTTGACCCCCAGCCCTCAGATATTCACAGACATTATGATCCCTCTCAGCCTTCTCCTCTCCAGACTAAAAAGCCCCAGTTCTCTCAGCCCTTTCTCACACGAAAGATTGTTAGGTCCCTTCATCATCCTTGTAGCTCTTGAGACCTTGTCCATGACCCATTATCAGGGCTACAGGACCATAAGGGCTGATGCACCAGAGGAAAGGAGAACCCATAGGAAAGCTCCCTACTGCTGCCCTGGTGTCTCAGCCCACAGATGGGAACAGAGCTGCTCGGGGCTCAGCCTGGCTGGGAGTGCAACTGGTGCTAAAACCGACACCTCCATTCTCAAGTAGGGTCTTACTGGAGCAGCACCCTGGTTTATGCATCCCTCAGGGTGCACAGCAGAGCAACCCCTACCCTTAAAGGGCTACACCACGTGTGGCTCAGAGGGGCCGGGTCATGCCAGCATCGATGCCAGCAGCTGCGGAGAGCAGCACCCACACCATGGGCTGTGGGCAAGAGTGAACGAGTGCGGCCATCCCCTGGGCAACCCTCACCCATCCTGTAGCACTTTTCCTCCTCTTTCATGACGCTGGAAAACATTTTCCACATCTGCTCGGAGCCTGAAAGGGGACCCTGCTCCTGTTGGATGCGATTTCCCTTCTGCCCCGTTGCAGCCCAAAGCCCAACCTGCTGCCTCCTGCGCCTTTGGGGATGGAAAAGGAAGGGAAGGGGGTGACGAGCGACGCAGGGGATTTCTCTCTGCCATTTTTTTCAATACATCCTTCCTGCCCCTCTTCGCAATCAATTAGTGGGCAAAGACTTCCGAAAAAGTGGAAAAAAAAAAGCTCTTTCCTCCCTAACCTTTCGCAGCCTGTTGTGATAATGACTCTGGAGAGCTCGACCTGAGCCTCTGCGTGGGGTTCGCTACCTCGTCGGGGCAGCGGAAGGTGACCTTCACCGCTCCCTCCTCTTCCTTCCCTACCCCTGCAGCTCGGATGCTCTCAGGGAGGAGGAGGAGGAGGGAGGGCTGAAGCCACCCCACTCCCAGCAGATTGAGTTTCTCTCCTATGTCATTTTTGTAATCAAAAGCCAGAGGGTGGTTCGAGGATAACAGAGACCCTGGGAGGTGGAGGTGGAGGTGGAGACGGGGGGCCAGGGGGAGCTTTGCCCTTAAAACTAATGATGCTAATTCTGCCTACCTTGAATCAGGACATCAAAAGGTGGAGGGAAGGGGGATTTCTGTTTTTAATTTGTCATTTCTTTCCCCTTCTCCATCTCTCTCTCTCTTCCCAGAAACCAAGCTCCAAGCTGCTGCAGCTTCTCCACAAAACTAGTTGCTTACGACTGAGGCAACTGGTTTAGCCAGCAGTAACGGAGGGAGTTTTGGCCTCTCTGTGATGCAAACACACAGGTAGGATGGAGCAGTTTTCCCTGGCACCTGCACCCCCTTTCACAGCCTGGGGATGGGGTTCTGTGAGCTTTTCAGGTAACACCTTGCACAAAACCCATCCCTGCCCTGCAAGGAACCTTGTGCTGGCTCCCACCAGCAGGGAAGGAAGGACTGTGGGTGTGTCCTGGGACCAGCACATCCCACTCAGCCTTTCCACAAGGTCTTCCCCACAGCCTCAAAAAACACTCCCCAAACCAAGCAAGTGCTTCTCCCCGTGCAGCACCATCACACCCTCCCTCTCCCACATCGCTCCTGACACCCCACAGGTGACACTGCAGCACTGTCCACAAAGAGGAGCCTTCTCAGCTACTTTTAACTCTGGTCAGCAGCAGGAGAATCGCAGGAGCCACCTCCACCCCAACACTGCTGCCTGTGGGAAGCTACAGCAAAGCCCTGTAACTGGGGCTGTCCAATGCACTAAGCCAAGCACCTTCAACTTCTCACCCAGCTTGTCGTGCTGCACCCTCTTCAGCTGCTAAGCGACCCCCCAAAATGGGCTTTTTTTGAAGTTGTTGTCAAACTCAGCTGATGCAGGAGATGTTTTTCTCCCCAACCATCACCTGTAGCAGCCAGCTGAGCTGCTCTTGCAGCTCAGCATCACCCCACTGCAACAGAGCTGCGTGGAGTCACCACCAGCCTGCACCTAATCGAAACCATCCCACCCAAACCCAGCTGGGAGCAACTGGAACCACTTTGAGGCGAGAAGCCTATTACTGAGTTATAAAACCTCTCCCATCCTCCGCGGGAGCCTTTCACAGGGCTGGACAGAAAAATAATAACTCAGCCCCATGCGGTGAGGGAGGGCGAGAAGAGGGTGTCTCCAGGTAACAAGTATTTCCCTATTGTTCCAGCCATTAAATGGATTTATATTAAAAAGAAAAAGGAACCAGGAATTTTATTTCACTTGAATTAAACAGGAACGTTCCCCTTCGCGCCCCGCTGAGCGGCGCTTCGTGTGTTTCCAGCTACAAATCCCAGCTCAGTGGCAGAAGGTTGGGCTCTCGGCGGCTAAAAATCAGCCCGGCCTCGCTGGCATCGATGGAATTAGCATTAATTTACATTAAATAAGAGGATTTTCATTAAATCACAGGTTTTGACGAGGACACATTGCCACCTCCACCGTCCACCGATGGTCCTGCTGGCCCTCAGTGTATCAACTGCTTCCCTGCTGCTGTTGGCTCAGAGCAGGCACCATGAAGAGCGTTGAGTTCTACCATGAAGCGGAGCCCTGTTTCACTCAATACCCCCAAATTCCCAACAAATCCCATCATTTTTGTTCTTAGAACTTTTCCCCTTGTTGGCCCAGAAAGGACAGAGGAAGCTGTCTCCTGCTCTCAGGAAGCAGGAGCTGAGCAGAGCTGGGCACACACCACCAGTCCTCCCAGAAAACCCCTCAGATGGGTTAAATCCCACACTTTGCTGCCCCGTTCACTCTGCTTGAGCTGGCTCCATCAGCCTTTCACCCTGGCACAGGGATCACCATGGGATTCCCCATCCAACCAGACCAAAACCCACATTCTTCACCACTAAGCACAAGGTGGCTCCATGCAGGGTCAGGGACCTCCCCAAGACTGAGACAACAGCAAGAACTTCATAACCTCAGGATGAAAGGTCGATCACTCGGAGCTCTTTTAGGATCGCTGGCTCCTCTCGCCCTGTGAAACCCCATCTGTGGCCAGTGGCAGCAGAGGAGCCATGAGACGAGCAGAGGACACGGTTCCTACAGCTCTGCCCCCTCCTTCTCCCAAAATCTAATAAAGATGATTAAATTACATGTCTTTTCCTCCCATTGAAATTGCCGCACGCCGCCGGGGTATCAGAGCTCAGGAAATCAGGGACGACAACTTCCCTCGTGAAACCTAAGAAGGCAGAGCAGGGGGCTGGAGCGGCGGGGCTGCTCTAATTAAGAAATCACCCCGCTGAGCAGAACCTAATCTAAATAAAATAGAAAAAGGAACTCGAGTTCAAAACGCTGTCTCACGCTTCCCCCCAGCCCCTCCTCCCCTTCCCCACCAGCCCACCTTCCCCCCTCAGGAGGAGCCCATCCAAGTCACGGGGAGTTTTTCTCCTCTCTCAGAGGGTGAGGAAGGCTCACACAGAGCCCTGTGTGTGCTTGGGGTGGCCAATTTCCAAAGGAAAAATACACCCTGGCTGCTAGTTTTTTGGATTTTAATTGGTGATTTTATAATTTATTTATTTTTTAAGTGCTGTTTGCTAATGGGGGGGGGGCAAATAAATCCCCTTTCTGGTGGTCACAGGTCTGGTTGGGGCAGAAAACTGGAGGTTTGGTTATGTTTTCCCCCTCCCCTGAAGGTATTTCTGCCTTCTGTGGGGGAAAACATTGAAAAAGTTCATATTAACCATTTTTAAATCTTTTTTTTTTAATTGTAGAAGTTAAAACCAAAATATTGAAGCCCACAATCTCAGCTGATCTGATCTTTCACCAGCTCTTCTCCAAGCACTTCCTTACGATCCCGTTCACTCCAAGAGACTCTCCAGATGAAATAAATCTCCTGTGGACCACTATCTCCACTTCCCCTGTGCCAGGAACATCATCCCACCTACCCCCCCAGCTGGACCAGTTACTCAACCATCATCTACTGCTTGTCCACATCTCCTCCAGAACCACTCTCCACCTCATCCCCCCATTTCTCCATCCCCAGTTGCTCATGGTTTCTCTCTCCAGCCTGGAGCAGGTGTCCCACCACGGGCATCACCCCCTCACATCCAGGGATTCTGGGAGCATGAAGTTACCCCCTGAATCACTGCCTAAAAGCTCAGGCACAGCAAGATTTATAGAGGCAGCGAGGAGAGCAGGCGTCGCCGTGTGAGCTTTAAACAGGCACTTACCTGCTCAAACGGGAAAGTGCTGCCACTTGAGGGTTTCCTGGCCAGACCCGAAAAGCAAATCAAACAAACACTGTTTGCGTTGCTCCATAAATCCCAGCAGGTTGTTGTTGTTGTAGGAGCTTTTGGCTCCAGTGGAATGAATCTGACTCGTGCCAGTGGAGGGCCGTGATGGATGAGGATGTTCTAAAGACATCAGGATTCCTCCCTGTGAGGGTGCTGAGGCCCTGGAACAGGTTGCTCAGGGAGGCTGCTGCTGCTCCATCCCTGGCAGCACCCAAGGCCAGGTTAGATGGGGGTCTGGGCAACCTGGTCTGGTGAGAGGTGTCACTGCCCATGGCAGGGGGCTGGCTCTGAGGGAGCTCTAAGATCCTTTCCAAACTTAATCCTTCTATGATTCCAAGACCAGAGCACTCAAACCAAACACCCTAAGCCCATATTATGCAGGTAGGCACCAGCTGAACCATCATATGGACTGAGAAACCTAGAGGACTTCTCCTTTCCTCCTCTACGACATGATGTGGTGCTGCCAAACGTCACAGAGGCAAGAACATGGCAGGGCTGCCACTGTCAGCACCTTTTTCAATCTCTGAAGGAACCAGAGCTCTGAAATCATAGAACCATCTGGGCTGGGTGGGACCTCCAAAGGTCATCTAGTCTAACCCCCCCTGCAGTGAGCAGGGACATCTTCAACTAGATCAGGTTGCCCAGATTCTTGCTTAGCCTCACCTCGAACATCTCCAAGGATGGGGCCTCAACTCCCTCCCTGGGCAACCTGTGACAGTGTTCAAGCACTCTGGTGCTAAAGAACTTCTTCCTAACCCATTTCAGTCTGCCCCTCATCCTATCAGTCCAGGCCTTCATAAACAGTCCCTCTTCAGCCTTCTCGTACCTCCCTTCCGGTACTGGAAGGTGACAATTAGGTCCCCCCTAGAGCCTTCTCTTCTCCAGGCTGAACAACTCCAGCTCCCTCAACCTGTCCTCATAGGAGACTGGGACAGCAGAAGAGGAGGGGTTGTAGCAAGGCCAAGGATACCTCATCTCAAGCTTCCCTCATGGAACAACAGCCCAGCAACTGTCCTCCTCAGTGCCACCTTCCTGTGGAGACCACTGAGTTGCCACAAACCTCCCCCACAGGAGGCAACCTCCCACAAGGACAACTCTTGTTACTTTCTAGGGATGATTTCTTTAACCACATCACCCTGCAGCTCTCTCCAGAGACCTTCCACCATGCACAGGCAAGGATTATTTTCTTCCTCTCCCAGCTCCTCCTCCTCCTCCTCCTCTTGACGTTACTCCTTTCTCTCGATCTCCTCGGCTGGAAGGACTTGGCTCCACTCCCCACATTCCTGCAGCCCTGCTCAGGGATGCACAAGGTCTGCACTGAGGGGAGGGCAGGAAAGTGAATCCCATGTACTCAGGGGATTGCAGTGCCATCTCTTAGTACCTGCTCTGGGAAAACAAAAGAGCCCTGAGAGAAGGGACTTTGGTGTCCTGGCCCTCCCTTCGTAGCCCAGAGGAACCTCAGAGATAACAGAGGCTGAAAGAAAAGGAACAAACCTAATTAAAACTACCCAAGCTATGGCTGGGGCTACTAAAGATGATGATAGCCCAGAGGATAAGCGTTCCTGGGGTTATTAACACCCTCTGGCACAAGGGGACGAGCCCTTTGCTCTGGGTGGGGGGGTTTAGGCTTTTCAGAGTAACTAACGTGGAGGGGGAGTTCAATTCAACCCCAGCATCACTCAGCTCTCCATCCCATGGCTGTTCTCTATCAAAAGCAGGGTCATTCCTCTGTCATGGGTGGTTTCTTCTCACTGTGGCGTGGTACCCACTGACCAACCCCCATCAGGAGACAGCGAGGTTCGGTGAAGCCAAAGAGCTTGACTAGCCCCATTCGCACCAGCATCACAGGCACCTTCTTTAGGGTTTAACTAGTCATCTGAAGGAAAAACAACCAGCCACTAGGGAACATGCCTGCCCAGCAAGTCTGGCCCATAAGACATCTACCAGCAAGCCAGGGCTATCAGCTGTGAGATCAGATCTCAGCTCTCACCATTTGGGAACTCGACTCAATGACCCTTAAGGATCCTTTCCAGCTGGAGATACCTCGTGTTTCTCATTTGGGGTTTCCCCCTCATCTCTGATGCTGATATTCTACCACATCTTGAGTGTTTTCTGGTCCTGCAGTGCAAAGCAGCGGGTTGGGGGATCCAGGTGAGAAAAACCAGTGTTCCAGGTTGGAAAGGACCTCAAGGATCATCTAGTCCAAGATTTTAAGCTAAAGAAAACCAGTTTTGATGAGGTGGCCAAGCACCCTGTCAGGCTGAGCCTTAAAACTGTCTAAAGAAGAGGAATTCACCACTTCCTTGGGAAGACCATTCCAGTATCTAACTGCTTTCCCTCTGGACTCCAATGGGAATGTCCCCAAGAACAACCTGTGTCCATCACCCCTTGTCTTTTCTATGAGATTCCTTGTGAAAAGGGAGTCTCCATCTTCTTGTCAGCCACCTTCTCTTCTCAAGGCTGAACAAACCCAGCTCTCTCAGCCTTTCCTCATATGAATAACAGAATATCCCAGAATGTTTGAGGCTGGAAAAGCTCTCTGAGCTCATCCAGACCAGACCAGGACCTAACATCGCTCCAGAGACCACACCAGGGCACTAAGGGCCACAGCCAGGCTATCCTTCAACACCTCCAGGGATGGAGACTCCACCACTGCCCTGGGCAGTCCAGCCCAGGCTCTGAGCACACTTCCCATGAACAAGGGCTTCCTAATATCCAACCTAACCCTCCCCTGCCAGCTTCAGGCCCTGCCCTCTTGTCCTAGTGCTGGTTGCCTGGGAGAAGAGCCTGACCTCCACCTGACTCCAACCTCCTTTGAGCGACTTTGGTGTCCTGACCCTTCCCTTCCTAGCCAGAGGAACCTCAGAGAGAACAGAGGATGAAAGAAAAGGCACAAACCTAATTAAACCTTAAGGGAGCTGGAGAAAGAGAGAAGGTCCTCCATTATATGACTGGACTTCTAGTCCTCTAATCAACCTCATGCCCCTCCTCTGGACCCTCTCCAGCCTGTCCACACCTGTTTTGTATACTAGGGACCAAAACTGAACCCATGACTCCAGGTGTGATCTGAGCAGGTGGGAAAAACCATCGAGATCAAGTGGAAAAGGGTCCCTGAGCTGAGCCAAAAGGGCTGTTCCAGTAGGGTGGCTCCATGCCAACCCACCCCAATAATCAAGAGGAGACAACAGTGTCAGCAGCATCCCAGACGTGGGATCTTCCTGAGAAATCAGAGGGATGTTTGCAAAGAGTTTTTCACCCCACTCTTCACTAGACAGAGCGAACTTCAACCCGATTCCCATTAGATAACCACCAGTAACACAAGCTTTGCCCTTCTGCAAGAGAACTGGGGGCACTTTCTGCTCCAGTTGGATCTCACCTTGATCTCGCACCGGTGTTAACACCGTCCCCTCACCCTCTGCTCAGCGTAACCTTGTTCAGCACAGGCAGAGAGCCAGGGTTATTTATTTACTCCCCAGATAAAGCCAGGATATTACTCACTGTGATAACGAGGGTTAATTCCCAGCGAAGCCTCTCTTGGTAAACCCTTACTACAACAAAAACAGCCCTATCAGAGCCCAGATAAAGGGCTGATGGTGTCATAACCCCGGTGCTGTCTCTGGCCCAGTGAGGCTGCACTTTGAGGGGCTGGGAATTATCTTCTGCTGGGGTGTTTTGCTTAATTGTTACCTGTAAAAGTGTTGATTTTGCTGAATTGGTAGTCAAGGGGGGGGGGGTGGTTTAATTGTCACCCATTATATTATATAAAATTAATTAGTTAATTAAATGAGTTTGAAGTTATTTCCTATGAGTGTCGTCCAAAAGCAGAGCATCACCATGGGGATGGTTGAGTTAACTGCTGGTCCTTGAGTTTAGAATGAATTGGACAGCAGCTGAGGGGAGTGAAGTGAATACTGTCACCCAGCCTGGATGGGATGGGCCAATAGAGTTGGGGACAGCCCTTGCCCTTCTGGACATCTAAAGTTGCATCTGGAGCAGGTATCATAGAAACACAGAATGTCAGGGATTGGAAGGGACCTTGAAAGATCATCCAGTTCAATCCCCCTGACACAGCAGGATCCCCTAGATCAAGTCACACAGGAACATACCCAGGTAGGTTTCAAAGGTCTCCAGAGAAGGAGACTCCACAACTGCCCTGGGAAGCTCGTTCCAGTGCTCTGTCACCCTCAATGGGAAGAAGTTCCTTCTCAGATTGCTATGGAACCTCCTCTGTTTCAGTTCACACCTGTTGCTCCTTATCCTATCATTGGGTGTCACTGAGCAGACCCTGGCTCCATCCTCCTGACACCAGTTCTTTCCATATTTATCAACATTCATGGGGTCACCCCTCAGTCTCCTTCTTCCAAGTTGAAGAGACCCAGCTCCCTCAGCCTTTCCTCAGCAGGGAGGTGCTCCACTCCCTTCATCATCTTTGTGGCTCTGTGCTTAACTCTCTCCAGCAGCTCTGTGTCCTTCTGGAACTAAGGAGCCCAGAACTAGACACAAGATTCCAGCTGTGGTCTCACCAGAGCAGAGTAGAGAGGGAGGAGAATCTCTCTTGATCTGCTAAGCACCTGCTTTTAATCCACCTCAGGATGCCATTTGCCTTCTAGGCCACCAGGGCCCATTGCTGGCTCCTGGCCATCCTGCTGGCCACCAAGACCCCCAGGTCCCTTTCTCCTACACTGCTTTCCAACAGGTCAGTCCCCAGGTTGGTACCTCAATGGTCCCCCTTCTATGGATGGAAGAAATATGGGGAGCCATTAGTTAGTTAGTTTGAGCCATTTGTGGAAGAGCAAAAAGGGAAGAAGTCATCACAATTATGGGATAAAAATACGGGGACAGTCCCAAATTCCAGTTAATCCTTTGATCCCCTCCAGCAGAAGTCTTGGTGCAATGCTAGACCCCAAAACTGATCCCTTCATCCTCTGCTGCTTCAGTCCCAGCAGAGCCCAAATAGGGGAGGGTTAGGTTGGCCATCAGTAGAATTCTCTTCCCTGACAGAGTGGTCATGAGTTGGAACGGGCTGACCAGGATAGGGGGTCACCAGGGTGAGGGGTGTTGCCATCCCTGGACTGAGTATACATGGACCTGAGGGACGGGGTTTAGTGGGCAGGGTGGAATTGGGGTGATGGTTGAACTGGATGATCTTGGATTCTACGAAACCCACAGTATATAGAAGGCTGGATCAGCCTCTCTGACCCCGGATCACTTCTCCTGGCTTCATGTTTTACCAGTGTCAACTCAGGAGAGGAACAGCCTCACAAATCGAGGGCTATGGGGCCATTTCAGAACTAGAAGACGGTCCCGGTCAGCTCTTCCATGAATTGATTTTGCAACCCTGACTTTTTATTCTGGAGCATCTAGGACAGCAATGCAGGACAAACACAATGCAGGAGAGGGCATGGAGCTCCCTATTAAACCAGGGA
Source organism: Rhinopomastus cyanomelas (assembly GCA_013400115.1). NCBI lineage: Eukaryota > Metazoa > Chordata > Aves > Bucerotiformes > Rhinopomastidae > Rhinopomastus > Rhinopomastus cyanomelas. Next base: position 13,149 of record VXBP01003041.1, on the reverse strand, counting down.
AGCCTTCCCAAAGTGTCTGAGCCATGATAAGTCCTGTTTAAACTCTCCCCAGAGCTAAACACCAAGCGTCAACATGAGCCACAGCCCCAGCTCTCTGATCAGCCCAGGCAAACACCCAGTCATAAAGCTAAATCAAAGCTGAGACACATCCAAGAGAAGCTGGAGTGTTGAACTCTACGATTCCCACTGGGGCTGGACTTTCCCAGCAGGTTGCCCACAGCCAGGTCTCTCCCCAGACATGTATTTATATAAGAAACCCGCTTGCTCGCATATTGGTGTCTTTCTTTCTCCCTGGTAGGGGCAGACACCAGGAAATGCTCTGCAGGGTACAGGCTGTACCAGCCTTGCAGCATCCATGGGGAACACTGATAGATGCTCCATTTGCTTTTCCTCCCACCCTGTGTCCCCACCAGCAGCCCTGGTTGCTCCAGTTTCTGTCAGACAGCCCAAACCTGCAAATAACAGGAGGAAAAAGCCACAGTCCTGCTCTAAGAGTCAAGGTCTGCAGAATAAAGCTTGTGAGAAGCAGCTGAGGGAGCTGGGGCTGGTTGGTCTGGAGAAAAGGAGCCTCTGCGGAGACCTTATTGCTGCCTGCAACTGCTTGACAGGAGAGTGGAGAGAGGCGGGCGATGGTCTCTTCTCACAATGAACAAGGGACAGGACAAGAGGAGATGGCCAGGGGAAGGTTAGGTTGGCCCCGAGGAGAAATGTCTCAGGCCTTGGAACAGGCTGCCCAGGGAGGGGGTTGAATCACCATCCCTGGCCATGTTTCATAGTCAGGGAGATCTGGAGCTCAGGAGCAGGGTTTGGGGGTGGGTTGGGACAGTTGGGTTAAGGGTTGGACTGGATGAGCTTGACGGCTTTTCCCAACCATTCAGTGATTTATGAGGTGGGAAAGAGAGGGTCACACATTAGCTTGGGGGTCATCAGGCTCTTCTCTCCCCTCTATCAGAGATTAAACTCCCCATGTGAATGGGCCCAACGGGGAGATGCTCTCCTCTCCTTTCAGGAACACTTTAAAGAACCCCCAATGACACTGTCTTCAACCTCCATTAGACCCCACCATTCCCTGCAGGAGCAAATACTTCCTGCCAAGGACAACACAACAGTGTCACTGCCAAGCCCAGACACCTTTGGGAGCTGCTGGCTGCAGCAGTCACCAGTCATTTGCTTCCAGGAGTAGATTTTGCAGGTTTCCCTGCCCAGCCTGGTACTGGGATGGGTTTCCATAGCATCATCCCACAGATCCCTGTCGCAATCATTCTCCTCCAGCCTGTGCCCTAGTGTCAGCATCCATGTCCACTAACACGTGGACTTATTCTGGGGCTGGCAGTCAGCCCCCTGAGCCCACCAAGCTTCAGATTAAACCTTCGAGTGATGCAACTCACCATTTAAAAACCCTCTGTCAATGATTCTGAGAAATTCCTTCCCATTTTTTCCCCTCCTCAACTCCCACCCCAGACTGGGCAAAAGCAAAGTTTAAAACCACCTTCTGCCCTGGTAAATTTTTTCCCCTATTTCTCTCTCCTTTTCCTCGCTAAAAGAAAGGTGGGGTGGGGAGCAGGGAGAACATCCACTTCAAGCTTTATTGATGTCACATGATCCTGAGATAAAGTGGCCAAGTTTTTAATGTGAACATACAATGGGGAAAATCAACAGGGCTGAGCCCTTGGAAGGTTCTCTTCTGGGTTCAGTTACAAAAGGAGCAAAGACTTGCACCAGGGAGCCCCAGCTCCTCAAAGGGAGACTGGGGCAAGTGGAGGCATTGCTGCCATTGCCAGTGGGACACGGGGGCCTGAAATGATGCCTCAAAACCCCATGGTTCACAGCCACCTACACACACAAGTGTTGGAGCTCTAAACCCACCAGTGTCTCCAGTCCCTGATGGGTGTCCTCACATCACCTACTCCAGGGACACTTCTTGATATCAGCTGGTTGGGAATAGGCTTAGGCTAAACTGAAAGGAACTGTTTCTAAAAAGCCCTTTGGGCCACAAATGAGACTAAGTGCAGGGTTGCTTTGGCCAGCTGTAGGGCCAACAGATCCCATCTTGGAGTGACTTGGGAAACTCCAGCAGGAAAACACCTTGTGTTACCCCACAGCTTCCTGCTAACACCCACGGATGTGACCATTCTCTGCTCCACATTCTCTGCTGCATGAGGATGATGCAACAGAGACATGGGACCCTCAAACCATCTCCAGCTACCCTGCACTGCCATTCTAAGGGAGGGCAGCAAAGCCTGAGCCAGAGGGCAATGGCCAAGAGCATCATCAGGAGCTGCCTACAACCCAATGTGTTTGATTAACAGCTCATCTATCTATTTCAGGTGGATGAGCTGTGCTGGCAACACAGTCATATAAACCAAAGGTCATGACGGGGAGGGGGTGGATGTTAAAGCAGCTTCTCTGACCAAAATGAGAGAATCAGTAAGGTTGGAAAAGACCTCCAGTCCAACCATCACCCCAACCCCCCACCCTGCCCTTTAAACCTTGTCCCCCAGGGCCACAGTTACTCCATGTTTGAACCCCTCCAAGGATGGCAACTGCCCCCATCCCTGGGCAGCCTGTTCCAACCCTTGACCACTCTGTCAGGGAAGAGATTTCTCCTGATGTCCAACCTCATCTTCCCCTGTAATTCCCCTAAGTAATTCCCCAAGTAATTCCCCTAAGAGCAGCCTGATCCCAAAGCAGCCACAGCCACATTAAACAGGGGGTTCCTCCAGGGATGCAGCGACTTAAAAACACAGCCCCCACCCCCAGCTGATTTTGTAGAGGGCCTGTGCTCACTTTGGCCTCTCCCAGTATCCCATTCCAACACAAGGTCCATAAACAGTTACACCCTCCAAACCAAACACACCCCAGCCCTTAACCCACCACTCCCCAGGGAGCCTGAGGAAACAGCCAAGTCCTGCAGGGTATGAAGAGGATTAGCACCTGGAGCCAAATGCTCCCCACTACCCACCAGCTCATTTTAGAGCTCATGAACCACTTCTGCATCAGCAAAGCCCAACCCCAGCCCCACCCCTCCAGTGTCTGTCTACTGGGAATGAGACCTTCAGGAGACAAGAGAGTCACTGAATGGGTTGGGAGAAGGAATTTCGCCTTGTACCCTACAGCAAAACACAGCTCTGGGTCATTCAACATCCACTTAAGCCCCATCAAGGGATCATAGAACCATAGAATCATCAAGATTGGAAAAGACCTTCAAGATCATCAAGTCCAACCGGCTGTTCTACAAACCCCAACCACCAACCCATCCCCTAAAACACCCTGGCTGCTCGTTGGTCGAACCCCTCCAGGGACGGTGCCTCCATCCCCTCCCCGGACAGCCTCTTCCAAGGTCTCTCCACCCTTTTTGGGAAGAAGTTTCTCCTAAGATTCCATCTGACCCTCTCCTGGCACAGCCTGACCTCACTTCCTGTAGTCCTATTGCCAGTCCCTAAGGAGGCGAGGCCAAGCCCCACCTCACTCCAACCTCCCTTCAGGTAGTTGTAGAGAGCGGTGGGGTCTCCCCTTAGCCTCCTCTTCTCCAGGTTGAACAGTCTCCGTTACTTCAGCCTTTCCCCATCAGACTGTGGATGCTTAAGAGGTTTGCAGTCAGGCTGGGGCTAGACACCAGGTAAACCAGATGCTCCAAGAAAACTGCCCCAAAACTTCACTGAGCAGTTGCTTTAAAATGGAATTAAATCCCTCATTAAATAGAAAGTTTGAAAATGAAGAATGGGAAGGGCACCTTGGCTTTCACACTGTTCGTGTTCACTCAGGACAGTGGGTCTCCTGCCCCAAACTTCAGCTGTCAGGTAGTTGAAGTCAGGATTCACTTTGTTCCAGGAGCTGGAACTTTAAGGGGAATAACCTGAGAGGAGTGGAGAACTGGGTGCTTTTCCAGCCTGTCGATATTTCTTGGCCCCGCTCGACTCAGTCATGAGACCTGGCCAGGGCACCTGAGGTCAGGAGCTGGAGGTGCCAGCCTGCATCTGTAACCCATTAACTGCAGCAGATAGGGACACTGAACAGCTCTGACTGAAAAACACGGAGCTCCAAAAGGAGCTGCCTCACACCTGGATCTCACAGAGGTTTGCCAGTTATTTGGGGCTCCTGCCCAAGACTTTTAAGACCCCGACGAGATGGACAAACTGTTCTGGACTAGAAACATCCCAGAGCCTTATGAAGGTGTTTTCCAGCACCATCCCATAAGGGATCCTTCCCTTTGCAAGTGACCAGCCCTACAGCTCCTCAGTGGGGTGGTGAAAAGCAGCTCTCCTGAGGACACCCCACCCATCTTGGGTGCTCGTGCCAGCTCCTGTCCTGGGAAGAGTGGGAGCAGCTCTGGATGGTCCCAGTGGCCAAGCCAGCAGGATTCCTCTCATTCTTCACACAGACTTTCACCGCCCAAACCAAACAGGCAGCGGAGCTAGTGGCCGTGCCCAGGGGCAGGATGAGTGGCCTTGGCCAGTCCTGATGACCTTCCCACGCTCTCCACAATCCCTTTTTATCAGGGTTGTGACAGAGGATGTCAAGGACCTTCTAATGGTGCCAAAGGTCCCTCTCTCTGGACTCACTGGGAAGATTTTGCCTTTTTACTGGGGGTTCATCCTCAACATTGCAGCTGGATATGGAGAAGCTTTGGGACAGGACATGTGGGAGCACCTCGGTGCCTTCCTTGGGAACCAAACACACCCACATTGCCCCAGAGGCAACAGTGCCTCTTCATCATGGACAACACTGATGTAAACACTGTTCTGGAACAGATATGGACAGTAAAGCCACCACAGCCCAAGGCTGTCCAAAGCCACTCTGCAGTGGGACCCGTAGCTGCAAAGTCAAAGCACCAACAGCACCCAGACCATCCAAAGTCCTCCCTCCAAGTAGAATCAAGCACAATGCAGGTTTTCAGTTTCCTTCACTTCTAAACATCCCACTAAAACCATCTGATCTTGCGCCATGGTCAAGGTTTCTCAGATCTGTTGGCTCCACTACTGGTTTTGCACAGATTTGTCACCAAACCCCAAACTCCTTCATTCACAGTAGCTTTTCTGGACTTGCTGTCCCACCAAGTTCCTTCAGCACCCAATTTACGAATGGGGTTTCTCTCCACAAATGACAGAATCATAGACTGGGTTGGAAGGGAGCTCAGAGCTCCCTCAACGCCAATCCCCTGCCATGGGCAGCGACACCTCTCATCCAGACCAGGGTGCCCAGAGCCCCAGCCAACCTGGCCCTGGATGCTGCCAGGGATGGAGCAGCCACAACCTCCCCGAGCAGCCTGTTCCAGGGCCTCAGCACCTTCATAGGGAGGGACTTCTACCTCAGACCTCATCTCACTCTCCCCTCTTTGAGCCCAAACCCATCCCCTTTGTCCTATCACTGAAGTCCTTCCTAATTAAAAGAAAACTCTTTGGGGAAAAGCTAAGGAAGTATCTCAGGAGCTGGACTGAGGCTTTTTCCAACTTCCAAGCCTGGAAAGGTGACCTTTGGGAGCAGAGAGATACCCATACCCAGCTGGGCACACAAACCTAGCACTGTGTACTCAGCAATCAGCAACTCACCCCATTAATTAGCATCAGGTGCCCCCTTCCACCCCAAGGAGATCTCAGCTGGGTGGGAAGGGGAAGGAAGAGGTGTTTAGAGCGAACATCAGCCTTTCGCATCCCTCCCCAGATGTGCTGGCTACGCGGCCGGCGGCGGAATCCGACGGCGGAGGAAGGGATTTCAGACCCAATTTAGCAGTTTACCTCCAACGTTTGTTGGGAATTTTTCACAGAGCAGCTCGAAGTCAAGCTGAGAAGTTTCTCAAGCCCTCATCCAAGCTGTCGGGGCTGGTGAGGCGGTGCCAACTCTCACCCTGAACCTCCCCACAGATTCTAGGAACTTCACCCAAGCAAGGGAGGAATTTTTCTGCAACCTCCCTACCTCGCCCTGTGCTTTTTGGCCAGGGCTGTGTGACACCGCTCAGCCTGTCCTGGCAGCCCAGTGCCAAGGTATATACGTACATCCCGACCCCAATGAATGGGGCTGCTGAATTAAGTGCTGCAGCGAAACCTCGCAGGACAATAAAACCCATTGATGGTGGAGTGGAGGCCAAAGTCTCCGCTGCTCTGAGCCAGAGCTCCCACAGCAGAACCCTCTTGGTCTGAACCAGCCCTGCTGTGGGATGGTCACCAGACTCCCACCCAGATTCCTCCTGGGGAAAAGCCACTTCTCTTTGGAAAAATGATGGGCAGATGTCTGCTGCCAGGTCACTGTGGGTTTAAGGCTGCTTTTGGGGGCCCCACCACCGTGCTTGCAGCCTTCTCAAGGGCTGCCCAAACCCACACTTGCTGGAAGGAGGACAGACCCTGTCCTCGAGGTCACTTGGTCCATGCAAACTGAGATCAGGCATGGCTGCGCCTGGTCTAAGCCAGGTCTAGCACACGCCCTGAATCATGGCTTGAAGCAACGGTGGCCTCATGTCCCCCTGCTTTCCAGCACTTTCATATAATCACTGGATGGGTTGGCTTGGAAGGGACCTTAAAGATCATCTAGTTTGAACCCTCCTACCGTGAGCAGGGACACAGGACTGGGGTACTCAAAGCTCCATCTAACCCAGCCTTGAATGCTGCCAGGGAAGGGGCAGTTTCTGCTCTGGGCACCCTGCTCCTCACTACCCTCACAGTGAGGAGTTTCCCTTCACCACACCGGGACTGGGAGGCACCAATCTCGCTGTGATTCATGAACAAAGCAAATTCAATCAGAAGAGCCACTGATGAGGAGAAAAGACTTTTCTATCCTGTTCTTTCTGTTCTAGAAAATAGAACAAACTTGAGGATGTCATTTCACGGTTGCTCTCTGGCTCCTTTCTGGCCAGAACCACAGGGTAAACACTGGTTTATGATGCAAACAGTCAATAACCTTCTACTGGAGGACCGTGTGTCAAGCTGCCCACTCTGCACAGACCAGGTAGGGCCAGGGCAAGCTGAGCCAGGACAAGACGACTTGCTTGGCTCCGAGCTGCAAACCACAGTTCCCAGCCACCGATGCTGGCCATCAACATGTGAAGAAAGCAAATATAGCCATAAAAAATGACTGTGAATGGCAGAAATCGACGCTGGACAACCTTCCCGCTGGCTTGGCTTCTCCTCCACCCTGGAGGAGCTACCGCCAGCACCGAGCTGGAGCCACTGGGCAACCGCTCGCCCACCTCTGGGTGGGCAGGCTGAGCTGGAAATCTTCCCACACCCGTGTTTGTTAGGACAAGGGAGAGGCTGTACCTGGGCAGCTAGGAAAAATTCTAAATAAAAGCATTATTTTAACAATATCATATTTTATTGATCATATTTCATCAATTACATCTCATAATTACTGTTTACTAATTCTATTTACCCCATTGATTACCTTTTATTAATCATAGTTAATTAACAAAATAACTACCAATTATATTTCATTAATTTCTATGTCAATGTAAAGTTATTAATTCTATTTTAAGGATGAAGCTCTGTGACAGAAACTGGTCAGGGGGAGAGAAGCCCATGGATGTGGTGACTGGGACAGGATAGCCCCGAAGACTCACATCACACTGGGCATAAGGAAAAGCTTTTGTGATGGCCCCAGTAATGGGAAAAGAATTCCCCACCTGCCCTGCTAACAGAGCAAGAGTTTGTCCCACCTCCTTGTCATCTTTGGAACAAGATGGCAGCAATTTCTGTAGTGAAAGAGCCGTTAAATGCCAGAACCGGCTGCCTAGGGAGGTGGGGGAGTCCCCATCCCTGGAGAGGTTCACAGGACAATAGGATGTGGCACTTTAGGACGTGGTCTGGTGGCCATGGAGGTGTTGGGTTGAAGGTTGGACTGGATGATCTTGGAGGTCCTTTCCAACCTGAATTCCTGTGCGACCTGGTCTAAGTGGTCCTGCTGCGGTAGGGGGATTGGACTAGATGATCTTTCAAGGTCCCTTCCAATCCCTGATGATTCTATGAGTGGTTCTGCGATTGGGATTTTAGTTCTAGCTCTCTTGAGAGGAGCACATGGACTCACCAGCCCATACAGTTCCCTCTACCACAGCAAACGCCACCCGTGCCACACACCCTGCTGGATGATCCACAGTGGTGGATCCCTCTGGAGCAATTCACCCTCCAGAAAATCAGGATTATGAAAAAATAAGGCAGACAGGTGGCACCACCCTTAAACAGAGAGTTTTCATAGCGGTTAAACCCTGGCTGGGGGCCAGGCTGCAGCTCCAAGAGCTCAAGGGCAGGAGAAAGGGACTGCGGATTTAGCTGGTCCCACGCATGAGGAAGGACTGGCCCAACTTCCCCCCCAACTCAGGAGGCTGAAGTCAGATCTCAATCTGAATCTGGTGGCTTGGGCCAGTTTCAAGAATCACAAATTACCTCTCGTTATTATTATTCCTAATAACTCTGTTATTTCACGCTGGAGCTGTGGGGTTCATTGTGATGCAGACGAGCAGTTAGACCAGGGGCGAAACGTGCAGCTGGCAGCAGCAGGTGGGATCTGCATTGTCTCCAGCGGCTCCCAGTGCCGAGGATGAACTCTGCCTGAACTCCATGCTGGGAACGCACCACGTGCAGGTCTCGGCACCACCTGAGCTTCATGCCAGCCCCCAGCCCCAGGCATTCACCTCAAATCCTCCCTGCCAGCTCCACAAAAGCAGCAGCTCAGCCTCGTGCACCTTCACCGTGAGCATCCCCATGTTGGACTTGACCCCTGTGGTGGTCACAAGCCCAAAAGCTGTCTTCTACCAGAGATGAAGCTTCACCAGCCAGGAGGTCAGACACTGAATCAATGCAGCTCAAATTGCTTCAGTTTGAGTCTGATGTGGAAATCTCTTTGGGGTTAGTGAATTCATCTCACAAGTTCTTCTCATATGGCCCTGGCTTTGAAGTTTAACAAAAGAAGAACCAAAACTGCACAATGAAGAGGTTGTTTCAATCTACAAAAGAAGGAGGGAGGGCTGGAGCCTCTCTGTATTTCTATCCCAGAGAGACAACCCCCTTCCAACAGAGTTCCAGGAGCTCAGCCTCAGCTGCTGAACATCTTCATACCAAACTGTTCCAGCAAAACCCTCTGTGTCCCCTAGAAAATCTCTCTGGCTTCTGCTGATGTCAACTGCTCCACCAGCTCAGAACCTGGCCCCAAGGGACAGTTTTCCTCCTCCCCACGAGCTTCAGCAGCAGAGCCAGGTCGGTGTTACCAGACCAGTCACCTTCAGCCTATGGCCACTGGAAGAGCCCACGCTGTTCCTCAACCCATTTGCAGACCAGCTCTCATTTCCCACTGGCCAGGTGACTGTGGGCACTTTGTCCCTTTGAACCCTCACCCTGACCTATGACGCCCAACACCAAGCAGCCCTCATTGCAGCTGCTCAACAGCATCAGAATCAAGGAGGGGGTAATCAATACTGATAGGTGTGATTGCAGACAAGCTGGCCAGCTCATCACCTACTGATTTTCCTCTAATGTCCTACCTCCATCATTTAGAAACCTCATCTGCAGGTGATGGGAGGGGCAGAGGACCACTAACGGGTATTCCTGGGTAGGTGCAGTATCCCTTTCCACCTCTAAACACCACACAATCACTGCACTGACTCAGTGTCCTCCTCATCCATCAAGCCAAAGCCAAGTCCCCAGGTCAAGGAATGTGGATGTCTGGGGGGGTCTTTTCCTCCAGCCCTTTTCTGCACCGGGTCAAATGTAGCTCTGTGACACCAGGATCTCTCCCAGGGCACTGCAATAGCAGCTGGCTCCAACAAATGCAGCTCCAGCCATGAGAGAAACAAGTTGGAGATCTAACACAGGTCACCAACCATGGGTTTCATAAAACTCTTTAAAGAGATGGATTACTGTGACCGTGTTCTAAGATCCAACACCAAAATAGTCTCTTTACAGCTCTGCACAGACCCAACCCCATGGTCAAGTGCAGGGACTTTTCCAAGTGCACTGTCCTGTAGACACAAAGAGTTGGGGTCTCATTTCAACAAACTGGAGACCACCAGGAGCCAGCTGATTGCTGGTTTGAAACTCAGAGCCCCAAAGTCACCACAGCAGCAGCAATCAAGAAACCCACCAGTGCAGCCTCTGGTCTTCCCCTGCAAACACCTTTCCACTAAACCAACCGTCCCATGGCGCCGCCACTCAGCAAATCCCCCTGGCCAAGCTCCTGGTCTCTGATGCCAGGAGAATGTGGCAGGAAGCTGATCCTGTGCTGAGAACTTCACCCTCTCCTTCCTGCAGGCCCATGAGCCCATCATCAGTCACTGAGCAGACACCAAAGCCTCCCCAAGCCATCAGCTCTTGTCCCACCTTGCGCAAGGGAGATTAGAAACCAGGATCTTACACCACAAACAACAAGGTTTCTCTTCTGGGTTTCAGCAAATTGTTGCCCCACTTCCCCCTTTTTAATTCAAAGAAACAATCCCTCTGCAGGAACATTTCTGGTTGTCCAGCCTGTGGGGGGTTTCCACACCTTCCCCCTCCCACTGAGATGTTGGGGTGGTGGGAAAGGACACTGACCTGGGAATCCTCTTCACTCAGCCCGAATCCCACAGCAAGGCTGTTTGCTTTGGATGGGAAGTCTGGTTGGGTTCAGCGTTAGTCAACCTGACCTTTCCTGTTCTCTGAGTCAACAGGCTCAGCTCAGGCAAGCCAGGCACAACATGTTGACAGGGAAGCAGCATCTAGAGCTGGCCAGGAGCTGCTCAATGGGTGGTGTGGTAGGAGCTGAGAGCCTCATGTTCCCAGCTCCGCTAAAAACCCTTCTGGGGGCTTCCATGACCTGCTGCAGAACAACCATCCCAGAAGGCACCAGGCAACCCCAACCCCACCCTGGAATCAGCTGAAAGCACTCAGCACCCTGCGAGGTCAAGCTTCAAGTGTTGATGGCGAGGACGGATCCCCCTGGGAGGGCTCAGAGCTACGGTGGCAGACCCAGGTTGCCCCAGTTCCTGACTTAATTAGGCCAAACCAGAAGATTCCCCTAAAAGCAGTCCAATAATTTCTGATACCATCCATGAAAGTGTTTGAAGACCGTTTAGATGTGATGCTCTGAGATCTGGTCTGGTGGTGAACTTTGTAGAGTTAGGGTACACAGAACATTAGGGATTGGAAGTGACCTCGAAAGATCATCCAGTCCAGTCCCCCTGACTCAGCACAGTTCCCTAGATCCAGTCACACAGGAACATGGCCAGGTGGGTTTTAAACGTCTCCAGAGAAGGAGACTCCACAACCCCCATGGGAAGCCCCTTCCAGGGCTCTGTCACCCTCACTGGGAAGAAGTCCCTTCTCATATTGATACGGAATCTCCTATGTTTCAGCTCACACTCATTGACCTTTGTCTTATCATTGGATGTCACTGAGCAGAGCCTGGCTCCATCATCCTGACACCCACCCTTTCCATATTTATCAACATTCATGGGGTCGCTTCTCAGTCTCCTTTTTCCAAGCTCAAGAGACCCAGCTCCTCAGCCTTTCCCCATGAGGGAGATGTTACACTGTCTTCATCATCTTTGTGCCTCTGTGTTGGACTCTCTCAAACAGCTCCGTGTCCTTCTGGAATTGAGGGGCGCAGAACTGGACACAACATTCCAGATGTGGTCTCATCAGGGCAGAGTAGAGGGGGAGGAGAACCTAGGTTACGTAGGGTTAAGGTAGGGTTGTGTAGAGTTAGAGTAGGGGTAGGTAGAGTTAGGAAGGGTTGTGGGTTGGGCTTGAGGATCTCAAGGGTCTTTCCAACCTGAATGATTCTCTGAGATCTGCCCTACCCAGAGAGGGAGGTTTCCTCTCCCAAACGGACATGGCTCCACAGTCACCAGTTGTACTCCTGGCTCTTCCTTTCACAAATGCTGCCAGACCAGTAAGGTCAGCTCTGATTTTCTTTGGGGGACTTGTTGGGATTTTTTCCCCCCATCCCAAAATTCATCCCTCCTACCCTGGTAATAGAAAAAAAAACATTGGTGCTATCGGTGCTGCTTCAGGCAGTTCTGGAGACCTCATGTCTGTCAGCTCCTCGGGGACTGCTGCTCACGTTGCCTCAGAGGAGACAATGGAGGAGTCTTGGTCTGGACACCAAACCTGAACCATTAGACCCCAAAAGGTAGAGAATCTGATTCAGGACCTGAAGAGCCCATTAGGACAAATGATAGGGTGACAGACAAGGAAATGATTCCCTAAGAAGCCCCTGAGAAGTTGTGTTGGCAGCAGAAGGCAGGAGCCTGCCTCCCATCCTCAGCAGCTGGGGGTTCTCTGAGGTCTTGTATAGGTGAACCCCACATCACCATCATTCTTCTCCGCATTTTTACTGCATCTTCACAAATTACCCCAAAAATCCTGATGGATTCAACACCCACCTCAGCAGATTTGGCTGGAACTGGAGCAGGAGCTCAACAGGAGGACCCTGGGCACTGCTGAGGGAGAAGGACACACACTCACATCTACCTGGGTTTGAGTCCAGGCACACAAAGCCGACACTAAGAAACCTCATTAACAGGAGATAGAACAAAAAACCCAACCCAGCGGTGTCAGAAGAGAGCAAACACTGCCCGCTGCCAGGCCCTGGGGCCAGTGGCGCAAGGAGAGGATGGCCCGTCCCGGCACTGGCAGAGCCCGTCCCTCCTTTGTTTCTCAGCCGGGCTCGCTGGAGCTTTCTTTGCCTTTTTTGTTTGGTTTTCCCTTTTTCTCGGTTTTTTTTCCCCTGTAAGGTAACAATACCCCCTTTCAGGCCCCGCCAAAGTCCCACCCGAACCCCTCAGATAAGAGCTGCCAGGAGGGGCAGCTGCCATCAAGGTTTTGGTGCCTGTGAACTACCTGAGGGAGGGATCCAGCCCTGGGAGCAGCTGGGCTGCGGTTAAACCACCACAGGCAAACCCCAGCTCCCCCTCAGATCCCCTGGGTTCCCAGCCAGGTGCCTCCTGCCCTGAGCGGATGACCACGCTCGCTGCTCAGGTGCCTCCTCACCCAGGTCCTCACGGAGCTGCTTGATGGCCCTTTCACTCATTCCCCTCAAACGTGATGTTCAGGTGGAGTTGGGATGGGTTGAGCGCAGGGAGGGGAGCTCGGGGGCCCAAAAGTGTCAACTGAGGGTCTTTGGGATTGTTAGAAGGTGAAGAGAAAATGACAGAAATGAGAAAGAAGAGAAGAGAAGAGAAGAGAAGAGAAG
>VXBP01003040.1:0-17284 GCA_013400115.1 Rhinopomastus cyanomelas | reverse complement strand
AGGAAAAGCTGGGGCAACTGAGCCTCTTTAGCTTAAAGAAGAGGAGATTGAGGGGTGACTGCATTACTTTTTATAAATATGTGAAGGGTGGGTGTCAGGAGAATGGAGCCATGGTGTTCGCATTGTCATCTAGTGATAGGACGAGGGGCAATGGTTGTAAGCTGGAACATAGGAGGTTCCATATAAATATGAGAAGGAACTTCTTCACAGTGAGGGTTACGGAGTAGTGGAACAGGCTGCCTAGTTGGGTTGTGGAGTCTCCTTCTCTGGAGACATTTAAAACCCACCTGATTATGTTCCTGTGCAACTTGGTCTACTTGATCCTGCTCTTGGCAGGGGGATTGGACTAGATGATCTTTCAAAGTCTCTTCAAATCCCTGATGTTCTGTGGTTCTGTGATTGCTGGTTTATGTCCAGGTTTTCATCCACCAGGATCCTCAAGTCGACCTCTACATGGCTGCTTTCCATTCCCCTGTCTGTATTGACAATGGGGACTGTCCAGACCTTGGTGTAGAACCTTGGCCTTGACCTTGGCAAACTTAATGTGATGTTCACAAAGGTTTACTCCTCAAGCCTGTTTTAGGGTCTTTCTGGTTGGCATTCCTTTCTCTAGTGAATTAACTGCTCAGCTTGACGTCAACTGTAAGCATGGTGAGAGTGCAAGCTTGGAGAGTCCCACTGTCTGTGTTGTAAATGAATATTGGTGCCTGTACAGACCCTTAAGGGTGCCAGTCATTACTGGTTTACACTTGCACCTGAGCTATTGACTATAACTTACTGGGCATGATGACCCAGCCATTTCCTTAGCCACTGAATATTCCATCCATCCATCCATCCATCAAACCCATATTTCTCAGATTTATAAGTAAGAATGTTTTAGGGGATCATAACAAAGGCCTTACAGAAGTCTAGGTATGTGACATTTGTTGCTCTTCCTTTGTGCACTGATGAAGTCATTCCATCACAGAATGAGTCGGGCACAATTTAACTTTAATGAACTCATGTTGGCTGTTTTAATCACCCACCCTGTCTCATGTTCCCATGAGGATCATGAAAATCATCTGTTGCATGATCTTACCACCTCTGGGCACAGAGGTGGACTGAGTCTGTTTATAGAAATATATGTAAAAACACATTTGGGTTCTTGAACTTAACTTGTGTTATAGAAATACAAGGATCTAACGTGAAGGGTGTTTCTAATGCATACACGGTGCTTTCTAATTTGGGGATATGCTTTCTGATTTGGGGATAGCGCTGCACCTTGATGAATGTTTGTGACGTGTGCTTAATAAGTACGTGTATACATATGTAGGGCTGTGAAAATGTAACTGAAAATCACAGTATATTTAAATTAGCATAGGTTGTAAGGCAAAACCTTTGTGTGCTTTGCTTTCTGAACTGTCATACTGATCTGACCTGGAGTCCACTCCTCCCAGTGTCTTCATTCCTAAGCCTCTGTCTGGTGGTCTCTGTCAGAAGAACTTGGCAGAAATAGTAATTGGCAGAAATGTCATGTCCACCAAGACAGGCCTAACAAGGGCAATGTCTTGTCTTCTTCTCACCCAGAAATGTTTCTCTCTTAGTAAGACTGTGAGGAGATATGTTCCACAGTTTGAGTGCTTGTGTGAGAAACACATGATGTCCCAGCAGCAGGTGTGAAGCTGTGGGTATCTTCTGCAACCTTTTCCTGCAGGAGAAATTTGCCTATTGTGCATAGCTAATCATTTAAGTAATTTAATTTTGTAATAGATGGTTACCATAGCCTTTTCCATTATGCCCTCCCCTTCATGTTTCCTCTTACTGGATGGAAGCTGTTCTGTGTTAGTGAGCATCCTGCTGCACCCTTCTCCACTTGCATTCTGAGGCTGACTGAGGGAGCCCTCCATATAGACACTCTGTTGTTGCAAAGGATGACAAAAGTCTGGAGTTACTTTCTTTGCACAGTCCTAAAACTGTATTTGCCTTTTTGATTGATACCAAGACTTAAGGTGACTTTTACAATGTCTTTTCTGCAGAAAAGACATCCATACAATTCTGATAGTTAAATGGAAACACACAGAGTTTCTCCACCTGTATTTGCATTTGTTAATACTGAGTTTTATGTGGTCATTTACATAGTCACTTAGTCCTGAGGGCCTCCTTCTGCTAGTCAGTGACTTGACCATTCCTGAGTAGCTTCATAGGCAGCACAAACATGGTTATTTTTTGCTTGCTTTCTTTTCTAGATCTTGGAGCAACTGAAGTTGTAATGAGACACAGTAAATCTTGTTCTATTGCTGAAACATTTTTTTTCCTACACTTTATTTCTCTCAGTCATATATTAAAACCATGATTAGCTAGTCAAGCACTGAAGACTTACATGTTAATAGACTCTGCTGAGTAGAAGGCTTACATTGTTGTTTGTGTGAGCCCAGTAGTCGAACAGACCCTGGAGACAGGATTGTCTCTTCAATAGCTCCCACTGTATAAATCATTTATCCATTCATTTAAAAACTTAGTATCAGCTTAAAGGTATAGCTGATAGTGTTGAATCTTCTGGTTTGTTGACCCAGACCTCAGTTGTAGAAACTGGTGCGGATTTGAAGTTTTGTCTCGTGACTAGCATGATGTAATTCCACATTTGGATTCTTTGTAAGCATTTGGACTGGTGTCACCTGGATTTGGCCTCACGTTACTTTGTGGAATATTCATTAACTACACACTTTATATTAGATATCAAGAAAATGTCTCAGACTCATTTATTTAAAAAAACCCCAAAGATTAAATGTTATTGGTTTGAAACTATAGGCAAAAATTAAGGGGTTTTCTTTCTCACAGAATTGCAGAACATCAAGGATTGGAAGGAACCTCGAAAAATCGTCTAGTCCAATCCCCCTGCCAGAGCAGGATGACCTAGACCAAGTCTAGGTTCTACTGTAGCTTCACCTCACATTCATTCAGTGTCTGCTCTACTATGCAATTATTCTACTAGACAGAGATGCTCTTCAAACACTCATCTACCATTTCATAAATCTATATTTATCTCATTCTGCTTTTAAAAATGGATTTGGCTTTTGATGTTACTTGAATACTTAAGAAATATTAATTACATTACTCTATGGTGCATACCCCAGCATACTAAATAAAAAACCACAGAAGCACTGTCAACTGTCAGAGTTTTATCACTACAAAAGAAGTGTCACCTTTCAGAAATACAGTTGAGCAGTACTTGCCTATCCAGACACTTACTTTTTCAGAACAAAACTTTTCCTATGAAACAGCACTTTACAGTGTAGACTAAGCTATGAATGATGTGTGTTGTGTGGATCTTCGTGCAATATAGCAGTTTAGTGACTACTGTGTGATTTGCAAAACTCCATGCAGGTGTGAATCTTGTAGACACTTTTTAGGTATCTAAAGCTTTAACAAAAAGGCCTGATTAAAAATATTCTGAAATGTAAATGTGATGTTATTTTCTTTGTTAATAAAAAAATGGAAATAACATAACTTGGTCATTTTCATCATTTGAAGTGCGCTCATTTAATGTTTCACACAACTGATAACAGCAGGAGACTCGTGGGGAGCAAGCACTGCTTTTGGTTCTCAAGTCTGCCAAACAGCAACCTCTAGTTTTATGAGGACCTGTGCAGTTCTGGGCCCCTCACTTCAAGAAAGTTAATGAGATGCTGAAGCAGATCCAGAGGAGAGCTGATGAAGGCACTAGCAGAAAAGTGTTCTGAAGAGAGGCTGAGGGAGCTGGGACTGTTTAGCATGGAGAAGA
Organism: Rhinopomastus cyanomelas; assembly: GCA_013400115.1. Taxonomy (NCBI): domain Eukaryota; kingdom Metazoa; phylum Chordata; class Aves; order Bucerotiformes; family Rhinopomastidae; genus Rhinopomastus; species Rhinopomastus cyanomelas. Next base: position 13,524 of record VXBP01003040.1, on the reverse strand, counting down.
GTACACTCAGGGGGTACCTTATCACTCTCTGTAACTACCTGAAGGGTAGCCAGTCAGTTGGGAGTTGGGCTCTTCTTCCAGGTAACTACTCCTATCCCAATCCCTGGAGATGTTTAAAAAAAGACTGGATATGGCACTTACTGCCATGGTCTGGCTGATTGTGGTGCCACAGTCTAGCTGATTGTGGTGACATTAGCTCATAGACTGGACTTGATGATCTGACAGATCTTTTCCAGGCTCAATAATTCAGTGATTCTGTGATAGACTTGTCAGTATGACCTCGGTACCAGGGAATGTCAAGGAGCAGATCATCTTCCGTGCCATTATGTGCCATATAGAGGTAATGTTATGGTAACAAGTAGTATGAAGCCAAGTGTATCTGTAGTGAATGTATAAATGTATAAAATGTATAAAAGGGCATAGAATAGTTCAACAAATTATTTCACTTTGTCCTCGTCTGTCTTCATTGTGGAGTCTGTGCCAGTTAAATGCCTCAAATGGTGACCCTGATGTGATAGGGTCTGTATTCCTGTGGAGAAGAGAGTGGCCAGTGGCAAGCCCAGCTAAGCTGAGGATATTCGCAGCAGACCAGAGAGCAGCTATATCTGGATGAGACTTAAAAATAAATGCCTCAGATTTGAGATGAAACAGCTGGGAACTTGAGATTACCTTCGCAAGACAGAAGGTGGGATGACAATAGTCATGTGCTCTTGTGGCCAAGAGGGCCAGTAGCATCCTGGGGTGGATCAGAATGGGGGTGGCTAGCAGATCAAGAGAGGTTCTTCTCCCCCTCTACTCTGCCCTGGTGAGACCACACCTGGAGTGTTGTGTCGAGTTCTGGGCTCCTCAGTTCAAGAGGGATGTGGAGGTGCTGGAGAGGGTCCAGCTTAGGGCAACAAGGATGATGAAGGAGGTGGAGCACCTCCCTTATGAGGAGAGGCTGAGGGAGCTGGGTCTCTTTAGCCTGGAGAAGAGAAGACTGAGGGGTGACCTCATTAATGTCTACAAATATTTGAGGGGTGGGTGTCAGGAGGATGGAGCTGGGCTATTCTCAGTGTCATGTAGTGATAGGACGAGGGGCAATGATTGTAAGCTGGAACATAGAAGGTTCCACATCAACCTGAGAAGGAACTTCTTCACGGTGAGAGTGACAGAGCACTGGAACAGGCTGCCCAGGGTGGTTGTGGAGTCTCCTTCTCTGGAGATGTTCAAGACCCGACTGGACGGGTTCCTGTGTGACTTGGTCTAGGTGATCCTGCTGTTGCAGGGGGATTGGACTGGACCATCTTTCGAGGTCCCTTCCGATCTGTAGTGATTCTGTGATTTAACTCCATTGACGACAACTCTTTGGGCCCAGCCATCGAGCCAGTGTTCCACTGATCAGAGTATGTGTCCAGCCAAGCCATGGGCAGCCAGCTTATTCATAAGTATGTTACAGCAGACAGTGTCAAAGGCCTTACTGAAGTCCAAATAGACTACATTAACAGGCTTTCCCTCATCCACTAAGTAGGCCACCTCATCATAGAATGAGAGCAGGTTTGTCAAGCAGGATATGCCTCTCATGAAGACATGGTGATTGGGCCTGATTGTCTGCTTGACCTTTAATTGTTCCATTATGAGTCTCAACATGATCTGTTCCACAACCTTCCCTGGCACCAAGGCCTGTAGTTGCTCATATCCTCTTTCCAGCCCTTCTTGAAGGTGGGCTTCATATCTGCCAGCCTCCAGTCCATTGGGATAACCCTGGTTAACAAAGATCATTGAAAGACGATGGAGAGTGCCTTGGTAACCACTTCCACCAGCACCCTCTAGGGTGTAATCCATCTGGCCCCATAGATTTATGAGCATCCAGCTCGTGAAGTAGGCTCATAGCCAGTTTTACATGGATTATGAAGGGCCTGTTCTGTTTCCCATCCCTATCTTTCATCTCAGGGGGCTGTGCACCCAAGGAACTACTAGTCTTACTATTAAAGACTGCAAAGAAGGCATTAAGCACCTCAACCTTATCATGATCATTGGTCACAATATTCCCCTCTGCATCTAACAACGTGTTGAGATAGTTCCTACCCCTCTTCTTCTTGTTATTCTTTTTTTGTTATTCTTCACCATAGTGGCCAATTTTCGTTCTAGTTGACCTTTGGCCTTTTTAATTTTCTGCCAACATAGCTTCACTGTGTGTTTGTAATCCTCATAAGTTGCTTGCCACACCTTCCAGAAGTGTGGAAACTACACACTATAAACTCTTCTTTTACTCCTGAGTTCCAGCCAAAGCTCTCTGTTCAGCCGGGCTGGTCTTTTACTCCATCATCTTGTCTTACTGGACTAGGGGATGGTGAGTTCCTGCACATGTCCTCCAGAACCATCTCCCAAGGGACTCTGTTAACCATGTCCTGAAAGAGACCAAAGTGTGTGTTCCTGAAGTCCAGCATGGTAGCTCTCTCTGCTGGCTCCTTGCTTCACGAAGAATTGAGAATTATCAACATTTCATGATCACTTTGTCCAAGACGGCCTCCAAAAAAAGACCTTCTCTGTTAACAAGCAGCAAGTCAAGGAGTGCACTTCCCCTTGTTTGCTCTCCAACCATCTGTGTCAGGAAATTATCTCCCACATAGCTGAGAGACTTCTGGGACTGTTCCCTCACTGCTGTATTATATTTCCAGCATATGTCTGGAAAGATGAAATCCCTTCTGAGAACAAGGGACAGAGATTGAGAGACCTCACTCAACTCTCTGTAAAGTATCTTATCCACCTCTTCATCCTGGTTAGATGGTGTGTAGCAGACTCCCACAATGACATTTGTCTTATTAGACTTTCTTTTGATTTTAACCCATGTCATCACCATCACTAATTTCTAAGCATTCATATTTCTTCCTAACATAGAGGGCCACTCAACCACCTCTCCTACCTTGCCTACCGCTTTTGAACAAAAGTTGGTAGCCATCAATGGCAGTACTCCAATTGTGTGAGTCATCCCATCATGTTTCTTTGATGGCAACTGCAGACCTGCTAAATATGTTTCATTCTACCTTACTCTGAAATGAAAGTAATTTGCATGCATTATTGGGTATTCATGATTCCTTACAGTCTCTGCAGTAATAACAATAAATCTTACTAGCAAGCATGTTCCTCCACAACCAGGCCAGTCACACTTTCCACAGCATTATACTTACTGTTTAAGTAAAGTAAATGGTGCCAGTATCTGAACTGGGCAATAAACATGGAAGATGTTTTCCCACACGTAACACAGAGAGTGGACACAGAGAAAGGTGATTGCTTTCAGGGCACTGCCAGAAGGTACCCAATCAGAATAGAGTTAATATTTTATTCATAATTTTTTTTTTAACCCTCTACTCCAAAGAAAGAGCAGTTTTTTTCCTCATGCAATGACATTTACAGGGATATATGTGGATAAAAAGGCTTCCTTCTGCAGAAAACCTTAACTGGCAATTGCAAAGACACATTCCAATGAAATATTTCTGCATGGTCTTACTGGACTTCTTCCATACAGTTTTTTTAGACTTGGTCCTTTAAAAAAATGATTGATCTATGTTCAATCATTTCTTGCTCTGTTGGTCAGTCTGTCCTAACTTTAGCTGCAAGACCGAAAAATGTGTTCTTTCTTGTTAGTGTACTTTGAGCTCATCAACAGCAGTATTGTCTGTTTATACCATGAGTATAGTTCTATAAAGAGATAGCAGCTGGAGGAATTATACCTGTTACATTTTTGGCAGTGGTGTTTGCACCTTTACTTCCTCCCTTGTTTGTATGTGTCAGGTATAGGAAGGGTTTTTGTCTGCTGTCATTTAGACGCCGAGGCTGATGGATAGAATTTTCCACAAGAGATTAATCTACATGCTCTTCACAGTGTTTTGTTACATCAGTAGAGTTCCTTCAAAGATTTTGGTATATTATCAACTGTTACTATAAACCTAGCTGCAGTGGAGGAATATTGAAAACCCTCTGTGAGAGCAATCTTCTTCAAAAATATTCAGTACTATCATAACTAAGTTTTATTCTGTGAGCCAACAAATAGTTTGTACTATTTTACTTTCATCAAAATATTAGATAAAAGCCAAAATAGGCTTATTTTCTTCAATGATTCTTTATAATGCAAACTGCATCTTGAAGACATTCTCTCAAAAGATTAATTTTCTTTCACACATTAACAATTTATACAACACAAGTGATGTCAGAAGAACTGAAGTAATGGTTCTGAAAGAAAAAAAATGACTGAAAGATGGTTAGTTGAGAATGATTATTTTAATCAGATATTTGAATATTTTGTTAGTTTATTTTCTGTTAATGCCTGTTTATGCTGAAACCTGAATTGTTACTCTGGTACAAGCATTGCTTTGCCAGCACTTTAGCAATGCCCTCTCAAGCCAGATCTTGAAGACACCTCTCAGAAAACTCTGACAAGTTCAGCAGAATCAAGGAGGAGTAAATTTGAATTCAGTGGAAGCACATACCTGTATGCACACACACATACAATCTGTTATTAGAGTCAGGGGAAAACAAGGTTTTAAAGTTTCTAAAAGACTAATTACACTTTAGACATGTTTAGGACAGAAGGGAAGAAGCTTAAAAAAATCTTCACAAAGGAGTGAATACACAGTGTATTCAGTGAATAAAGAAATGAAATACAACAATGTCTTAAAATAGTTTGCATTGGATGTTAATGTTACCTACTGTAGGTTAATGATCACTTATTAGCGCTATTTATGAAGCCTGGAAAAGAAAAGAATTTTCAAGATAATTTCTTTAGAAACTGATTCATAGTGACTTTCTAGTACTTTCTGTGGCAATTTCAATTAAGTTTTTTCTAAAGAATTATTCAGAAGAGCTAAAATCCACAGGAATGTTCTATTTAGCTTACAAGGACTTTTGAGGATGCTTAATGAGAACAAGAATTAGTGTCTCTTGAGGTAACATAATATCTCAAGCTTGCATGGTTTACCATCCTGTTTTCTCTGACAAATTCTGCAAACCTTGGGGCTCTGAAGAAACCCAGCCCCTTTCTTCTCAGAGTGATGTGAGAGGAAGCATAATAATTTGCATAAAGATGAGTTGGTCTAATTGGTAAGCTTGGTTCAGCTTTCCACTGCCAGTTTTACGTTAATGGTATTCCATTGGTTTTGTTGTTTCTGTGGTAGTATAAAACTGGAGTAATATGAAGACAAACTGAGTCTATTTCCCCTGAATAATGGCAAATTACACTACTCTTTTGACAGCAGAAACTTGAAAGTATGTCTTGCATAACATGTTAGGCAGGCAGTTGGCAAATTATTGGGATGGGGAAGAATGCGCCATGGAAACTGTAAATTCACTGTGGGAGAACAGCCTGTACAGCTTTGATCTTCTTAAAAGCAGGCTCTTGGATTCTGCCCTTCGACAAAAATAACAAAGTTAAGCTGTAGACTCAGGAATGCGTTGTTTTGATACTTGCTTTCTCTTGTAGACTTTTTTACTTGTTTTACCCTTTTTGTAGACACCATGCAACCAATAAATTTTAGGAGTAAGAATTAGGTACTGTTACTGTAACCAGTAATGTTAAGCCAAGTGTATATTGTACTGATAACAAAATATATGAAAGAAGAAGTAGAGAGGAGGAGGAGAAAGAAGAGCTCTTGAAAAATATAAAAGGATTTCATTTTGTCATCACTTTGAAGTTAATGCGAGTTTAATTGCTACAAATTGTAGCCTATCCTGCAACAACTCACAATTAGTTTTTTTCTTTCATGCTGCATAAGAAATGTGTGAGGAGAGGCTGAGGGAGCTGGGTCTCTTTAGCTTGGAAAAGAGGAGAATGAGAAACAACCTCATAAATGTCTATAGATATGTGAAGGGTGGTTGTCAGGAAAATGGAGCCAGAGTCTTCTCAGTGTCTTCTAGTGGTAGGACTAGTGGCAATGGTTGTAAGCTGGAACATAGGAGGTTCCACATAAATATGAGAAGGAACTTCTACCCTGTGAGGGTGACGGAGCACCTGAACAGGTTGGCCAGGGAGATTGTGGAGTCTCCTTCACTGGAGATGTTTAAAACCTGCCTGGATGTGTTCCTGTGTGACTTGGTCTAGTTGATCCTACTGTGTCAGGGGGATTGGACTAGATGATCTTTCGAGGTCCCTTCCAATCCCTAATGATTCTATGAATATTGTGTATGTGAATAAATATTATTTTACAAACCCTGGTGTTGAATTTGTGTCAACACTCTGACAAGTTGCACCCCTATTAAGAAATAAACCCAGCTGCCCCTAGCCCCTTAACTTTGTGCAAATTGGCTAGAACACAAAGTGGTTTATTCCTTACTAAATATTCCTGATTCCACCCACCCCCATTAACACAACAGTTGGGCACTACACTTTGGTGAAAACAATGCTATGGAATGCTATATTCTTGGGGAATAGTGGCTACAAAGCTGCCCAGCAAAGACAGACCTGGGCTAGTTCAGTTCAGAAAGGACACAGAACTGCTGGAGGGAGTCCAATGCAGAGCCAGAAAGATAATTAAGGGAGTGGGACATCTCCCTGACAAGGAAAGGCTGAGGAAGTGCCATATCTTCAGCTTGGAAAAAAAGAGACTGCGGGGTGGCTGCATTAATGTTTCTAAATATGTGAAAGGTGGACATCAGGAGGATGGAACCAGGCTCTGCTCAGTGGCATCCAATGATATGACAAGGGGCAATGAGTGTAAGCTGGAACACAGGAGCTTCCACATCAATATGAGAAGGAACTTCTTCACAGTGAGCTTGACAGAGCACTGGAATGGGCTGTCTAGGCAGGTTTTGGAGTCCTTGGAGACTTTTAAAACCCATCTGGATATGTTCCTTTGCGACTTGGTCTAGGTGATCCTACTCTGGCAGGGGAATTGGACTAGATGATTTTTCAAGGTCCCTTCCAGTCCCTGATGTTCTTTGTTCTGTGAGACCTAATTACTCTCTACAATTTACAGAAGGGAGGTTGGAGTTAAGCAGGTCTTGGCCTCTTCTGCCTAGTAACCAGTGATAGGACTAAGGAAATTAGATTCATTTCATACCAGGAGAGGTTCAGATTGATGATTCTATGAACAGAGAATCTCACCTGGATCTGCTTTTTCAGGTGAACCTGTATTTAAGCAAAATGTCAGCAGTGTAAAATGAAAACAATAGTATTTTTTAATTATTAAGAAGACCTACCTTGCCATCCCACCTCTCCACCCACTTCAGGTTCTCTAATGCGTATGGACAGCTTTCACCTTGCACTGGACCTGAGCAAGTGTCATGATTGGCTATCAGTGCTTTAAATGCTGAAACTCGAGTGAACACTTTAATACCTATTCTTCAAAATCAAGTAGATTGTCCAGTGACAAGTGTTCACATGCTGAATTATTTCCTTCATTCACAGCATTATTAAGGTCTACATCTTCAACCCAACTGCCTGCTTTCATTAACACTGCTGAAATTTAGAACATGAGTAGTTTGGGATTCAAAGAATTCTTTTTTGCTGTCTAAAATATCCTTTAGCTTTGATCTTTGATGAAAGAAATGAAATGTTAATGTTAATGAAATAAGAGGGGAGACATCTGGAAAAAAAATTAAATATGCAACACCTCAGTAATCTCTTCCTAACTAATCTACTTGTTTCATTGAATAATCACTAACAAGGAAATCATTATTATTTCTTCTGTGTATCACTCAGCTGTTTTAACAATTTTGGTGACTAAGCCTGAAGAAATAGAGCAAGAAACATTTACCTTATATTCATCCATAAGTCAAAGCCTTTTAATTTTTGCTAATTTAAAATGCAGCTACAGAGAATTTGCATTTGGAAGTGCCCTTGAAAAGAACAGGAGGATGTTTAATCTAAGAATACAACTCACTCATAAAAATAATGGAAATGAATGAATGTGAGAAATCACTGGATCTCAGAAACTGTCAGTGTCCTCAATTTATTTGACTTCAATTAAATGAAGATCATGTGTGTTTCCTAGAGGCTTAATGCTTAACTGAGAAAAAGATACTGAATTTGACTCAGATATAGTGTCCAATAGTGCAATACACCAAAACTATTGCATATGATTATTGGTGTCTACAATAACACCTTGTCAATGCTGTGAAAATAGCAAAGTATTTTGTAGTTTTGTAGTAATCTTCACTAAGCTGCTGGTTTATAAGGAACAAACTTCTTTAGGGTGCCTTATCTCCAGGCTATTTGTAGATATGATTGTTTAGAAATTGTGTGAATTTAGAATTCCTTTGTTGTAGTTGTCTTTCACTGGATGGTTTTTGGGGAGTTTTATTCTATTTGTTCAACCCTGCTGGTCAACAAGAGATAATCCTCTGGAATCTCTAGCTTGTGTTGATAAAACACATAAACATTTTGCAAACGCATATGCCTATATGTGATTGTTGCATTTAAAAATTACCAGAATTTTCAGATGTACATATTTGTGCTTTCATGAAGAAAAAGTTCTGTTGCTTTAAGAGGACCCCCTCCCCAGTGGCCTGTCCTGGGGGAGGTGTCACTGTCCCAAGTACCTGCCCTTAAGATGTGTCACTAGGTCAGAAGATAAAAGAGCTGTTTACCCTGAGCCCTGTCTCTGTTTGCTGAGCGTGGGGGGTTAGAGACTCGTGCTAACCCCTACCCCCCTTCCCCGGGTGGTAGGAGTGGGGTGTGGGGAAGATGACTTTCAGCAGCTCCATCACCTGTTTCCCCATCGGAAATGGGACAGAGAGGGCTCACTGGGTCTGCTCTTCTCCCTTAAATGGCAAGGCAGAGGAGGATGGCCCTGTGCAGTGCCAACCCTGGAGCAGCAGGGGTGACCCCAGCCTCAGGCCGGACCTGACGCCATGGACTGTCGAAGCAAGACTTTGGCGCAGATCTACCATCACCCCACCACAGAGCAGCCCTTCAAAATTGTGGGGAGCTAAGGAGTTCCTCTTTTTCCTCCTGAGACAGGAAGAGAGAGAGAGACAAGTGGAGAGGATCCTGTAAAAACCTCTCGGCCACGTGCAGAGTGTGTGGGGGGCGGCCCTGCTGACGTGGCCACATGATCGGTCTCCATCTTGGGTCCCACACATGGCTGGGGCCATGTGGCCACCGCCATTTTAGAGAGCACTGATCAGCAAGAATAGAGACTGTCTCATTTCTGCCGCTGAGAAAAACTTGGGGATGCTCAAGTACTGGGGAGAATGCCCTTGGGCTTAGCTGATGAAAGCAGAAGGGCTCGAGAATCCTTGCAAGAAAGACAGAGTCCGGGTTCTTTGTTTGAAATGCATTTCAGGCGCTGAGGAATCAGGCCTTCCTGAGAGTGTTGAGCTGGAGAAGCTACGCCGAAGAACTGAAGAATTCATCAGTCTGCAAACAGCCTGGTTGCCCTGTTTGCAGACAGGGGTGATGCATGAGTAACAGAGTGAGTGGTGGTTCTTGTCTCTACTCAATTGACATGCTGTTTTCCCCCTGGACAGGGCTGCACCCCCCCCACATTCCACACGTGGCCAAGAGGGTCTTCCAGACATCCTCTCCTCTCCCTCTCCTGTCTCAGCTCCAGGGGGAAGAGGAGTAGCCCAGCTCACCGCTGCTGAAGGCTGTCCATGGTGGGGGGTCGTGATGGCAAATCTGCACCAGTCTTGCTTCTCCAGTCCAAGCACGGTGTGGCTGCCACGGTGGAGGCGCCGCTTCGGTCCGGGGAGCCGCTTCCAGTCCGGGACGCCGCTTTGGGTCCGGGGCACGGCGGCATCTGCAGCTTTTTCCGGTCCGGGGCCGCGGTGCGGTGGCGGCGAAGTCGCGATGTGGCAGGACCGCACACCTGCGGCAAGTTGCGGCCAGGGTCGCTTCCAGACCCCGTGGTGGCATGTGCGTGCCAGCGGTGTGGTCAGGCTGGGGCCGCGGCTGGTTCAAGAGCCACGGCAGATTGCGGCTTCTTCGGAAGCCCTGAGGTCCCCCTCGGAGCCGCAGTTCCCACCCCCTCTACCGCCTGTTCCCACGGCGTTGGGGGGTGCTCCCTTCAGGGCTACATCCCCCAAAAAAGGGCGCGAACAAAGACCCTGCACCGATTTTTACAGGCTCCTAGCCAGCCTTTTCCAGGGCAGGTCCCAGTACAGACCCTTCCAGGGAAGGGTCTCGGGACATGTGCAACTGGGGACAGGTCCCCCAGGAAACAACACAACTTTTCTTCCGCATGAAAGCACTTCTGAAAATTCTTGCAGTTCTCAAACTGCAACACAAGTTCATTTATTTTACCTCAAGGACCTAATATCTTCCTTTACAGTTGAGTTAATCTCATGTGATTGGGGGTTGTAGGCTGGATGGTTGGACTTGACGATCATGAAGTTTTTTCCAACCTTGATGATTCTGTAATTTTAATACACTACTTATTAAACACTTCAGTAATATTATTGCCTTACTTATGTAAGTAATCTGTTATTGTGATCAGCCTGTGTAGACAGACTGGACTGTCCCCACAGCAGTTCAGCAGAATTTGGCAGAAGTTTAAGCACAGGGCTTTTTTTTCCCCCTTGAAGCCAGATTACACATGGAGAGCAGAACAACTCCCAGTTGCTGGCAGATCTGGAGACAGAGGCAAATGAGGCATTGGAAGGCTAGTTAAAAGCCCCACAAGTGTTTAACTCAGCAACGAGTAAGGTCAGGGGAAGGAGTGTGGTGAGCCTTCTGGGTGTACAGAAGGTTGCGTGGACAATACCATCCATGGCTGTGACCTGAGTGAAACTTGTTGCGAAAGAAGTGTGTTGACACAAACAGAAGTCCCATGCAAATACGCAGGTGTCCAGGTCTCTGACTGCAGTCAGTGCTGGCACTTGTAATCGAGAATGGCAGGAACAACAGCTGCATTTGAGAGGTGATCCCCCCATGGAGCAGCCCTTCAGCATCGCGGTGAACTGGGGTACTCCTCTTCCTCCTGGAGCTGAAACAGGAGAAGGACAGGAGAAGATCTTTGGAAGATCTCTTGGCCATGTGTAGAATGTTGGGGGGTGTGTGGCCCAGGTGATGCAGCCATGTAGTCGGTCTCCATCTTGGATCCCGCACGTCGCCGGGGCTATGCAGCTACGCAGCCGCCATTTTGGAGAGACTGATCAGCAGGAAGAGACTGTTAGTCATTTCTGCTGCTGAGAAAGACTGGGGGCGCTTAAGTTTTGGGGAAGAACTCCTTCGTGCTTAGCTGAAGAAACAGAAGAATTTGAGAATCCTTAAACCTTGGATCTGACAGATAGAGGCTGAGTTCTTTGTTTGAAATGCATGTCAGCTGCACCGAGGGATGCAGATGTGGGCGCTGAGCAGTCAGGCCATCCTGAAAGCGTTGAGCTGGGGAAGCTGTGCTGAAGAATTGAAGAATTCACCAGTCTGCAAACAGTTTGGGTCTCGCTATATTGCAGATGGGGGTGATGCATGAATAATAGAGAGGGTGGTGGTACTCGTCTCTACTTGACTGACATGCTTTTTTCCCCCAGATTGTTAATGTGAAAGAAGACCTAAGGCCCAAACGATAGTGACCTCCCATTGTATTTTTCTCAGAATGTGCGATGGCATTTGTGACACAGTTTCTGGTTTGTGTGCACTGACTTGCATAACCTTTTCTTCCTTTCTGTATACAGTTATAGAGTTAATAAGCCTGTCTGCAGTTTTCCCTAAGCCATCCATTGTCTGGCAAATTTATCCAAGATGTCATTGAGACCTCACTGCTTTTCATCCTTTTATCTTAAATTGTGGTCTTGAACCCACCACACCAATGTAATTTGCTTTGCAGGAAACTAGTCTTTAAAGTGAGTAAGTGAACAGAAAAGCCCAAAAGCATAAAGAGGGATTTTCAATAGTCTAAAGACTGAATCTACTTCCCTGCCCAAAATATCATCATTTCCAGATGTACATTGCTGTGAACAAAATAGACATCTAATCACTGCATATTATACTTCTACTACATTGGAAATGTTACTTGTGGAAGGGTCTGATTTTACGTTTAGCAATCCTATAGACATATATTGGTCAGACAGTATATCTTGAAATTATTTCAGTTCTAATGCTTCAGTTTTCTGTCTCAACTTTCCTATCTAAACTGGCGTAGAACCCCAAGTATCTTTATTCCCTGTACAGAAAGACACTGGCGACTTGTATCCCTTTAAAAAGCTTATATAAATAATCAGAAATCTTAATTGCTATTAGTTTCCTCTTGATTGCCATTTTTTTCAGAGGAAAGCTGTCCTTAATCTAAAAAGGAAAAGTGTGTACACAATCCATTAAGCTTGTGTAAAATATTGAAAATATTGCCCAATCTGAAACCCAACTGATTATTATTTCACTATATAATGACAAACTGACAAGTGAAATGAGGTCTTACCCTGCCAATAGCATTTGTGTTAGGAAAGAGGACAATATCTACTACAAAACTGACTTACCCCATAGACTCACGTGTTTAAGTAAAAAATCCCCACTTGTTAGGGAAGAAAGAGATAAGACATGGAAAATATTAACAGAATGTTCTAAAAAAGCAATAAATGCAATATTGCAGGATTTTGTTGTTAGTAATTATTTACTGAATGTCATGCAGCTGTGAGAATCATTAATCCTCTCTAATTCTTTGCAAATCTTGAAGTTATATAGTGGAACTAATGGAATCTGAGTTCAGATACTAATTCTCTGTTTATAATTTCCTGTTTCACCTGTATTCAGTAGACTACTGTTGTAAATAAAAGAGGAAATAAGATTTAGCAAGATAAAATCCAAGGATTAAAAACTGCCCAAGCCTAGTAATTTTTTAAACTTTATTAGAAATCTCTTAGATTTACAGAATTTCATTACAAATAACTTTCTTTCCTTTACATGTGTTCATACTGATTCCCCAAATACCAGAAAAATGCCTACAAAGCTTTTCCTCCTTTTCATCCCCACTACTTTTCCTAATAAGGACAACAACCCTTACATCAACACATATTCTAAACCTTTCTTCTTCATGAGTTTAGTTTCTCTGTGGACTCAGCATTAGTGAGGACTAATTTGGTGTATTGGTTTTGGGCACCTCAATAGCAGAAGGATATTGAGATGCTGGAGCATGGTCATAGAAGAGCAATGAACCTATTGAAGGATATGGAGAGCAGGTCTTACAAAGAGCTTATTTTCCAGACCCTTTGCCAACCTTGTTTGTCTATTTTGGACCCACTCCAACACCTCAACGTCTTTCTTGTATTGAGGTGCTTGTATTGGGTTTCCAGCTTCTCCTTCTTCAACTTCACTTCTCTCCTCATCTTTGTTTCAGAGAGAGCACATGCTATTGGCTGCTGGACTCAGCAAATTCAGCACCCTGGGAACATGGTAAATAGAGAAAGTGCTGCCTCAAGGATCAGCAGAAGGATAGTTTCATCTGAATTCCATGTTTTGGTCTCTCCTTGTTCATGGCCATAGGCATTTTTGAAATGGAGAGCTGGCATGGAAGGACATAGAATCATAGAATCATAGAATCATAGAATCATTACGGATTGGAAGGGACCTTCCAATTACGGATTGGAAGATCATCTAGTCCAATCTCCCTGACACAG
>VXBP01003039.1:0-47004 GCA_013400115.1 Rhinopomastus cyanomelas | reverse complement strand
AATCCCACTAACACTCCCTTATTTGTCTCAAAACTTTTGAGTGTTATATTTGAGGAGATTTTAAGCAAAACAGTTCTCTGCTAGGCTTGATGAGTGCAAATAGAAAGATCTGATACTGACTGTGATGGGAGTTCAGACATAATCCAGTGATTAACTCAGGACTTGAGGAATTCTAGAGGTTCTTCCATACTATTTGAATTGAGTGTGTTTGTGGAGCACACAGGAAAGATAAGTCTAAGAATGTGTGGAAACGTAGCTACAGACACAGTAGTAATCAACATTGTGAGGGTGACACATTTATAGCCAGACTGCCATAGAAGTGAGAGCAGAAGATGGAAAGAGAATGTAAGCTTCAGATGGTGCATTCTCTCCACCCTGAAAATCCTGCATGTCTAAAAAACCTTTTTCAAGGAAAGATGAAGTCCACCTGCCTTGTTCAAAACATGGCTGAGGCACAAATTTCAGACACTAATAGGCTATGCCCACTACTAGTTCAATTCAAGCATCCAACCTGATTCCAGTATCAGTGGATCTATCAGGAAGACATAAGTCTCTCTGAATGTCTCAAACCAGTAATCTCTGTTTTTAAAGTTTCAGCTCTGCTTCCACAATGTTAGTCTTTTGTAAGATACTAAATGAACTTCATTGTGGCTCCCCGCTTAAGGTCTGTCCAAGGCTCTTTAAGAGGCTATTCCTTGACAAAATTTCAGAAGTAGGAACAGGCAGACATTCTGTGGATTTGTTATTCAGGTAGTTTTCTATAAGAGAAGACTTTAAAAAATGGTACATGTATTTTTTAATATATATTTTTAAAAGCAAACAAAATCATATCAGAAATGGATCTGTAGTAAAATACTGTAAATAGCTTCAACTGCCAGTTTTGGCCTCCTTCCTTATTATCATTCAGCTGCTGTTGTAGAGAATAAGAACATGAGGTTTTATTCTAAAAAGGTTAGAAAGAAGGAGATTACACAGTCTATTTAAGAATCGTTTGATATCCCATGCCAAACCTCACCCAGTAGATTGCTGTAATACAGCACAGGAGAGTTGGATTTGGGAAGGACCTGCGAGACTCAGCCTGCTGGGCTCTAGAAATTTATTTGAATGTAAAGTGCAGATTGGTCTATTTAAGGGGAGAAAAGAAGAGAAAAATACTTTGAGACATATAAATCTAGAAAGTTTTACATTCCATGTACCTGTATATGATATTCTGGATAAAATCAAGGCTTAGTTTATTAAAAATGGGATTTTAATTTTAATTTAAGTATATTTTAGTGGTTTCAGAACAGTTGTTCTGAACAGATATCATGGAATCACAGAATCACATGAAATCTTTGGTTGGAAGAGGTCTATAAGATCATCGGTCCAACCTTTGACCCACCACTACCTGGTCACCCCTAAACCATGTCCCTGAGTACTACATCAATGTGCTATCTGAATATCTTGAGGAATGCTGATTCTACCACTGCCCTGGGCAGCCTATTATTGCAATGTTTGATAAACTTTTCAGTGAAGAAATTCTTCCTAATATCTATACTAAACCTCCTCTGGTGCAGCTTGAAACAATTTCTTCTGGCCCTACTGCTTGTCACCATACAGAAGAGGTGGTTTCTTTCCTCACACCAACCTCCTCTCAGGTAGCTGTAGAGAGTGATAATGCCTCCACGTAGCCTCTTTTCCTCATATCTAAACAACCTGTCAGCTGTTGTTATTTGTCTAGATACTGTCAAATGCAGATGGAGCAGACCTGTATGTCCTCTAACAAAGGATCTCTGATGAAGCAGTATTGGCTATCTGTTGAAGTGCTATCAAATTGGACAAATGATACTTGTCTTCCAGAGCAAGTAGACAAGAATAATGATGCAAAAAAACAGCTTAAGAGTTGGAGCCAGGATTGCAAGTATGTCTTATTTACACTCACAGTTCCAAGCTCAAATTTTTTGAAGAATCACAGAATCATTGAATGTTAGGGATTGGAAGGCACCTTGAAAGATCATCTAATACAACCCAAGATCATCTGATACAATCCCACCATCACAGCAGGATCCTCTAGATCATGTTGCACAGGAACATATTCAGGTGGGTTTTAAATGTCTAGAGAAGGAGACTCCATAATTGCTTTGGGCAGCCCATTCCAGAAGTCTGTCACCCACACTGTGAACAAATTACTTCTCATATTTATGTGGAACCTCCTATGTTCCAGCTTACACCTGTTGCCCCTTGTCCTATCATTAGATGTCACTGAGAGGAACCTGGCTCCATTGTCCTGACACTCTCCCTTTACATTATGAGTGCTGTATGCTAACCTTGCACACCAAACTCGGCACTGTACCTGCTAAAAGACCTGACTGCCAGAACTGACACCAATGGGGGGGCTGAAAGCCTTATTTTTCTCAGAAACTTGTTGCCAAACAACATTGTATTGATTAGAAATCTGTCTTTGGCACAAAATTGTTGAAATGTTGTGCTGAGTTTGCAAATAAGATGAAAGATTACAAGCACCCTCCTGCAATTCATATTTTAATATTGAAGTCAGTAATACTGAAGATATGGTTGTTAAAGGAACTACTGCATTTCAATCCATGGATGGAGGTCGTGTTTTACCATCGTTTCTTGTGAATGTAGGGTGCTTTCTGTATAAATGTANCCTTGTCCTATCACTACATGACACTGAGAATAGCCCAGCTCCATCCTCCCGACACCCACCCCTCACATATTTATAGACATTAATAAATGGCTCTATTGTTGTAGCTATTATAATTATCTCCATTGACATTTGCAAAGAAGTGAAAATAGGATCAGTACATCCATCTTCTACACTTGTAAAACTGTCTTCCTCAGAATAAAGATGTACAGGTCTATATCACGTGTGTGGAGCTAAGTAGTATCAGAAGAACAAATGAGCAAAAATGTCAATGGCACTCATACAAAATTTGTGAATTCCATTCTGTCTACTCATTTAGAGGGAACAGGAATACAAAGAGTTAGTTATGTTCTGCAGTATCACATTAAAGGTACTGTTTTAATCATTGACCTATTTATATGTTTGTCACACAAAAGACACACCAGCAAAATTTAAGCTTAATAGTGAAAATGTTTGGGTAGTCAGAATCATGGGCACAGAAGGGAAGCAGTGTCACATTCTCCCCAGAACAGTGAATAGAAATTTTTGCACTGATTCCACATACAATATAATGGTTTAGCAGATTATTTTTATAATTTTGATAAATGTGGTACTTTTTGCATTTCAAATTTATTTTATAATTTTTGTTAGAGAATTCACACTTAGTTTCCATTAGAAATCCTTAAGACAGACTAATTTTACTCCATTTTGCCTCTGTAGTCTAAGTCTGGCATTCTATTCAATGTAGATGTTATGTTTTAATTAACTTTTCTATAAATATATTAACTAAAATGTTTTTGAAATTTCTTTTATAGTGTAATATTTTTTCCTACCTTGTAGAGTGCCTGTGGAATTGACTCCAAAAAAATTAATGTCTTACTTCAATTAGAAATATTTTCAGCTTCCACAAGAAGTATTAGCTTTTTGCTTCTCTGCTTTTCACAATTTACTCAGCAAATGCCTTTACACTTACAAACTTTTCTTCTTGACAGCAGCCACATCCATTTTGACTCCAGCAGTATATTTAACTAGACCTCTACCCCCTTCAGCACAACTGCACGTGAGACTTGTCTTTGTACCGTGTGATGTTTTAGTCAGCCTGAGAAAAGTCTATTGACATGATAAGCAGTGAAACCCCTACAAAAGACTATATATATCACAAAGAACATGGGATTGCTGGGTTATCTTGTCGACTCTGGCATTGAACTAGCATTTGGATGGCTAATTTCATTTTTCCCTTTGTTAAGTGTGGATAACTTTCCAATGAACATCATGTCCCAGATACAGACCTAATACATCCTAACACATGACTCTGCCTCATTTGTCTGGGTATAGTCCCTTTTGCAGGAAGGCTTATGCCAAATTTATACTATTATAGCTCCACTGAGCCAGGATAAACTGTCCATTGATCAGCTTTTCTCCAGCTTATTTCTCTCTGATATAATGTATTTCCTATAGGATTTTATGTTTGGGGAAAGCAGAGTAGCCAGAGAGATTTAAGTGAAAACATAGCACAAGAAGAAAAGTATCTCTGAGCAAAGAGAGCACTACCTAGACATCAATGTTATCCCAAATATTGTTAGTGTGGTTTAGAGACCCACACAACACAGGGTATACAGCTTCAATCACCCCTGGGCCTTGAGATCTAAGAGTCAGTCTGACTCCTTGCCTAAAAGGTTGTGCTACTTTCAACTAGTGTAGCTACAGAATTTTTCTTGACCCTTTAACAAGCTGGTCCAGTGAAGTCAGCAGAGGATCAAAAGCAGAGAATGTAAGTGAATAGTTTTTGATTAATCCCAGAGTTTTGGGATTTATTTATCTCAAGCCATTTGTTTGCCTTTGTCTTTGCTCTGTAATAGCCTTCTTGACATTTTAATCAAACAAAGAGCATCCTAAGTGGTATGGCTGTGCATGGAACAACTCCATTTCTGCCTTTACTAATATTAGCAAATGTATTTATTTTTATAATTTGTGGCACAAACAATGAGCATGAGATATTCTCTACTTATGGAAACATCTCCCAAAAAACTACCCTAGAAACCCTGCATTGTGAGGAAAAGAAACTAAAAACTCAGTTGAGTGAAATATTTGCCTACAAGCCTATTTTCTTAAATCCATCATTAAGTAACTGGAACAACTGGGGATAAATAAGCAGCATTTTTACGTATTTTGAAACAAACATGAAGATATCCCTAAATAACAATATTAGTGTCAATGCCTAATGAAAACCAACGTTCCTGCTACAGTTTTATTGCTGAAGAGATAGTTAACATGCAGTCGTGGAAATTGTGAGAAAGAACTAACAGGCAGAAAATGGAAAGTGCACCATCATGTGATATTTATTGTATTCCCCAGCAACTACATTAATTACGAGTCATTAATTTATGAATCTGACCTCTTTCTGCATCATCTTATTAAAGACTCTATATTTTGCTGCTGTGAGAGGCATTCTGTAGTGCTGGTACTCTGCTAGGGGCTGTACTCAAGGAGAGAAGGAATGTAAAGTATTGAAACTTGACCTGGAAATTTCCCAGTGAGTTGATTTGGAATGTTACAGTTTATTTGTACTGTAGGTTTTCCAAGAACTACCACCTGTCCATATGCAGGACTGCACATTGTCTAAAGATGTATGAAAAGTACCAGATTAGTATACCTGAGGTACTCAATTTTATATCTGCTCTCCAGCTACAGGCATTCCAAGAAACTTCTAATAACATGAACTAACGTGACTTAAAATTTGTGGAAGGAAGAAGTAATTACATTTAATCACCTTGTTACATTTCCCTGTATTATTAACTTATAGTGGAAGCAGGACTGTGTTATTACTTCTCTGTATAATTAATTTTCCAACCTGTAGAGGTTGGAAGAAGTTTTGACTAAAAGCATTTTTGTATCCTTACATAGAAATAAAATTAAACAAGTTTGTTGGCAAATATCCAAATAAAACTATTAAGATTAATGAAAATAGTGTAAAAATTTTTCAGTGTACACTGCAAACACATGCTAGAAAAGAAAATATCAAAACAAGTAGTGTTTTACCAAGACCTGGTGGAATCATAACTAAAACTATCTGCAACCAACCTGAAAAATATGCTGGGTAGGTCAGTTAGAGAAGAAATATTTAGAAAGTAATACAAGTAAGAAATTTGCAAAAATGTCTCCTTAGAGCAGAATGCTTTCCTGTAGCAAAAGAGTATGAATTTCTTTCTTTACATTAGTATTGAGATATCTGGCATATTTTGTGCAAAATATGTACAGCCTTTTTTTTCTCCTGAAGAAGCTAAATACTGTAAAGACATAAAAATAATTGCAGCTAAAGATTTTGAGGTTCCTTCCAATCCCTAATGATTCTAGGATTCTATGATTCTATATATATGGTCCCTTGAATAAGTAAAAAACCCGCACGTTCATAGACATATGGGAAGGAAACATTATAAATTAGGTAACCAAAATAGTTATTAGGTGCTAAAATAGAGAGAAGATATTTCAAGTAAGTTGTGTCATGCATGCTTTACAGACATTGCTCGTATTTTTCAGCCAAATGTAGCAGAAAGATGGACACTGCATTGTCATAAGTGTGTCTACTACTACGGAGAGGAACACAGGATGTGCCATAGATAAAGCAATTGTGGTATTGATGGGCTGTAACTGGAAAGGTATCACTTGACCAGGCAGGCTCACTAGGCTGTACAAATCAGTGCTTGCTTCAGTCTTTTTGGCCTCTACTCAATACACTTTTTTACTTTAACAAGGGATACGGGACACAGCTCTCTACGGGGCTAACTGTAGCCTCTTGTTTGACTCTGCAGCAGGTCACTGCAGTTGGATGCTCTTTCTCAGTCCACAATGTCATGGTACTTTTGTCCATCCTCTGCTGACAGAGTCCTTCCAACAGTCATTGCTCTGGTCATGCTGCTCTGGAAGTTTATACCATGCCTCTTCCCGCTGTTGTCTAGCCCTGCTATGGCTTCTACTCACATAACACAGCTCCAGGATCTCAGGGACAGCTTATGCCAATGAAAACACAACTCTGCACTCTCTCATCTTGCAGTTGAAAAACAATTATACCTGTCTCAGATGTTTTTCTGAATACTGTGCTCTGGGGTGAGGGCAAAATCTCTCTGATTCCACTTAAGGAAAATAATAAAATTAAATGTACTTTTGATATGGAAGATATTTTTTCGTTGGGTTCTGGGTTTTTTGGTTTTTTCTTTTTGCAGTTGGATTGGAGGGTTTTTTGCATAAAATTAATTCTAAAGAGATAAATGTCTTTCAGTCTGGTTTCTGAGATCAATCACTTTCTGCCAAAACACTCCCTTATTCAAAGTTGGTTAGCATCAGATGTTTCTGAAAATAGACCTGTGCTGACCAATTATTGCAGTTACATAAGCTTTAGTACTTCTTTAAAGACTGAGTCTGTCAAGAATGCAATTTGACAAGCTGAATCATACCAGCTCATATATGATGGATTTCAAAATAAATTGCATCTGACCATCTGTACACAGCAGAATAGTACATCATTATGGACTTCCTCATGTGTTCCCTTGGTTTTCTTTGCAAATGGATTATTTTGTACTGTGCGTCAGGAGATTTAATTTTGACTAAGATACATTTTCTCTGCTATGGCTTTTCAAGTGCAGTGTATCTGCATATCAAAAAATATTTTTAACAGCACAGATTTGTGATGGATTAAAAAGAATCAAAATAATTACTTATTTGCTATCTTGTCCTGATTGACAGCGATTTTTAAACATGGTATTTTCCTCTAATCTGTACTGCAGCAGTGAACCAAAGTATGGACATGGTTTCTCTGCAGTGTGCAAACTCAACTAACATTTTTACAATATTTACAATATACAATATTTACAATTATATAAGTGACTCCCATATTTGGACCTTTTTTCTGCTGTAAGATTATTTGATTTCCATGACTCTGTAATATTGAATAAAAGCTTAGATAGGATGAATCTCATTTTCAAATAAAAGAGAATTTGATGCTTCCTGTAGAGTTCAGGGGGACAGATTTTGCAAAGGTCTTGCAGAATTTCTAAATGTCACAGCAATCGTGACAAACACTTGTACACTTATCTGCAAATACAAAACCTCCTGCTTTGGAAAGTGAAGCAGATAGATTTCCCTGTGTTTAGGAGCACCTTTCTCTCTCATGACATCCTTCTTACCCACTAGAGATTTATCTTGAACGTTGCCACAATCTCCTGTGACTCACTTCTTTCTCAGTTTTACTCATTTCAGTTTTATTTAGATATGGATGAACATTCATGAACTTTTCCTAAGCTCTTAATAGTTTATTAATTATTGTTTTATTATGCTTCTCAAAGTGGAAAATCAAGGATCTTTGCATATTCTTTGTAAGATCTGCAGTGGCTGGTACACCTACAGTTTGGGAGGCAATTGTAAATTATCTTGATAATATCTGTAAATTCCCTCTAATACAGTAAAGCAAATATAGACAAACAGGTTTTTTCAGAGTTGCCTAAAATTAGCAGTAAGATTACTTCTGCAATTTGTATTATATTGGTTTAGCTCTCCAGCAGGCTACTGGTTCCTTTGCAGATCAGGAAGGTTTAAAAAGTGAAATGCTATGCATGACAAATTGTAATGTCAAGGATAGGCTTATGCAACAAATACCAATTAAATTGCTGGATCACTCCTCTCTCTCATGGCATTTTAATCTGTCAAGTTATTTGCTGTCTTATATTTTGTCTGTTCTATTACAGAGTAAGAATATAAAACTGATAGAATGACTATATCTGTGGACAAGGGAAGAAGTATGACTATCATCTATCTGGGCTTCTCTAAGGCCTTTGACATAGTCCTACTCTCAAAATGAAGAGAAATGGATTTGATGGGTGGACTGTTTGGTGGATGAGGAATTAGTCAGATGGTTGCATTCAAATAGTAGCAGTCAACAGCTCAGTATTCTAATGAAGACTGGTGACAACTGGTGTCCTTCAGAGGTCTGTACTGGGACTAGTGTTGTTTAATATCTTCATCAATGACATAGATAGGGATTGAGTGGAGCCTCAGCTGCTTTGCAGATGACACCAAGATGAACAGTGTCATCTGCAAGGATGGACAAGAGGTCATGGTTTTGAACTAAAAATGGATCAACGCAGACCAGATATGAGGAATAAATTTTTTATGATGAGTGTTGTGAAACATTGGATCAGGTTTCCCAAATTGGTGATGAAAACACCAACCCAGGAAACTTTCAATTTCTGGTTGGATGGGGCTCTGAGCAGTCTGATATAGCTGAAAATATCTCTGATTATTGCAGGAGGGTTGCACTAGATAACTTTTAATAGTCACTTCCATCTCAAACTATTCTATGATTCTATCTTTTGATGACCTAACATTTTTTAAAATTTGCTTGTCTCTAGAAAAAAAAAAAGAAAAATAAAAGTGAATAGAAACATGATCACATGATCCTTCTTGCCACTAGCCCTAACCTGATAATTGTGATGTCTTTTCACTAAGCCAAATAAAAATGGCAGATCAAAACAAACTGTGGTTCATAAGGTTGTGTCTGACATAGGCATACAATTTTTTAATACTGACAAGCCTCATGAAAGGTACATGATTGCTTCAGTCCGAGAGATGTCCATTTCTCACTGTGCTGCCTGCATCATAGCACAACATTTTGCATGTTTCATGGCTACTCCTTGCCTCGATGAGCTGCTTATGACTAAAGCTTGAATGTTATGTTGAAAACATAAGGTTTGGCATAATTGATTACAAGGTTTAAATCTGTTGCCAGAACACAAATATGAAGCTTTTCGAAACTTTAAAATGGAAAAGGTTCTAAAATATTGACTGTTGAGAAAGAATTATAGTCAAGCAATAGTGTGCTGCTAAATACATATTTTGCAACATTTTTAACAGAAAAACCCAACAGGGAAGCTTCTTTCTGGTTCTACTCTTCTTAAGTGCCTTTGAATCACATTAACAAGGCAATCACATTGAAACAGGAGCCAGCAGACCAACAGCTATAACAAATGACTGATCCTCTGCAGAGATCAGCTCTCATTATGGTCCTTGTTGGCTGGTGTCATGGGGCTAAACCAGGACAGCAGGACACTGAGTAGTCAGGTAAACCTAGGATGTATGAAACCTGGTGTCTATTTCTTGGAACACTTTTCTGAGTTTCTGGAATAATTTTCCTGCAAAATGTAAGGCCAAACATGGCTCAACATATTTCACACAAATCAAATCAAGCCATAAATCTCTGCATTAATGAATGTGCCATCTTTTGTTACTTCAGGAATTGTAGCACAGAGCTATCATCGAATCAGAAAATCTTTTTGGTTGGAAGATCTTAAAGATCACCAAGACCAACAATTAACCATCAGCACTGTTGCTTACAATAAAAGAAAAAAAAATCCATATTAAAAATGACAGTAAAGAAGATACTGACTAATTAAAAAAAGATGAGAAACATCCTGAGTTTATAACTAGTCTGAGCTTTTTTCTGACAGTTGAGGTGAGGACCAACAGTTAGGTCGGTCAATGCCACAAAATTTAGGAGAATTAAAACCCAGACTCTATGGCTTCTAGGCTTTTGTGTAAAATCAAGAATTCTTAGTCCTCTGTAGTCCTTCTCTAGAAAATGTTATGAAACCTCTGATAGCAGTTCAAAGCAGCAGGCACACTTCAGGCACTGGTGTTAGGGATCTGAAGGTCTCCCTCAAAGGTTAATAATTTTGAAGAGAAGCCCACACACTCTTTTTTTTTTGGTCGCACAAGTGATTATGACTCATTTTTGTCCTTTAAGGAAAAGAAGTGCAGGTTTTTTGTACAATAATGTGGTGTTTAGTGTACACTCCTTAAACAGCCATGAAATGAGACTCGAGCTTTAACTACTTTTCTCCAAAACTGTTTAACCCAAAAGATTCTACCCCTCCACACAATACTGCAGTCACTAGTCGTATAGGAGAAAAAAAGATTATGCTGATACTTCAAGCCACACCTTGGAGATATTTCATTGTACATACAATAATTGTACAGAATCCAGAAGAAAGGAGTCCTTTCCTTGGCGATAAAGGCATTTACTTAGAGGAAAAGTTTGCCTGTTTTAACATTGTATAATCTTGCAAAAATGTGCTAATAAGTATTAATATTGATATATGACAACTAGGGCACTATGAAATGGAATCTAGTTGCTAAAATATTTCTTATAGATCATGAAACTGTCTTTTTATGAGTTCATTAAATAGCAATCCAAAAATTACAGAGGGAAAGGAATACAGCATCTTCTGACAAGTGAGACTATAAAGCAGCAGCTGCCCACCTGAAGTGATTATATCAAAGGTATACATCACCCAGCCCACCCTAACCATGATGCAGCTAGACACTCACTCCTACCCTCCTCTGTTGACATGGAGGGAGAAAATTCAAGGAAGGATTGAGAGTCAAAACAGTACAGGGAGGTATGATTCACCAGTTATGATCATGGTCAAAAGACAGGCTTGACTTTCTAGACAGGTTGAATCAATACATTGAGGCTATTGCATGAGGTTCAACAAGGCCAAATGGCAGGTCCCACCCTTCAGTCGCAACACCCTGAAGAGCTACAGGCTTGGGGATGAGTGGGGTGGTTCTGTGAGTCTGTGGTTGGAAAGCTGCTCAGCAGAAAGAGACCTTGGAGTATTGGTTGATGATCAGCCAAGTATGAACAGTGAGCTCAGGTGGCCAAGGCTTGTGTCAGAAATAGTGTAGCCAGCAGGAGAAGGCTGTAGATGGGATTCTGCTCCACTATTGTTCTTGATGGGCTGCAGGGGCTTGGCCTGCCTTATAACCATGGGCCACAGGGCTGCTTCAGCATGACTCCTTGTACCTTCCTCATTGACTTTGGTGGCCCCATACCCCATTTCTTTCCTGAATGAAAGAATCCCCAAACTAAAAGGACTCACCCAACAGGCTTTTTTCTTAAATAAGTTATTTCAGAGGTTCTGATTGGCTAAACCTTGGCCAAGACAGGTCTGACTTGGAGCTGAAGTAGCTTCCCAAATCTTCTTACAAGAGCTACACCACTAGCTCCCTCCTCCACTGCCAATATGCACCAAACACAAATCTCTGCCTTCCCCTCAAGCTGAGTCTCTTTAATCCACTTGCAAAATGTATGGACTTCTGTTTAAAAGACAATGGAAAACCCACCTCAAGTTAAACTGACTGATGGGCAATGTGATCATATGGCAGGCGAGTGAAAACATTGTACAAAATAGAGATGAAGGGTTATTTGACAAAAGGTGATTTCTCTTTTGCATGACAGTCATAATGTGACTGTCTCTTACAGCACAAATTGTGATTCTAGATGCTGGAGTCTCAGAGAACTCCAAATTTAGGGCACTTGGGTATTACAAGGTTGTTCTCTTAAGCAGACAAATTGAATTAAATTCTTTACAAAGAGAAAGGAAAGAGAAGAACATGTGCTGTAAGACCATGAAAGGCTTGCAAAAGTGTTTAAACATGCTTGGAAACTTTTTAAAGAGATTACAGCTTGTTGATCAAATTTGATAAAATGTCTGATCTGTTTGACTTGTTGACTATAATCGGTGCCTGGAGGTATCTCTATGCAATAGTCCATTTCAGGTGGTGGAAATTCAGCTTATCAGATCCTCTGGAAAATAGATTTTAAATAATCACTCTTGAAGACCTGCCAACTCTCTCCCTTGTACTATGCAAGCATCACTCTGTCTTGGCTTTTAGTCCATTCTCTTTCCGGCAGTCCTATTTATGGGATAAGAAAACTTACAACCTGTCACAGCAGGAAATAGAAATCTTCATTATTTGTAAGGGAAAAAAAATAATTATAACCCTTACTATAAAATTGTTTTGTCTTGGAATACTGGATAGTAGGATGCTAAACTGTTTTTGTTTCAAAAATGTTGTCAAGAAAAATCTAAGACTATATCATGCAATGCAACGGCATTTTAATGCTAATAGTAGTTACATGAATAGTGGCTTTGTTTATTCAGACATTATGAAGTACAGCTTTTACAAGCTGCTTAAATGCTGCCTTCTTACACATTTTAGGTATTCAAATTGATTTTTATATAATGAAACAGGTATTAAAATCAACACGTGAGTTTTATTAGCCACTTTCACCACTTAAGTAATTGAAGTTTCTCAATCATTCTTATGGTACCCTGGATCATTCTGAGGCAGTCTGAAACAACTGTAATGGTGCTATATAGACAAAATCTATTGGAATTCTATGGGTGTTTTGTGGTTAACCTCTCTTGAAAGTATGAGACCAAATTTCATTTGCTTTTGTTCTAGTCCAATACAGAGGTGTCACACTTCCTGCAAAGATTACCAAATTCTTTATCAATACCTCTCAATTATGTTCCCGTGTGACAGGTTGGCAACTAGCTTATACATAGCCAGACTTAAATCACTCTTTAAAACACCTTCTCTGAAATAATTCAATGAATGAAAACTGGACTTTGACTGACAGTCTTTTTGTGTAACTAAGTGGGTACACTTACTCTACAACCATACATTCAATGGCAGCTTCTCTGTGACAGCTATTCACAGCCAAAAAAGTGACTCTTTGACTTCCATAGCTGACCCCATTATGCTTTTCACTCTTAGAGACACACAGGTGATCTCACACCGAGAGCGTGCTTTCAAACACCTACACCCACCCATTGATGCTGGCACAACACTTCTTGCTGGCTCATTGAACTTGATCTTCACTAGCCATCACATATTTACTCACACCCGTACTCATCGCAGACCCTGCACATGCACACGAACACTAATGAAGAGCCACTTGTTGGAAAATAACTGAAGCAATCCCTGTTGTTCTGTGATTCTGGGGTTCTGTGAAGGAATTTAATAATATGTCATACTGCAGTGATCAGGTGCAGGATATGGCCAAACAAGTGTATTGATGGGCTCCTACTTACATGCAAATGAACTCTTCTATTCCCTCACATCTTATTTCCTGTAGTTGCTTTTCCATTAATTGCCTAAACCCCTTCGTTTTCCCACCTTTGGTTCCTCCCCTAAACACATCTTAACAAATCCTGTGCATGCTATTCCCTTGTCTCCCATATGATGTGCTACATCCCTTGCACAAACTACCCCTAGATTAAAAGATGACATGGAGATCTGGTCCTAGTGTCTCATGTTGATGCAACTCACACATGAACTATGGGGCTAAGATATGATGTGTTTTGCATCAGGACAGAGGGGCCCAGACAGTAAATTTGATTATGGAGGTGAACTTTTGATGGACTAGTTATTCTCTGGAAATGGTTCTGAGAGGAGACAGGGCAGGTTCTCTGCATCTTGGATTTGGAAGCATGATTTTGACACTGATAATTCACTGAAGAATCCTGGATAGTGTCCTGGAACCCTGGTTCCTTCAATGACCAGATTAGGCACCATTTCGAAAACATTTTTCCACTCAGCCCTTGCACTTGTGTTTTCTAGTTGACAGATAAATAGGTAAAAGAAAACAACAAGCAAAAAAAAAAAAGCTGTGCCTGAACTGCCCTCATTTTGAAAGTAAAAGATTTTGTCCAGGGAGGTGTGTCTGCCTCTTTCTTTCCCTGCACAACCTTTCCTTCATCTGGAAAGCTGCTATATACTTTCCAACATACCACACGTTTCTTCTGCTAGACTATATCCAGTCTAGTTATGTTGTTCCCAGTCTGGCAGGTGAGGAGGCTAGTAAAGTAATAAAAGAGGTAACTCCCTGATTTTTATAATTTCATGAGAAACAGAAAGGAATTGAGATTTTGTCTTCATGTGACAAGTTTGCTGTCTTTTAAGGGTTTGGGGTGGTTTTTTTATTCCTTCTTGCCAGATAAGTCTGAACTATGAGAGTTTATCTGTATGAACATGGTCACGGAAATGAAGAGAAGAAAGATGTCAAAACTTTTCTCTCAAAAGTACAAAAAGAAGAGTAGGGTAGATTTATTTTTCTCTAGTTTGCAGAAAATGCCACCTATCTTCTTTAATCACATCTATAAACAGCCCGAATAGGCAATGAAAGGAAAGGTTTTCCTTCAGAAAGGAAGGGATATTTTTAATATAAACACTGCTAACCTGTCTTTCTGCATTTAACTCTCCTGCTCAAGAAAATAAAATATTATAAACTAAAGCAGTAATGGACCTGTATGAGACTATGGGTTTAGAAAGTGGAAGTCACTCCTGATTTCCAAAAGAGCAAGAACAAATGTGCATTATAAAAGTTGCAGCTTCAACACTTTTTATATGAAGTGGAGTAGCTTCAGCTGATAATTTAGTTGACACAGGACTGCTACCAGTGTCTGCACACTGGGCACAGAACATCACAGAATTTGATGATTTGGTTCACTTTCGAACTTTTTGACTACAAAGTTGTCACCTGATGCTTAATTTTAGAAGTCTGTAGACATCTACCTCTGAGCCTATTGTCTAGACTCCTTTTATTATCTGTGTTGAGAAACTGGAAGTTTTAGAGTATAATTAATATGACCCAGTTTAAATGTCTTCCTTGTGATAAGAAGAATAACATTTTGAAATTCCCTTCTTTTGGGTTGACTATAAAGGGACTTAAGAAGCTCAAATGTAGATACCTGCCTTGTAAACACATAATGAAAAGTGAGGTGAAGCTTTTCCCAAATGTCTGCTTAATCAAACCATTTTTCAAACATGTGGCATGTATGTATTTTCTTCTTTTAAATTAAAATCATCACTTTTTAAAAAATTCATGAGATCCAAGTGAAGATGGGGGTCTTATCAACACATGCTATGCTAGAAAGCATAAAAAAGATTCATAGCTTTTGTATGAGGAGATTAACTAACTTTTCAACAATTCATACAACAGTGTTATTTGAAATACACCATCCTGGATTAATAAACAGGGAGCTTTAATTAGCTCTCTCTTAGACTAATGAAGTTGACAAGGTTAAAAAAAGAAGGAATTTAAAAGCAAGTAGAGATTTCAAACTCTCAAATCTCCAAGTAGTCTTAACAAAAATGCCATCCCATTAGTTAGTGCATAACCACTGAAAGGAAATACAAATACAAAGTCTAGACAGAAGCAGATGCCAGGAGCTGAGGATTTGGTGTGATATTGGGCAGGATAATTTCCTTTGGTACCTGCAATCTTGTACTCTCAGCCTAAGTTTATTTGGAACAACAGCACTTTGAAAAAAGACACCAGAAAACATACATCAATAGTCTCATTTTTGTGTCTACAGAAACAAACGGTCGAGCAATTTTTCACTGAGTCTGTAAAGCCTGAAAACTTATTCCTGAATCTCAGTGCTTCCCCTCACATATGAGAAATGTATAACAAGAGTAAGGTTAGAGTCTTGCATCTGGGCAAGAACAACCCCAGGTACCAGTATAGTTTGTGGACTGACATGTTGGAGAGTAACTTAGGAGAAAGGGAACTGGGGGTCTTGGTGGACAGCAGGATGACCATAAGCCAGCAGTGTCTTGTAGCTAAGAGGGCCAACAGCATCTTGGGGTAGATTAGAAGGGGGGTGGTTAGCAGATTGAGAGAAGGTTTTCTCCCCGTCTACTCTGCCCTAGTGAGACCTCATCTGGAGTATTGTGTCCAGTTTTGGGTTCCTCAGTTCAAGAGGGATGTGGAGCTGCTGGAGGGAGTCCAGCATAAGACAAGGAGGATGATGAAGGAGGTGGAGGACCTGACTTCTGAGGAGTGGCTGAGGGAGCTGAGCCTTTTTAGCTTGGAGAAAAGGAGCCTGAGGGGTGACCTCATTAATGTCTATAAATATTTGAGGGGCGGGTGTCAGGATGATGCCAGGCTCTTCTCAGTGTCATCTAGTGATAGGAGAAGGGGCAATGGTTGTAAGCTGGAACATAGGAGGTTCCACATCAACCTGAGAAGGAACTTCTTCACAGTGAGGGTGATGGAGCACTGGAACAGGCTGCCCAGGGGGGTTGTGGAGTCTCCCTCACTGGAGATATTCAAGACCCGTCTGGACAGGTTCCTGTGCGACTTGCTCTAGGTGATCCTGCTGTGGCAGGGGGATTGGACTAGATGAACTTTCGAGGTCCCTTCCAATCCATAGTGAGTCTATGTTTCTATGTTCTGTACAGTTATTGTCATAAGAATATTTTCATTTGCATGCCGATATCGTAAAGGATTATATTACTGAGGACATTTATAAAAAACCCTACCAGAACTATCACAACCCATAATTGTGTGCACGCAGAGATGAGACAGGATAGACAATAGAATTTTCAACAGGTGTGCATGCTGACATTGAGGGGTGTTCTGTTCTGAGGCTTTCTGTAGCCAGGATTGTGTTGGCCAAGACAGTTTAACAACTGCACTTGCTTTGCTGCTCTCCATTGCGACACCTTTTGGAAACTCCCATATTTAAATCAAATCTCCTCTTTGCTTATGTTTCTTACATATTGGGCTTCTGAAGTCTGCTTCTATAGTGCACTTAATTTAATGGAGTATGAATTCTCCTGGAGCGTTAAGGATTTAAGCTGCCATTACCACAGCCCGAATGCTGTTTTTCAAAATCCATTTTCCAATTGGTTGGCTGAAACTTTGATAGTAATATTACCATATTCATGCCTAAATCCCCCCCAGAGCAGTTATGTCGTTGCTAGCCATTTCTTTATCATTCCTAGTTTATACAACAGGTTTCTGTATACCTATTAGATACTTATAGTGCACACATTTTGGGGCATATTTTCAAAAAGCCAAATGTAGAGCTCCCACTGAAGTGTCATAATGTTTCTATGTGCATTTATTTCAAATCCTTTCTCATGTTTTTATGAGAGATATAACTACTTATATACTGGAAGGCACTAAAATTGTATCTGTCCAGTCCTGTCTTATCGCATCGTGGTTCCTTTGTGTCATATGTCACACCTTCCTTGGAAAACTCATCCTTTGAATGGCATTCAAGAGAAATCACAGAGAGTATAGAACAACTTACTACACCAACAGACCAACAGCTGCCAAGGTATGTACAATAGGACTATACAAAAAGCCCATCTTTGAGAGACTTGTACCTTAACTCGTCCTTGGAACCTGGTAGCCATGTGAAAATATTTCTATTAGATGTTAAACAGATGCAAAAGAACAGAGACATCTATCAGAAGACTATAAGCATTCAGATGGTATTTCATTAAGAAGATTATTTGAACTCAATCTACAATATCATCCACTTCATCTGAGGAAACTTAAGATCCACAACAGCCTGTACCAGATTTTCAGGTCCATAAAGATATGTGACTGTGTTCTTACACAGAATAAATTAGAGAGTCTAACTACATCTAGAAAAAAAGTTTCATTTCTTATAACAGCCATTAATTAACTATAACTTAATTTGTGTATATTAAAGTAAGTACCTTTGATTTAAACTATGCCCTTAATTATTTTAGATGTGGAGTTCTCCTAAGATTTCTTATTTAACCCTTTTGACAGATGCAGTGTTTAACATTCAGATAATGAAAAGCTCTTTCCTCTGTGGAGTTGAGGTTTTGTTGTCATTTCATAAAAGAATGCAATTAATTAGATTTTAACTACAATAGGCTTTCCTTTTCCAGCAAAGTACCCAACAAAGTGGTAACTGTCTGACAGTACATCAGCCCTTAATAACTTCCACTAGTGGTTTGTTTGCATCTGAAAGGGTCCAGTGTTCAACCAGACCCTAATGAGCAAATCTGAAGAGATGCTTCTGTGACCAATAATTGCAAACCATGAAAGAAAATGCCACATATTTTAGATGCAAACTACCCTGCTCTGCTACCACAGATGAAGAATATGAACAGAAACCCTTCCTCTGTGGCTGGGGATTTTGAGATGATGTGCTTGCTGGCAACCAGTAGCTTAAAAGGAAATTCTATGTTTCACCACTTAGGTTCTTCTGCAGTTTGTGAGGTCTTCTTCCTTTTCAGAAACCAAAATCCATCACTCCCATGAAAAACCCTGTTTCCTGTGATAGAAGCACACAGTGTTGCTCCAAATATACCTGGGAGCTAGAAATTCTGAAAATATTTTCTAAAAATTAATGTGACTATGAAACCACAGCTTTCTGTTCTGAATACATTGTTATTTCATAGACTCATGGAATTATTCAGGTTTGAATGGGATCACTGAGTCCAAACATCAACCCTACTCTACAAGTGTGCCCCAAAATCAAATCTCCAAACATTACATCTAAGTGACTTTTAAACACATCAGGGGTGGGGATTCAACAACCACCCTGGGCAGCCCATTCCAGTGCCTGACCACTCTCTCCATGAAGAATTTTTTCCTACTCTGTTGAATAAACCTACTCTGTTGAATCTTGAAGCTCTTCCCTATGATTTTGTTGCTAATCTGTGAGCAGACTCATTGTTCTTGAGATGTTAAGCACCATTTTCAGTGGTCTGCATCCTTATCATATGGGTAAGTAGTAATCCAGATAATCTGACTATTTTCCCATGACAATTCTCAATTGAGAAGCAAAGAAGCTCCTGTAGAATAACACCTTGTCAAAACTCAGAACTGCTACTATCACCACTCTTTGTTGTCCACTGAGGGTGACTTAGTGCCTTGTCTTCTCTTGCTCAGGTTTTGTCCATGTCCTATCTACTTATTAGGACACAAACTGTGTATTAGGAAACTTGCTTATCTTCTACATTTACCTGTCTCCCTTCCTCTCCTTTGCTTACTTTTTAAATGAATCCCTCTTCTACTTTCACAATGATGAAAACCCCCCAAACTAATAGCAGAAACTTGGATGGGCTAGTTTGTCAGGTTTCATAAACATATCTTAAAAAAAAACCCTTGCTTTTCAGATATGTCACCAACTAGTAAACACAACCTAAACAACCTGAGCATCTATTTCCAGGAGAATAGAATAATACATTGCATTTTCTTTGTTCCTGTTAGACCATAACAGATTAAATTTTCTAAAATAATGTGTTTTGTACAAGATGCTCAGCAAATGGGAAATTGCAATCAAATGGTTAATGTCTGACAAAGTTGAAAATAGGTACTTCTAACAAAAAATGCCAAGCAACCAAGAATCTTCACTCTACTTTAACATGGTACCTTAACATTAATATGTAAATGTATATAAATTGAGGAAAAAAATGCGTGTTTTGCTTTATTAAAGGATTTATGATTTCTTAAGAGAGAAAGATAATGAATTGTATTAATTAACACAGTTGTCACATGGGAGATTTATGTTACTTGACAAGGTGTAATTCACTAAAAGTCTAAAACAGAAGACAAGTGTCATAGTCAAATTTGGGCAACATTATCTGCTCTTCTATCTTGTCTGAAAATAATGGTTATATTTCTCTTTGTGACAATGGGGAGGCAGCTACGTTTCCTAATTTAGAATTTCGTGTTACTTGGAGGTGTCATTCCTCTGCAGGCTACAAGGAGTTGAAGGAAATTAAAGCGACATCAAGGCTCATTTGCACAGGGAAATTAATGTGCTGTAAGGTGGACTCTGAATGCACAGCACACCATCGGTTCTGCTTCTCACTCCCCAGATGGAGTGGCTAATGCAGGTCTATTACAGAACTCCTTAAGCACTCGGAATTTTGTAGTGTTGTCTGGGATCCCTATCACATCAGCAACCTGTACAAATGTCTTGATGAAGTGACCGATTGTCTTATAGTGAGAATATCATGGTACTTTCAGAGAAGAACCTCACTCACCTTTTCTAATCAGAATCACCACATGATATCTGGAAGCACCTGATGGAAAGCAAACACTCAGCATTACATCCATCTGAGTTTCCTTGTACGAACCTTGTGTCAAATATTAAAAAGCTGGTCTTTGGAAGTGCTGTAGGTAGAAATGTGGAGAGTAGTTATCCTAGACTTAGGACTGTCCTGCATTGTCTGTGTGTTCCTTCCTACGCAGCCAACTTGAATTTTCTGAGAAACACATGGTAAAACCAGCTTCTGATTCAGAACACTGAAATAACCAACCATTTGTTAAAGCAGAATTACAGAAAACAAACACTTGCTACCCTCACAATGGTTTTCATAATGAATCCACACTGTCTGATAAGCTAGTAGCTTACCCAGCAGCTATTTCATAGCTGCCTACCTGTGATAACAGCTGACCTGCTGTACTGTGATGTTAGCTATAGAAACACTATTGTGGTTGAATGGTCCTCCTATTAAAGCATTGGAAGACTAGAAGAATTCTCTCAGTGCAATTAATAGATAAGACCTGTACTATGTATCCTCAAGGCTGCATGCTAAAAATCCTACCAGAGCCACATAATGTCCCTTTGGAAAGAGAAAGAAGCAGCAAACTTTTCCTTCTCTCTCTCCTCTTTACTTCAGAGACTCTCTAAGGAACATTTTTGAGCATAATCTTTTATCATCTCTCACCCAGGCACACTTCAGATTACAGATTCCCTGGGTAATCTGTTCCACTATCTGACTACTGTCACTGTGCAGACTTGTTCCTAATATTACATTGAAACTTTAATTGCTGCAACTTGTGTCTGCTGCCCCTCTTGCACCTCCAAGAAATCATTTTCATATCTGTTACAGAATATAGCTGTACATAGCAATAAGATCCCTCTTCATCTTCTTTTCTGTAGTCTGAACAAATCCAGTTCCCATAGCTCTTGTACCTTGTGCCACATCTTCCTAAACTCTTAGTAGTTGTTCATTGAACTCAAACCAGTAGGACAATAGCTTTCTGTAGTAAGGAACCCAAACCTAAACACAGCACACTGTATATGATCTTATTCAGCAGAAGGAAGTAATCCCATCACTCAGCCTGTTGGTCACATCCATGCTGATGCAGCCCACCATGTGGTTGGTAATTCTCACTACAGCATCATACTGATGACTCTGGGAACCCTTCCCTACTCAGTTACCATACAATACCACTACATGAGATTATTTGATTCCAGATGCAGGACTTGGTATTCGCCTTGTTGAAGTAATTAAAAGTCATGTAGATCTAGTGCTGAGGGACATGATTTAGTGGTGACCGGGCTCTGCTTGGTCAATGGTTGGACTTGATGATTCTAAAGGTCTCTTTCAACCAAAATGCTTCAGTGGTTCTGTGATTCTTAGAAGGCAGGCAAGAGGATACAGAATCACAGAACATTAGGGATTGAAAGGGACCTTAAAAGATCATCTAGTCCAAACTCCCTGACAAAGCAGTATCACCTACAATAGTACTAGGTAACCCTATTAAAGAAGAATGTATCTGTCTTGACAGCAAATCTTAAGTGTATTTTTCTCCTCCCTTGATTTGCCACACAACACTAAAGACTTTCTACAAAGTGATGGCTCATGTTTGCCTTCTGCATCAGAAAGCAGAAGTGCAGACTGTAAAGCAGGGAAGGATACAGTTAGAGAACTAGCATGGGTTGCCCAGGGAGGTGGTTGAGGCCCCGTCCCTGGAGGTGTTTAAGGCCAGGCTGGATGAGGCTCTGGCCAGCCTGATCTAGAGTGGGTTGTCCCTGCCCATGGCAGGGGAGCTGGAACTGGATGATCCTGTGGTCCCTTCTAACCCTGACTGACTCTATGACTTGGTCTAGGTGATCCTGCTGTGGCAGGGGGATTGGACTGGATGATCTGTTGAGGTCCCTTCTAATCTCTAATGATTCTATGATCTAAGACCACAGCAGTGACATTTTAAGCTCAAAAGAAGACATGATACCTCCTTTACACCAGTAACCTCTCACTTGTTTCTTTGTCATCCATGTACTCTAAAGCTGACTGTTTTGTCTCAGAAAGAACACTACAAAACCTTTCCTACTGCAATAGTCCTCCTAATGGTTACCTATAACACAATCTCAGAATAATAGAATCATTGAGCTGTTTGTGTTGGAAGTGACCTCAAAGATCATCTAGTTCCAACACCAATACGAGCTTGCTAGACCAGCTCGCTCAAACTGGTTTTAAACATATCCAGTGATAGAGTATCCACAACTTCCCTGGCAATTTCTTACAGTGTCTCACCACCCTCATAGTGAGTAACTTCTTTCTTATTTCTAATCTAAATCTCCCCTCTTTCATCTTTAAGCCATTACCCTTTGTCCTATTACTATAAGCCTCTGTAAAAGTCCCTCCCCATATTTTTTGTAGGGTCTCTTCAGACACTGAAAGGACTAAGGTCTCCCCAGAGCTTACCCAGGCTAGAAAACACCTACTGTCCTCATAGGAGAAGTGTTCTAACACCCTGATCATCTCTGTGGCCCTCCTCTAGACCTGCTTTAAAAGTATCTATTATCTCTCTGCAGATATGGAGAGCACAACACTTG
Organism: Rhinopomastus cyanomelas; assembly: GCA_013400115.1. NCBI lineage: Eukaryota > Metazoa > Chordata > Aves > Bucerotiformes > Rhinopomastidae > Rhinopomastus > Rhinopomastus cyanomelas. Next base: position 24,135 of record VXBP01003039.1, on the reverse strand, counting down.
CTCTTAATAGAGAACCAGCAGAAGTATCTCTACTCTTGAAATTGAGATCTCTCTCATCTCTTATTCTTTGTAAGAATTATATGTATATGAAAAGCACGTATTTCCTGTACCACTTCAGATAGGGTCAACATTATTTGAATAAGAGCAAAGCAACAGCACAGAGTTTAGAAATGCTTGTATAAGGCAAATGTTAAATACACTCCAGCACAGGAGAAAAAGTAGAATGGGTCAAGGATGCCATATGTGATTGCTACTCATTGAGAACAGTTTCAGTGCTTAAATACACACTGTCTCCAGATTAATTTAATTATGATTTCACTAATCAATTCCATTAATGTATTTACTATGAATCCACATGCATTTAAGGGACAAGCTACATGTTTGTCTAAAAGTAGAGGACTGGAATGTGTAAGTTTATGTGTTATTTTTCTTTTTCTTGTGCAGCAAAGAATAGATAACTGTTGATAAAACTTTGACAGGACAAGAGTTAATGAAATTTGTATGAGTTTCTAATTCAAAGTATATTAATGTGTCACAGTGGACGTACTCTTAAAATATTAAAATCCTGAAAATGTACTCAAAAGCGTATGGTACATGTAAAAATAATTATGTCATCCAAAGTTAACGAGAACGTTGTGTGCTATGGCACTCTAATTGCAATGTGTACTGTACTACAAGAGAGTCAAACCCAATCTGCTGTCATAGAAGACAATTCTGACTAAAAGCAGTGTGCAAAACATGGCTTCTGAAAGGAAAGCCACAGGGACCAGGAGCGAGAACAACTAAAGAGCGGTGTAGAAATCCTGAACCACTCTGGTGATGGTTTCCTGAGAGCTTGAGAATTTGTGTCTTTTTTCAGTTGACAAATCCAGTTATTCTCCCAACAGCCAATTGAGAAAACCAACAAGCACGTGGGACCACCAGGGGAATGGTCTTTTGATTGTTCAAAGGGAAATACTGAATCACTTGTGAGCAGTATTAAAAGTTACGATATACATCAGGTAATGCTTCTTTTAAAGTTTCAGTAAGAATGGAGCAGAAGACAATTATCCTTCTCCATCCTCACAAATCTCACAACTAAGTTTGTTAGTTGTTCTTCACATACCTCTCAAACTGCTTTGACACTTCTGCGTTGTGCCATAAGTGAGAAGGACCTCACCAAAAAGAACTAAAAAATTTAGTAAATGCTATATGGGATTAAAATAATTTGTCACATAGTTCAGCCTGCTTCTTTATAAACACAAGACACGTGATGAAAGATTTTTATAGGGGTATAGACAAACAGAAAAGGACAAAGCTATAAAGCCTGTGAGTAGGCTGTGAATCTATGTTTGGTCATGTTCTAGCCTCATGATTTTAACTGGCAAAGTGGTGGAGGACTCATATTCAGACCCACACTGTTTTGGGGAGTTTGGAGATAGATTCTGTCTGAGAAGAAGATATATTCCAGGCATACAGCCAAGACAGAGAGTGGCAGAAGAGACAACCAAGGGGAAAATGAAAAGAAGAGAGACAGTCAGAGTGTGCAATCCGAGAGAGGGAAAGTTGTTTAGTAGTAAGCTATTATATAAATATTTAGATGGAATTGGTGAATATTCAAAATTAATTTTCTCATTAAAAATGAATAGGAAGTGACAGGCTACCAACAACTACTGAACTGGCAGCTACAGATAAGTGAAAAGCATCTAGATAGAGAAGAAACACATTAAAGTGGAAACTGAAAAACAATAATAATACAGGAATCATAATTGGTTTCTTAATATTGTTTTACTGCCTTTCTGCTGGCAGCTATTTTCCTTGGTGGAACTAGCACTTTTCAAAATGTTCTTTAAAGAAAAACATTTAAACGTGTGCATAAGAGACATGACAAAACTTGTGATCAGATGCAGAAAGGCTCTAGTCCATTCCCATTTAGCACATGGCTGAAGTATGCTTAAGTGTTTTGAGTAGCTGAGATGTTTGTGCAATTTTAGATTTCTTTTAGGCTTTCAAGCATTTAGGGCTGAGATTCACTGGAGCTCCCTACACATGGTAGCCTACTGCTTTATTGCTGTAAGTAAACAGTTCTATCAAATTCATGTGTCTCATTAAGAGATTCTTAACCTAAACTGCAGTTCAATCTTAAATTTTCTAAATTATACATTGTGTAAATTAACAGTGGTAACAAGCACAGAAGAAATATTTGATCTTGCAGCATATTAATTTATTCATGTGGGAGAATGAGAAAAATCTCCCTGCCTTCTCTCAAATTCTCTCTTCATTGACCCTACATGTTCTATAATTTTATAGCAAGATAATACATTATACTCTCCTATTCATATTTCTCCTGGCTTATTTTATAATTTTCTAAATATATCATGTGATGTTACTTATCTTTGTACCCAGATGCAGGATGCTTGTGTAGCCTACTGACTCTGGGATTCTTGCAAATAAATCATTGTTTCAAGACTGTGTTGCTAGGCCAGGGTTAACTGAAACACCAAACAGTTTTCAATTATACAGTGCCTCAATAACATTGTAATGCAGAACAAAGCAGAGTAATTTGATTTCCAGAATTAAAGGAGTGGATTATTTTTCTGCCACAAATGGCCTTCCATAAATCTAGAGGGAAAGAAAATCTATCAGAGCAATCAAGATTTGAATAGCCAACGAAAATACCTAAGATATAAACGTATTGGGGTTTTTATATGATGAAAGTTGTTTCAGTTTACTAGTCACAGTTTCCTCACAAACTATGAATAAGCTTAGTCATATAAAAAGCTTTCCACAATATTTCCAAGAAATACATGTATATGTATTCAAATGGCAGTATCATGCAATCTCAGAATAGTCAAAGTTGGCATAAACATCTACAGACTTCCCAGAAACTCATCAGAGCAGGTTTCACAGCACAGTCAGGTTTGTCCATAACCTCTCATGGCAATCTGTTCTAGCATGTGAAAAACCTTGTAGTAAAACCCACAGTATCTCAATGTGAGAAACAGTGGTTTCCTACCTGCAGATAGAATTACCTGTGTTTCAGTTTGTGCCCATTGCTCTCTGAGAAGAGTCTGGTCTCATGTCCTTCCTGGCCCCCAACAAGTACACGTTCCCAACATCCTTTCAGGCTTTTTGTCTCCAGGCTGAACAGTCCCAGCTCACTCTGCCTCTCCTTGTATGAGAGCCACATCTGTCCAATTGTAACCCTGGTGGCCCTTGGCTGAACGTGATCCAGCATATCTATATATTCCCATGCACTGAGGAGCACAGCACTGGGCACAGTACCCCAACAACACCCCAATACATCTGAACAGTAACAAGAAGGATCATCTCTGCTTACCTGCTGGCAACACTCTGCCTGTTGCACTTAAGAAGGCTGATGGCCACCTTTGTCACAGGAACACATTACTGGCTCATGTTCAAGTTGGTTTCCACGAGGAGCCTAAAGTCCTTCTTCACCAGAATGCTTCCCAGTCAGTCAACCACCTAGCTTGTACTTGTAGATGGGTTTATTCTCCCCAGGTGCAGAACTGGACACTCTGATTGGTTGAACTTCTGTGAAGTTTCTCTCTGTCCAATTCTTCATCCTGTCCAGGTTCCTCTGAATGGCAGCAAGACCTAATCAATCAGTCACACTCCCTACATGCCACTTTGTATCATCTGTGAAATATGTGGATGCACTTTGTCCAATCATTCAGCTCATTAATGAAGATATTCAACATCTGGTCTTAACCACTGGGGTGCATTAAGACTGACTGGCTTCCAGCTGTGCTTTGTGTTAATGACAGTCATTTGAGCTTTGCAGCTTTCAACCATCTTCCACACACAGTGCTTGAAGTCCACCCACATTTAATATATTAATTACTGATAGAGAGGGATAAACAGCACACTGCACCTTCAGTCTAGCTGCACTTCATGCACTCACACAACCAGACCCTGAATAATTTGTCAGGACCCAATGAGAAAATTTTGTGGGTAGCTTAAAGAATAGTGCCATTTATTAAAGCTACAGTAACACTAATTCTTGCAGCCTTTTCTCATGGCAGGGCTGTTCCATCCCTCTGATCAGTTTTGTGGCCCTCCTCTCAAAGCTCTCCAAAACATATATATTTTATGTGTTGAGAACCCCAGAGCTGAACACAATACTTCAGGTGGGATCTCACCAGAGCAGAGGGGGGAAATCACCTCCTTCGATGTGCTGAACACACTTCTTCAAGATAAAATTTAGCAGTATTTGGTATAAAGTTGCTAGGTATCTAGTATCCTGAATAAAAACTAGAGCATTGTCCTTTAAAATAATTCATCTGCCCAAAAGCAAACATTGCACTACCAGGAAGAACAAGCACAGTACTTGCTCTGTTCCTTAGATAACCACATATCTCTCTATCAGAAAGAAAGTTTCATCCATTAACTCAACAAAACCTATCCAGGGTACTCTCTTGTTTGCACTTGTTATCCCAGCCTACACAATTTTTTTCTCATTCCTCTTTTCCCTCTTCCTTGATGGTTATTTATTTCCTACTCACACATAGACATAAAAGATTTTTGCATTACTGAAACTCCTTACAGGTGGTTTTTCATGTGGTTAAGAGGTTTCATGTGGTCAACAGCAATTACCAGATCAAAATATTCACTTCTGTCAATTTCTTTTTCTGACCAATTAAGCAAATTTAGCTAGCCCAAAGAAGAAGCAAGTATTTTTGATATACTAGTAATAAAAATGGATGCATTACCATTCTACTAGTAGGTCTGGATAGATTTTAAACACATGCATTAGCATATCAATTGCCAGGCATCAAATTAGAAAGCCTCTTTAAATCATTGATCATTGGGATTGCTTGTGATGCTGCAATGCTGGGAAGTGTCACATAAAATGTGCACAGCACTGAAACCACAAGAAAATGAAGGAATCAATAACACAAACATCCACAATGTGTGTAATTCAACTTCTTGGACACGTTAAGTACTTCTAACAGTTTAATAAGGAAAGAAATGTAAAAAGAATACAGAATATGAATGGATTCTAATTTCTGATATCCAGCAACTAATGAAAAATAAAAGGAGCTTCAGCCAGAGTGTTCAAGTTCAGGAGGATAGATAGGGGCATGCACACGAAGAACAGAAGAGCATCAAGCATCCTTGCAGGACATTTACTTTTTTACATTACATTTGAGGACAATATTGTAGAATTATGTGTAGAGAAGAAAAGCAGTAACTGCAAAAAGTTGTGAAGATCAGCTGTTAAAAATATGTGCTGAATACCATGAAAGACAGACTAAGACCTTTTTGGAAAGCTGTTGTATTCAAACTTGTGGCTAACTAAAATGAGTGTGTGCAGGTAAAGTGAGCAATTAAACTGCCATTAAAATGAATTTCTAACACTGGGGGAAAATATTGTCAGAAAGAACCAAGAAAAATAGTATATTTTAATGAAATAAGGAAACAGTAGCAATAGTTATTTTTCTAATTCAATTTCTGCTCATGATTCTGTTACATTATTGTTGTCATATTGAAAAAGAAAGAAACCTAAGAGGACACAGTGTTTTAAAGGTTTCTATAACCATGTATGTGAATCACATTTCTTTTTGAAAATGCAGACCAGATAAACATTTTTAGACAAGAAGGTCTTTAGAGGAAGACATAAACAGAATCGTATATTTAACAGAAGCTAAGATAATTTTCTTAGGCCTGGTTTGAAACAGGAACATTAGTGCCCTATGATTACTTATTTATTTGTAACTTTACTGAGGTACTCCAAAAATGCCACTGCACTTACTATAATTCTAAATTATATCTGCAATATAATTGCAGCATAATTCTTGCTTACCTGTGTGTGTATTTCCCTTTCATTGGAAGTTCTGTTCCTGACATAGATAACAAATGGAGAATTTGCATTCATAATTTGAAGCAATACTACAAAATAAATGAGATGTTGATTAATGTATCATAGTTGGTCTTCAATTAATCGTGACCAGTATAAGAATCTCATTACTTACTTTGATGGCTCCACAGGTAAACCAAGAGAAATAGAACAGCAGGATTAGAAGACATCCATTATTTCTTTGGTAAATGCTGTGTTAAACAAAATGTTATTTTCAGACTAAGATGCATGATGAAGTACAAATTGAAATAAGAAGTCACCTGTCAGTGCAGTCTTGCTGAAATCATGCACGGTTAAGAATCTGTCAGTGTTTTAACCCTCTTTATCAAGCAAGGTATTTATGTAGAAGTGGTCTGTGAGCTGGAGTATAGGTTTATAATCTCGGTGGTATTTTTGTGGAAAATCAACAATTTTCACTGAGGTGAAGGTATACAGGATTGACATATCAAAAATATGTGAAAACATGGTGTTAATTTTAGCTCATTTCATCTGAGATCGGTCAGGCTATTACATTGGTCAGGTAAGGAATTAGGCTCGTTTTGCTTTGGAAAATCATGTAATTCCTCTGCCATTCATCTAGTTAACTGTGCCCTAAGGTGTAATAACCAACTAGCATAACTAACATCGTGTAACTAATGTTAAGTGTCAAGATTACCTATATTTTGGTTAACTGCAGTAGCATATTTTTGGTTTTCTAATTGTATGTGTAGAGATTTTACCAGCTGAAAGAAAGGAAGACTATGAAGACTAAGTGGTGTGTCATCTGGTACAACATTCAGTTCAAGAACTACATAATTAAAATTATGAAAAAGGCTAAGATCTTGATCACACGGATAAAACTTGTTATGCTGTAGGCTGAGAATCCTGTCAATCTTAGAGATAGTGTCTCCACAGAAGGACAGATGAAAGCTATTTTTCAGTTTTCTGAAACCTACTTCAGTTTTTTGAGAGTCTTTTTTTCAGATTTGAGTTCAGCAATTTTCCCAGCTGCAGAAATCTTCTCCATCTAAGACATTGTAAGTTTATTTCCCATGACAAAAGACTTTAGATTTGTTTGCAATCCCAGGGCAGCCCTGTGACATGTATCTAAACATTCTCACTGTGTGAAAATGGAAGTAATAAGCCAGGAACATGCCCATCCTGCTTCTGCATAAAGAAATTACACTTTCTCTCACTCTGTTCTTCATGACAAATCGTAGCAAACTCTCCTTCTTCACATGTACAAGAGCTTGTGAAGGACCAGCTGGCCTTATGAGTAGTTTTGCTTCTTGGCTTTGACTGAAAATAATAGGAAAGTATTCTCTGCACTCTGACTCAAATCCCATTCTGATTAAACTCCAGTGCAGGAATAAATAACTCATTTCCTGCTGTAGAAATTTCTGAATCACTTGAACAGTAACAAGAGATCTGAACTAAGGTTTTGTGATTTGCAGATACCAAACGTTTCAAAAGTCTGCAAAAAAAGAGTAAAACGTCAGAAAGACAGACCAAATCCTCTACCTTAAGAGGACTTGAGCAGAGATAAGTGAACACAGTAACATTCTGTTACTGTGACAAAGAAAGCAAAGGCATTGTCTTCAGATTTCTGACATAACCTCAGCCTTTTTTCCTCATGGCTTGGTCTGCTTTGCACTTGTCCAAAGTGGGGTAAAAAGTACTCCAGAGACTAATTTTATACAGCTGTGTACGATTTCATAACGTGCAAAACAAAATGCAAAGGCATTAACAAAATTTGAGCTGTATTGAAGCCAAACTGGGGACCTCTTTTATGTCTCCCCCATGTTAAAATACAGTATTTGAACAAACTCTAGCTCAGGGATTAGCCAAAGATACTATATTTGTACCCAAATGTTGTATTTTTCAAATGAAAACAATGCAAGCCTCTGCTAGCCCATGAATCAGTACGATTTCATAATTTACTTCTTCAACTTCACCAGTTTAAGCTATTGCTGAAATTGATTTAATTCTGTATAAATTTTAAATTACTTCTACTTACATGGTTCCTACCAATTTAACCAGATCAGTTCTTGAATAGATTTTATTAGATGGCCATAAGTGTTTAACACAGACACGCTCAAAGAGCTATGTGAAGTAAAATCTGAGGAAAGTAGTACTGAGATACAAGTTTTGCACTTAATGATAATGCAGTTATCTAGATATGTTTCTTGAGAGTGTCACCACTGGCTTGCACGAGATGACAAAGTGGATATTTCTTCAGATGCGGGGACGCATCCAGAGGGAAACGCTGCAAAGCCTCGGCCGGGAGCGGGGCGCGGCGATTGCACCCGCTGCATAAAGTTACAAGATAAACACAAAAGAAGGGGAATGCAGTCAGAAAGATAGTCTTTTACTCTCCTTCTTAGTGCCTGCAATTGCTCCTTTTTTTTTTAAATACATTTCTTGCTTCAACTGGAAAAAATTATCCAGAAATAAAATATTAATAGGTCACAGAAACTGTCAGAAGCCAGTCTCCTTCAAAAGAGCTGCTGTCTAGTGCTTGCTGTTGAAGTCTGCTCTGTTCATGGTCTGCGTGTTTGAATGCCCCGCTGGCTCACAAGAGCAAAGCAGCAGGTTGGGCAGAAGGAGAGTGTGACTTACACAAAGGCACAAGCCAAACAAAACTTCTTGGTCTAATTTTAAGCCTGCAAGAACTAAAAATGTTTCTTTGAAACATATAGGTTAAGAGATTATGGAACATATAGGTCCTATGATTCTGGAATAATAAAAAATTAATCACCTTTTAAGAAGTTGCAAAGGTTCGTTTGTGCAATGTAATTTCTGTGTAAGTAATGTCTTAACAAATTGTTGCTGCTATTATTATTGCTATTTGTGATGATGCATTTTGGGTAAAGGATGTGTTTACAAAGTATTTTAAAGATTAACTACCACACTGCATAGCCTTGTACTTTGAATAATGATTATAGCCTCTTGCATATCTGAAATTGATTTCCATCCATTTGTAGGCTCAGAAACATCTGTAATATCCGATGGTGTTTTGTAAGACCATTACCTGAAAATTTTTGGCATTTTCAAGGAAACACATATACAGAAGAAATATTGCAGCCCATTATAAAAATCACACAATGTTTGAAGACTAAATAATTTGCTTTTTTGTTTGCATGTGGCAAATTTCTCACCACCTTTGTGTTACCTGATTCATTTGGGTGAACACTTCAGGCACTCTTTCAAACGTTTCAAGCTATATGAGTCCTGTTAACTATATTTCCTCTTTCTATTCTCACAAAATGAAGACTCCTTCAAAAAGTTAATTGGTATTATCCTTGAACAATGGACTGCATAATTTTCTGGACTCATCTCTCAGAATGAAATTTTTCTATATATGAAACTTTCAGTCTTGGTTTTTTTATATATATCTCTGCTTCTCTGAATTGCAAATGATTAAAAGGACCTAGGCAACACTAATGATATTTTCTGGTGTCATTATCTACATAAATTCCATCTGGTTAAAGTTTCTGGTTTATGCCAAGGAAAATTAATTCTTAGTGGTTACAGACCCCATGCACACTTGCATGCCACATATTTCATTGTTCTATTATATGAACAAATTAGATATTTCAATAAAACTCTGGGTGTACTTGTGCACATTACAACTGTTCATTACTGAGCAGCAACAGCAGAGATAAAAATCCCATCTTTTTTCCTCGAAAGATTCCACAGTGTTAGTTAAAAATTTAATTTAGCTCTTGGTTGCTAGTTTGCAGAGGGGTATTACTTCGAAGTTACAGAATGCAGAGAGAAGGTATTATTCTTCCCTCCAAAGTAGGTCAGTGTCATACACACAAAGCACCCAATATGATCTTTGAGAGGAGTAAAATTAATCTTCACGTAGTCCAAAAATACGAACAGACTGCCATCCTGAAATCTTGTTCTTGCAGAACTGCTGCTAATGTTTGCCTTCTCAGCCCTTTATACTCTTAACACTACTAAATTTCCTAACGTTAGATTGTTAGATACCATATAAACTATTGTGTCAAGTGCAGCCTCTCCCACCCCAACTTCCCTCCACTCTCCCTTTCCCTGCACCTGAGACAGACAGGTTGATGCCTCATTGGCACCCCACCCTCTACCCTCTTCAGCCTGCCTTTGTTTCTGTGTAGCTGCAACTAGGAAGAGTACAGTTCTTATTGACTTAGAGTATAAATGGAACTCTGCCAGAGAGTCATATCTGAGCTCCTCCACATTCAAGATCCTTCTCAGAGCAGTGGGTTTACAGCTGGAGATTCTCCCCTTGGGTCAGGACACCATTCAAGGATACTTCCTGGGATCGAGTGATTCCTCATCACTCCTTCTAATGAGCAAGTCTTTCATTTGGTTAACTTTAAGTGGGAGATTGCATCTCGTGTGTATGATCACATTCACATTTTGGATCATCTTTTCATAAAGGATTCCTTAAAGCTGAGGAATTCTCCTGTTTAGCAATATAGTCCCCACTGACACCCAAATTTATGTGTTTTCGGAGTGTTAGGCAACTCTGGTTTCAATAAATCACATTTTTCTGATAGCTACCTGCTGTTTGTTTTTTGCGTGTGCCTACATGACAACCAGTACATAAATTAAAAGAAAATAAAGGAAGAAGAATCTCCACTATGGGTTACAAGCCCACTTCAGCTGTTCACAATACTTAGATCAAGGGCGAAGGAACATCTCACACAGGGCGCTACTGAAGTTATTAAAGTACAGATTGTTGTCATTAACTTTCAGAAAGTAATACAGCAGGCAAAAACACAGAGTAAAGCAAAATGTTAAGAACAAGATTAGGAATTAATATCTTAATGTCAAGACATTTCCATATAAGTTTTAACAAACGGACTCTTTAACCCTTCATACCTTACAGTATTCTTCACCAGATGTATTCTACCAATCGTCTTGTGTTTTACCACATTTGGAAGTCAAGTGATTCAGTTAGTTCCAATTTTTTCTCTACAGGCAGTTGGTACAACAGTCTACAGAAGTTCATACAATATCTTGCTTCAAATGCATCTGCTTTGCTCACCTGGTTCTGTCCTTGTAGGCCAGATTCCATTCTCACAACACTCTCACTCATGTTCCCGTTTCCAGTTGTCTTTGCCAAAGTCTAAAGTCTATGCCTTCCAAATCTAACAATCTTGGTGCAATCCTACAGGTTTGGTCTGAGGAAATGGAGGCTAAGGGGACACCTCATTGCTCTCTACAACTATCTGAAAGGACACTGTAGAGATGTTAATGCTCGTCTCTTCTGACAGGTAATTAGCGACAGAATCAGAGAGAACGGTTTCAAGCTTCAACAGGGTAGGTTTAGGTTAGACATCAGGAAAAACTTCTTCACAGAAAGAGTGATCAGGCACTAGTATGGTCTGCCCAGAGTGCTGTTTGAGTCACCAGCCCTGGATGTGTTTAAAAGTCACTCAGATGTAGTGTTGGGGGATCTGTTTTAGGGGTGAACTTGTAGAGTAGGGTTGATGGTTGGACTATTGATGATCCCAATAGTGTTTTTTAACCTGAATAATTCCATGATACAATCAAGACCAATTTCACATGAGCTCTTCTTTGTTAGAATCCCAGAGAATAACAACATTACAGATACTGCAGTATTTTCTATTATAACCTTATTTGATTTTTAAAGACATGCATTATTCCCTTATGGAATGCATTAGTCCCTTACAGAATAATCCAGACTGTCTCATCTATTTCTTTATCTTCCCAGCACTGGTTTTGTTTAGACATACAATACGAGGGGGGTGCTTCCCAAATTCATGTATAGAAGCAAGCACTTTAAAATGCAACTACTATTCTATTAGTTGTTCACTAACAAAACTTTTCAACATATGGGACCATTTTCCTTCATGTCATTAAAAGTAGCATAGCGTTTCTAAAGGCCAACTACATGAAGAGTAGCTTCTACGCAAGATAATTGGCAAGGTCAGTTGATTACATTAATTTTCTAGAGCAACACAAAGGCAACCACTTCAGACTAAGCCATGTTCTTGTCTTTACATATACTTTCTATTCTTGCAGGCATTAAATATAATATAAAAAACCAGCTTTATTGTAACCTAATTTCTAGGACTGTTGTTCATGTGAAGAATTACAATAATTTGAACTCTGTGGAAAAGTCAACAGATTTTATTAATTCATAGGTAATGCCACTCACAGAAAAAAGAAGCTAGGCAGAGAGCACAAGGCTCTGTTTCTTTCAGCTTTTACTTTATTGTAATTTGTGAATTTACTTGTGAATACTTAAAAGGGTTTTTCTGTCCTCAGAGTCCGGATGGAGAATTTTAGAGGTGACCAACAGTTCTTCTATAAAACATGAATGCTGAGTCTTTTGCTTATGAGTAAATCAGCACTGTATCATCACTTTCAGTACAAATCAAAATGTAAAAATGTCCATTAAACAGTTTTTACTTATGAAACTGTCACTTTACAATGGACAGCATTTTCATCTCCTGGTCTTAGTCATGTACTCCAGCATATATTTCCTACAAGTTTAATCACATGGTTTGCACTTCAAACTATCCTTCTCATTCCAGGCAGGGTTTTTTTTACACAATTTGAAGAAATAGTCACAGTTCAGGGATTACATGGGGAACAACTCTTTAACTTGGGGTGGTTTTGTATGCTCTTGTTGAGGCGTGAGTTCAAAGACAAAGGAAACAACTAATTTATGCAACTTGGCTTTGAACTGTTCTATAGCCTTGAAACCAAACGGCACAGGATTGATGTGTATGTGTGAATCTGTGCACTCCTGCAATACCCACAGGAAGACTTTAAGAAGTGAAAGCCAATATGTGAGTCTTGAGAGAAATACCCATTTATTTTCCTGCTGCTCCAATTTCTGCTACTTTGTCTTTTTCATCACAGTTTTCTGTCCCACCGAGCACAACATCATCCTTAACAGACCACTTAGTTACTAGATAACAGCATGTGCCAATTTAAAATCAATCAGGTCTATGTCTGACCATGCTGCCTTCCCTTCTTCTACAGCTTCTCGTGGGCAAAGGTCTAGCTGAATGATAGCAGCTGCTGGCAGGGAATGAGGAACAAGCTTCTTTAATGATGAAACTGAAACACCAGTTTAAAACAGATGAAGAAGGTCCCTCTGTGGGTCTGAAACTTACAAACTCCAGCAATGGATGCAGATCCACAGGCACATGAGCTGAAGGGGAATAACCTTTGACAGTGTACTCAGAGGAAGTTCTCTCACAACAGGGACACTTTCATTAGTGATACATCACTGTCACAGAACTAAAGGATTCAATATGACATTCCTGTAAGCCTCCTTATGTTCACAAAAGGCAGCATTAGTCATTGCTATTTTCTGATTAGTGCTGTGTTAGAAACAATGATCATTCTTCCTTGCAGGTGTTCCCACCATCTCCTTGTACTATGACTATCTTAATTTATTCTGCTTGCGTGCTCCCACTTAATGCAAGCCTGTAGTCTCAGAGCTGACTATGCATCCATCTAGGAGCTGAAATAAGGAAGCAGAATAAATCAGTTTTACTAAAACTGAAATACACAGACATACAGATTGTTAGGGACTGGAAGGGTCCTCCAGGGGTCATCAAGCTTGACTCCCTGCTCAAGCAGGATCATAAAACCTAAGACAGGTTACATAGAAACACATCAACATAGGTCTTAAAGATCTGCAGAGAAGAAGGCTCCACAACCTCCCTGGGCAGCTTATTCCAGTAAAGACAGAGTAAAGAACTTTTCTCTCATATTGAGATGGAACTTCTTGTGCTCCAACTTACACCCATTACCCCTTGCCCTGTCACAAGGCACAAGTGAAAAGAGTTTGTCTCTTTCTTCTTGACACCCAGCCTTCATGTATTTATATACAGTGATTAAGTCCTTGTGTAACCTTCTCCTTTCCAAGCTGAAGAGTCCTAGACCTCTCAATCTCTCCTTATAAAGCAAGTGCTTCTGTCCCCTAATCATCCTTGTGGCCCTCTGTTGGACTGTCTCAATCAAGTCTTTATCCCCCTTGAACCAGGGACCTGAGAACTGGACACAGTATTTCAGATGTTTGGTTTTACTCTCACACTTCACTAAGACCAGGAGTTAACTGATGAAGATCATAGTTCTGCTGTCAGCAGGGTTTGGGCAGTGTGCGATGTAGGTGGGATATGAAACCTCAAAGGAAGCAAAGAGGAGAAAACAAAATATTGGTTACTTGGTCATTAAGGAAGCAGATGTTAAGTGCAGTGAATGTAGAGGTAGTTCTATGAAAATTGCAGTTTGCAGCTCTGCAATTTCGGTCCCATTCATAACACATTTGCAGCAGACAAGCAGGTAGAAACAATCTGGGCAATAGGTATTTTTCTGATTGATATTGCACTTAATTACATTTTGTATGATATATTTTTATGCATAAATGGTGTTTGCAGCTGGTCAAAATGCTTTTGCATGTTATTCTGCCACTTAAACTCTGTAGTCTGGAGCTTGCACAAAGAAGGCAGTGGTGTGAATCAAAAATATTCTGGGACTTTGAATTTTTCTATAGACGCATCTGACTTGCTATTTAGACTGTTTGTGTGTCTAGTGTGGCAATGTTCTCTGCTCTGAATAAAGGTGAAGGCTGCAGACAGAAGACAAGTTATAACTGACCCTGAAACTCATCTCCTGAAGATATGTCTTTTTTTCTACTGCACTGGCAGTCCATAAACCTGAGAAGCATAGGAGTGGTCTAGGCTCTGAACCACTATAATTCAGACCAATTTTTAGATTAAAAGAAACAGAGTAATTCTAAAGCACACAGTAGAGTTCTGAGTTTAGAAAGCCACGGATGCTTGTGACTTAAACAGTGAGGTATTGTACAACATGACAATGAAAGCCAAGATGCTTTAGAGCACAGGGATGCTAAAAAATCTCTCCTTTGTAGACCTCGATACTTTACTCCTCTTGATGGTTGTAGGGACTAGTGCTTCTAGCACAGTTCGATTCCTGAAAACAGAAGATACAGATGGGGATGAATAGCAGGGAATAGGCTAGACTTCCATTCTTTGAAAGACACAGAGCTGTAGAATTTTTTTAGGTGTTACCTTGATGACAGTTGGTAGGGTTTGTGTGGTACTGGGGTTTTGGTAAGGGTCTACTGGTTTAGCTCATGTAAGAAGCTATGGAATACTCTCCCAGCTCCAAGTTGGACCTGCCTCTGGCCACTGTTCAGCCAATCAGTGCCTCTGCAATAAAACATTTAAGGCAAGAGAAAACTGTTTGGTCTTTCTCAGTGTGTTGTGACCACCAGGCTTTTTGTAAACAACAGAAATGCAGTGCTGCTTACTGTAGTGATGACAGAATTTAGGTTCTAAGTAGTACAGTGTAAGGAAAAAAAGAGGCAGTTATTTAGGGATTTTTTAATGTTTTGGGGTTAGGGCAGTCAGCTGTGATCATATTTTTACTTTCTGCTATGACTAAAGGGCATAAAAAGTCCTTAATCTATACAGCACCTTTGTCTGCCAGGCAGAATATCAATTCAATTGGAACTTGATCTTCTATCTGGTACTACCTTTTGTAAAATATCTTTGACCTAAGTTTCTCTGGTTATCAGCTAAATGTTTATGTTTTATTTTCCCAAGAGGTTTCTATAAAGATGTTACTTTTAAGCCAGCTGAAAAAAATTACTTCAATTCCATGTTTGCTTTATTTCTTTTTAGTTAAAGACCAGGAAAAAATCCCTTTCTAATTTGCTTTCATTTCTAAGTGCTAATTTAAGGTAAATTAGCAAAACATTAGAGATAGTGAATCTGATGCATTTTAAAATCTGCATGGAAATCATCCGCTTTCACCAGAACAATGGTCTATATGAAAATGTAGGGTAACTTCTTTAAACATCTTAGCATTTTAAACTCAATGAAGCTATTAGCTTTTAATATTTGTACAATATTTAAAGTGTCAGATTGCACATTTACATCTGAAAACAGTGACTAGTGACATAGTTAATTAACCAAAATAGACAAAGGATGTCTTTTAATACGTGAAAAATGCTACTGAGAGATGCATCATAAGTGGGTCACTCAGAAGGGACTATGTCTCAGGCAGACATGCATCTGCCTGGAAGGTAGTCAGATGCTTTGAGGGGAAGAAATTGCTGAGGCCTCAGGTAGGTCACCATGCCCAAGGGTCTCTGAGGGAGAAAGCTGAACCAGTCTGCCTAGGGGACTGCTAATTACCAGGGAAATAACATTCTATATTGCTAAGTGTTTCTCTCTGCCCTCAGGGAAAGTCAGCACCGGGGGTGTGTCAGAGATAAATGCTTGTTAAGATCTGCCTGCAGAGGGATTTAGCTTGTAGAGTCAGTCTCGAGCAGGTGATTTTGAGAAGAGGTGGGTTTTTTTAATTTCCTTTTCAAGAAGGCCTTCCAGAAGGCTGATGTTTGAAAAAGATACCGTTTGTCTTTGCTAACTCAGCACAAAAGGTGGGTTATTACATGGTAAAGTACAAACATTTCACTCTTGTTAAAGGACAGCCCACACCAAAGATAAGAGTGAGAAAACTTCATTTCCTCCTTTCCTCCTCTGGTAACTTAAGTTATGATATATATATATAAAAGTGGAGGCACCAGAAGTTAAATTATAGAAAACATGCAATGCATAAGTGAAAAATAAATCAATGAAATATCTTCCAAAACAAAATGTGCAGTTTATTACAACACTGGCTACTACATTGCTTTTCCCTGAATAGACAGCAGCATTCTGTACTTCATATCAGCATATTTCTATCTGGCAATAAATTGTGTCTATAAATTATTTATGCTGTGTCTTGTCAAGAGAGAAGTGTACTTTGGAAGCAAGTTGTGTATGTGTATGTATTTAAAGAGAGTTCACACACAGCCCTACCGCTGCTGCAAAAGTACAAGAAGGGTCACACGTGCAAAATGGTTACCTCACCTAATTTTTGTGTAGTTAGTCAAATTAAATAAGAAAAAATAACAAAAATGTATAATTTAATGATAGCTGTCATTGTACTTTTAATTATGAAAATCTCTTGGTATGTTGTAGTAACAGGGTAATTTTTTTTCAGAATACTCTCCTGAGGCATCATTAAAATAGGACTTCTAGTAGAGAACTGACAATGAAGACAAATGTACACAGTAGTTGACTTCTCATAGAGAAATTATATTAAATTGCTTGATAATTTCTTGTCAGCAGAAAATTCAAGTGAAAAATTGCACCTGTGAAGTAGGCTTTTTAGGTAAAACTCTAGAACTTACAGAAAGGGCATGTAATAATATTAAGTTTGTATGTGAAGTGATATGGATTCTAACTCAATGTCTAGGGAAGCAACAAATCGAATAGCACTGTTGATGACTTGCCTTTGAGCTATATCCTTGAGAAATTCAACATTGTGTCATGCTGACAGATTTATCTATGCACAATGAACCGTACTCCACAAAGAATACACTGTATGTATTGTAGAATCAGATGTACTGTTCTTCACAGTGAATGAATTTTTGTTTATGTCTACTGACTTCTTCACTGAAGTAAAATGTGTCTGAGATAAAAATTTTGCAGATACTTAAAACATTGCTTTTTGTATGTGAGCTTCATATTCTTCTATGAAGCCCAAGATCAGAGCATCCCTACAGGTAGGAAGTCAAGGAAGAGAGCCAGAAGACCTGCGTGGTTAAACAGGGAGCTGCTGTGCAAACTCAAGAGGAAGAAGAAAGTCTGTAGGTCACGGAAGGAGTGGATGGCCACTTGGGGTGCTTATAAGGCTCTAGTCAGAGGATGTATGGATGTAACAAGGAAAGCCAAGGTCTTCTTGGAATTAAGCCTTGCAAGAGAGGTAAAGTGCAACAAAAAAGGCTTCTTCAAATACACTGCAGGTAAAACTAAATCTAGAGGCAATGTAGGACCCCTGCTGAATGAGGCAGATGCCCTGAAGACAGAGGATACAGAGAAAGCAGAGATACTGAACACCTTCTTTGCCTCTGTCTATACTTCTGGGGGCTGTCGTCATATCAAGCCCTAGATGGCTGAGTCCTCAGAGGAAGCTGAGAAAAAATAGGTGTTTGTCCTGGTTGATGAGGACTGAGTTAAGGATCAATTGAGCAAGTTGGATGTACATAAATCCATGGGCCCTGATGGGATACACCCATGACTGTTAAGGAAGAGAGCGGAAATTAGGTTCTCCTTCCCTTCTATTCTGCCCTAGTGAGACTATTGTGTCCAGTTCTGGGTGCTTCAGTTCAAGTAGGACGTAGAACTGCTGGAGAGAGTCCAGCGCAGAGACACGAAGATGATGAAGGGAGTAAAACGCCTCCCTTCTGAGGAGAGGCTGAGGGAGCTGGGTCTCATTTGCTTGGAGAAGAGGAGACTGAGACGTGACCTCATTAATGTTGATAAATATGTGAAGGGTTGGTATGGGGAAGATGGAGCCAGGCTCTTCTCAGTGTCATCTAACGATAGAACAGGAGGTAATGGGTGTGAGCTGGAACATAGGAGCTTGGAATAGGCTGCCCACGGGAGTTGTGGAATCTCTTTCTCTGGAAATGTTTACAACTTGCCTGGATATGTTCCTGTGTGACTTGGTCTAGGTGATCCTGCTGTGGCAGGGAGATTGGTCTAGATGATCTTTTGAGGTCCCTTCCAATCCCTAATGATTCTATGAAAAACTTACCAGTGAGTATGGTTTAAGAATAATAAGGAAATACTTCTATTTTATCCTAATTATGTTTTGGGTTTGTATTGTGTGTCCACATGCCAGCAGGAGCTGGCAGTGCGAGGTGAAGGGCAGCCTTTTCCAAGAGAGATTGAGGCTACCCCATGCTAGACACAGCAAGTTGCAAATGGTTCAGCAGAGTACAGGGCTGAGCACTTTATCTAAGATGGTTGTGCCTCCAGGAAAACAGATTTTAAAAGAACAAAATACCCTTTAAAATAGTTCTGAACTTGTCATACTCACTCATTCCCTATCTCTCTTGCACAGCTCAGGGACAGGAAAAGATGAGAAAGGAGTGAAATTGAGTCCAGGAAACTGCATGTGTGAAGGTATTTTAGTTTTTGTTTCTTACCATCCAAATCTGTTTTACTTGGCAATAATTGAAATTTGTTTTCCTCTAGCTGAGTTTGTTTTGAACTTGATGGCATACTGATCTTGTCACAAAGTTCATGTCATCTTCATGTCTCCTCATCCTTTGCACATCATGGTTTAGTGATGCTTTGATCATGAAGCTTTTTCATTCGATTTTCTCACCTTGTCTGAAGGAGGGGTGTGAGTGAGAGGCTTCTTGGGGTCTGGCAATCTACTAAAGTCAACTCGCCACAATTATCTTTTGCTTCTTTTAAGAGGTAAAAGGTATTTCTAAATATTACTCTTCACTTAGGAGAGTTGTTTGTGTGAGAGAGTACCAAAGCATGAAAGAACAACTTAACTAAGTACGGATAACATCAATCATCCAGACTACTTTTATTTACTGTGTGATCTACTGAGCTACTGCAAGATGGAAGGATTTTCTCTGACCAAAAATCTATGGCTACCAACTTGGGAGTTGTCTATCTAGTTCTTGCCTTCACGTCTGTCTCTCACATAAACAGAAACTCCCTCTACTCCTTTTTCCAGCATATCCTCCCTAAAGAACTTGTACACATCCATGACAGCCTTCCAGTTGTTTGAGCCATTCCACAAAGTCTATGTTGTTAACATGATTGTAGACCTGCAGCTGTGCACAGACATCTATCTCATCGCCTTTATTTTCCCCAACGCTGCATGTTTTGGTGCACAACCATTTGAGATGAACACTGGCTCATGCTGATTTCACAAAAAACTGGTGAAAGCCTCTTCCAGAGCGCTGTCCACTTGGCTCTGCCTTAGTTCTGTGAGTAGCCTGTGATAGGTTGTTTTCTGCTCTGTTATTTTTATTGTCAAATTTGTCTCGTACACATCACCCTATGCTGTTTGCTTGCCAACTTGGTTCATTGTCTTCTCACTTGACTGAAGGTTGTCATCTCCTTTCACTGTTATCTTCTATTTAAACTCTCCTCACCATGTTGGCAAAAGAACTGGCACTGAAGTGTTCAAGGGCTGGTTAGACTGAGCTCTGGGCAACCTAATCTAGTAAGAGGTGTCCCTGCCCATTGCAGGGGCTTTGGAACTAGATGATCTCTGAGGTCCCTTCCAACCTAAGCCACTCTATGTTTCTGTGACTCTGAGATGATTTTGCCCTTCTTGGCCAGGTGAATCTTATTCCTGCTTAGTAGTTTTCAGTCCTTGGAATTGCATTGCCATAAAATTCGAGAGGCTTTTACCGTATAACTGGTAGTATAAGGTAAAACACCTGCAAAACAATTAATCAAAATTATTTTTACTTCTAGCTGTGAGAATCTGCAGCAACAGGTGACAAGATTTTCTTATCTGCTTTTGGTGTTTTGAGAAGACAAAAACTTTTACCATTTAACACTCTCTAGGCACATTATTTTGTGGTTTCCAAAGGATTTACTATCTGAAAAGAAGTTTTTCTAGAAGCATCACTGTATGCAGCCTGATGGAAATGTTTATTGAAATGCACTAAAGCTGTTTGGGATTTTCACACCACTTGACTCAAAGTGGTTATACTTACTGTACTTGACTGCTCTCATTTTCCTCTTATGTAGCATAACCTTTCCATGAATCCACACATAATCACCAAGTAGTCAGAGACTTCTAACAGTAGCAGAGCTGATTCAGCGTGTCATGTTGCTGAACCTACTAAATCACTGAGCTGTGCAGCAGAGAGATTAAATCTTCCTCAACACTTTCAGTAGGATGTCCTTTCAGTGACAGCCGCTATGAAGGGGCCAAGGAGTCCACTGTGACAGATGTAACAAGGAACAGCATCTCTGATATAAAGACTCAGGAGAAGACAAGGCAAAAGAGAAAACAAAGACTGAGTTCAAATCTAAATTCATTAAATTCCATTAGTCACGGTACTCTTCACATCTTTCTTACCTTGAGGGCTGAGGGCTGTTTGCCTTACTGTGGTTCAGAGGAAAACTACAAGCAGTTTATATATTTTAAAATGAAAATATAGATGATGATTGAAATTATTATGAAGGACTGTTAATTTTATTAGAATGTCACAAGCGCAGAAAAAGCAGCAACAGCATAAACAGATTAATTAAAAAGATACAGACATTAGAAAAAAGAGACAAACTCAAGAAATAGACATCATCCCTTGAGCAAAACATAGATTAAAAATTACCTGAGAACAAAACAAGCTCCAAGAAGTTTGTTGGTTTGGTCAATGATATTTTAAATACTTGAAATTATATGAAACTGTGTTTGATCCTTTTGGATGAAACTGTGAGGAGGAGATAACAGCAGGGTATCTAAATATAGCACAATGTTAGCCAGTATGGAAAACAAAGTGTTAATAGTAAAAGTTAACCTAATACAATACTTCTCAGTAGTCATCACCCTAATATATGTTGTCCAGGGTTTCTAAGAAGGTGTGTTGTACACCTCCACTTTCTTCTGCAGATTGCTTTTCAAGTTATAAGTTTCTCAGAAAAATATTGTGGTGGGTACAAAGGGTGTACAGCATTTCAGACAAAATCACAGCCTATTATTTCTGTCTGCATCACTCTACTTCCTTTTCATCTTTAGAAAACAATCCAGAAGAACCTCACGTTGGGCTCGAAGTCTTTCATGTTAAAAAAAGATCTTGCTTTCTTGCAAGCATGTTTATACCTCTACAAATGTTTTCTCTGAGAAGTTTTTTTCTTACCTCTGTTCCTCACAGTGTTTGGCTGTTCGTACACTTTTGTCAAGAATACTTGTTTTGCTCATGATAATGCATCAACTTACCCCTTTTATTGTTTGTCTTCAAGAGAGAAGGGAGGAGTGACAGTGAAGTAGGACTAACGTTAAGGATAATGAGCTACCAATTACTACTGTAGTATACAGCTGCTCAAAAAAAGAAAGATTAATTAAGTGTTCAGTCTTAAATTAATTTGAACAGAACAGGAACAGATCAGACATTGTATAGACATTTTGAAAATCATGTAATATGATGTCTTTCTGTTGTCCTGGGCTTTCCCTCAATAAACATGGCATATGCTGGTCACACACCCTATAGTACTCTACAAAAGATATATTGCCATTAATCATTCATATTAGCAATTTGAAAGAAGCAGAGACACAGGTAATGGATCACACATTGTAACTTACCAGCTTGATTTTTAAAAATTAATTCCAGGAATTAACGTTGACTCGGAGTGTTTAGCAAACTTCATTCAAACACTCACTTGAAGTGAAAAGGAGACACATCTAACATAAAAGCTAAGCAAGACATATATTAGTGACACTGAAAACTTAGTAGTCAAGTCAGGTAATTATTTTTAGCCTAGATCTTACTACTACTGGAAAAGAAAATAAAGAATTGTATGGTGGGAAGTCCTATTAATAACACAGTTGCAGGTGTTGCACTCACTATTCCCAGAATATGCTGTTGCAGGGGGATTGGACTAGATGATCTTTTGAGGTCCCTTCCAATCTTGAACCAATCTTCTAACCAATAATGATTCTATGATTCTATGATAATATGCCCTGTTTGCTACTTCTGCACTCGCTCTTGTAGTGTTTCTGCTTAGAACAAAGGGCTAGTTTCAGACTAGATGTAAGGAGAAAGGTTTAGAGCAAGTGGTAAATTCCCCAAGCCCCTCAGTGGGAATATCTTGATGTTGACAGTTTCTTCCTTTTGTTGTTAAAGCAGGAGATTTCTGCACCTTGGTGCTGTTGTAAAACACTTTCTATCACACTTAGCAGGTTTTTTGTTCATTGTTCTGCTAACTGGATGGCTACTTGGAGGCCAAGTGATTAGGGCACTTGGGGTCTGGGGGTTGGAGACCTGTTGGGATAGGGGCTGGTCTTGATCTTGGTGACGATTTCCATATAGAGATAGAATGTTGGATTAGATAAGTTTGAACAGTGGCAAGTCCATCTAAACGATACACACAGCATTACATTTAGTAAAATCATGTCATGTTTTGTGTTATAAGAGACCTTCAAATGTTTTCTCTTCCTACCTTGCTCCTGCGGTGTGTAGGGACAGCAACTAGATCAAGTTGCTTAGAACCCCACCCAACCTGACCTAGAAAGGTCATCCAGCACCTCTCTGGACAATTTGTTCCAGTGTTTCACCACCCCTATAAAAAAAAAATAATTCTTTGAATCTTGTCTGAATTTACACTCTTTTAGTTGAAAACCATTTTCCCTTATCCAGTCTGGCTCTGCTAAAGAGACCACTTCCATTTTTTCTTATGAGCCCACTTCAAATTCTGAAAGGCCATAATAAGGTCTCCCTGGAATCTCCTAATCTCCAGGCTAAAATCTCTCAGCCCATCCTCATAGCAGAGGCATTCCAGCCCTCTGATAATTTTTTTAGGATCCTCATGTCCTTGTGCTGAGGACCCTAGAGCCTGATGCAGTGCTCCAGGTGAGGTCTTATGATAGCATTGTAGAGTGGCAGGAACACTTCACTTAGCCTGTTGTCCACGCTTTTATTGATGCTGCAGCCCCAGTACATGGTTGGCTTTCTGGGCTGTCAGTGCAGACTATCAGCGCGTGTCCAGGTTTTCATCCACCAGTACCCCCAATGCCTTCTCACAACTGTTCTCAATCATATCATTCCCCAGCTCATATTGACATTTTCTGGTTTTCTTACACCAGGTGCAGGACCTTAACCTTGTTGATCTTCATGAGGTTTGCATAGATCCACTTCTCCAGCCTCTCAGGCATGTCAACTGCACTGCTTAGCTTTGTGTCACTTGTAATATTGCTGATGGTGCACTGGATCCCATGCTTTGTGTTGTTGTCAAAGACACTAAAGAGTATTGGTCCCAGTATGGACCTCTGAGGAACACTGATTGGACATCAGGCCGGTGTTCTCTGGATGAAACCATTCAACCCATTTGTTATCCACTGAAAAATCTACCCATCAAATACGGATACATTCAGTTTAGAGAGAAGGATGTTGGGTGGGACTGTGTCAAAGGCTTTACAGAAGTCCAGATAGATTACATTTTCCTTTGTTCACTGATGCAGTCACTCCATCCTAGAAGACCTCTGGATTGGTCAGGCAGGACTTGCCCTTTGTGAAACCACCTTGACTGTCTCAAATTACCTCCCTCTCCTCAATGGGCCCTATCAGAACTTCTAGGAGAACCCACCCATGATCTTCCCAGGTTGGCATTTCTCTGTGTCCTCCTTTATGACTTTTGTGTCTTCTTTTCCTTCTCATATAAATATTTCTTTTAGAAAAAGGAGGAAAAAATATTATTAATTTATAAATA